>JARYGA010061298.1:1028282-1534611 GCA_030545235.1 Helianthus tuberosus
CCTAAATTAAATAAGGATGATTTAATAATAAAAAAACTCACAAAATACATAGGTTTCTCCGATACTTACAATTTTCACATAACTTTGAGATTTCTCGAAAAGTTATTATTTTTGATTATTTTGGTGTATTTGTATATATGTACTCAAGCGTAATACACATAATCTTGTCAAGTATTATCATGTCAACATACACATATTGTAAAACACATAGCACATTGTAACATATAAAATTTACCCATTCTAGTTATGCCGAAAAACACTTATTTTAGCGATTCGGTAACATTTTTGGGCGTCGGAAGTCACGTATGACTAACCAAACACCAAGTAAACTTAATATAAGTTAAAATAATTGTTTTTATATCAAAAATATCATTTTGGTTACTGATCTAAAACAGTTTAATAAAAATCCTCCGCAAAGGCGATTTTTAACCGTTTTACCGCATAGTTTTGCATCAAACGTTACCCGAACCATCCCAAATCGAAACGTCTTAAAATTTTAACATAACCCATGTTATTTACTGAATAAAATAATGGTTATACTCATGATAGTGCAGGTCTTACATAAAGCACATAAATCATGCAAATTTCACATAATTTACCACTTTTTAAGCTATATGTACAACATGCAAAGCTGTCAAACCTATGTCAAAGTTTCATGCCATTATAATATACCAAATAATATTATTTTAGTGTTCACAACCTGATCTAAAACATTTTTGTCATACAATCACTTTTTTATCATTTCTTGAGCTTTAAATCAACATGTATCCTCATGTACAAGTGCCTAAAGCATACTATCATAACATCATCATTTTATGTTAATCTAAATGCATCAAATATGTGATATATTCAGGTTTATTTGCTGATGTACTTGGTCATTTAACATAACATACACAAATCATTAAACACTTGCATTTTAACTATCATTCAAGAACAAGCAACAACATGAACAAGTACTTATCAAGATATCAAACTTCAAAACTCATACACCTACATATATATATATATATATGTACGGTCATATACACATATATATATATCACCATTTTTCATTTGTAACAAGACCCATTTCATTTTAGATTTCAAGTTTGTGAAAATTCAAAGATTCAAGAGAAACTTCAAATCATCAAGAACAACCAAGAATCAAAAGTATGATTTAAACATAAATGTTATACCTTCAAGATTCAAGTAAGTTGTTGGATGAGATTTTGATGATAGGAAGCTTGAAATCACTTGAATGCTCCTTGGAAACACCTTTGGATCTTCACAACCACTTGAAATATGCTTGGAATTAAGTTGAATCTTGATGAACTAAGTTTGAAGATATGAAGATGGAGAGAGAGAGAGGGTGGACGGTTTGGGAGGAGAGAGAGTGAGGGATTTGTTGAGTGGAGTGTGAAGATATGAAGATCATGGAAGATATATGTAAAGATATTGGAAGAGATATGAACTAGCATGCAAATACAAGTGTCAAACAAGATCATAGTGAATCATGCAAGATCTAGTAAATATTTAGTGGGGCCACACATATATTGTAACCGTAAATTGAGAGGGGGGGGGTTAAATGTAAGTTTGTTGGTAAATTAGTTAAAAACAGGTGTTTAACTGGCTACCGGGTATTTTATCTAGCGTTTAAATCCCGGTTTATGGCGTTCTAAATTATTTTTATTATTCTATAAAAATAAACCAGCCAAAATATTACTGAAATAAATTTTAGTTGCCGAGATTGGCTGCGTTGTGTGCGTTTTGCAGTAGAAGCACTGTGTCGCGCAGAAACACGCGGTACGCGCTTAAACTTGAAAAATAACGTTTTTAAGCTTTTTAATTTATTTTTCAACACGGACCTGATTAAAAATAAAATTTTAATCATAACAGAATATTTACAGGATTTAAATATTATCCGGGCGGTCACCAATGTTCGTTTCGCAGTTTTGTCATAAATAGTTCTAAAGTTCGAATAAACATGTTTTTGCCATACCGAATCCTTCGCAACTTATTCCTAAGTTATGTAAAGGATATTTAGGGTATGATTGGCTTATGTCACAGTTCCGAAGTGTACGTCGCATTAAACTGATTGCGTTTACGCACCAGTTTGCGTATAACCTTTCAGAAAGCGATTTAAAGCTTAAAATCGGAATCGAATCAAATTGTAAAATCATCAAACACAATAACACATATAATAACAACAAAGCACATGGTTTTATTGATAATCAACATTGTTTTACATTATACGATGATTACAGAACACAGTTGTCACAGTCTCCCCTACTTCAGAAAATTTCGTCCCGAAATTTTATTTAGAGGAAACTTGTGAAAACAAATGCGGATATTTCGTCTTCATCTGGTCCTCACGTTCCCAAGTAAACTCGGGGCCACGTTTGGATTCCCAGCGAACTTTGACTAATCGAATCCGTTTGTTCTTCAACTGTTTGAATGTACGGTCCATTATCTCCACAGGTTTCTCGACAAAGTGCATCGTTTCATCGATTTGAATCTCGTTGAGAGGAATTTCAAGATCAGCATCAGCTAAACACTTTCGCAAATTGGACACGTGAAAAGTCGGATGAATATTTCCAAGCTCTGGAGGTAGCTCTAGTCGATAGGCAACCTTTCCAATTCTTTCAACAATCTTAAATGGTCCAACATATCGGGGTGCAAGTTTTCCTTTCTTTTCAAATCTGACCACTCCCTTCCAAGGTGACACCTTGAGTAGGACACGGTCTCCGATTTGAAATTCCAAGGGTTTGCGTCGCATATCCGCATAACTCTTTTGACGGCTTCTAGCTGTCACAAGATTATCGCGAATTTTCTTGATTTTGTCTGTTGTTTCCAGAATGAGCTCAGGTCCAGTAAGCTGAGCTTCACCGATCTCATTCCAACACACAGGTGAACAACATTTTTGACCGTAGAGAGCTTCGAATGGTGCCATATTAATACTAGCATGATAACTGTTATTGTAAGAGAACTCGATCAGTGGAAGATGAGAATCCCAATTACCACCAAAGTCTATCACGCATGCTCTAAGCATATCCTCCAAAGTTTGAATCGTTCTCTCAGATTGACCATCTGTTTGGGGATATTAAGCAGTGCTTAGATTCAGTTGTGTTCCCAAAGCAGATTGCATGGTTTTCAAAAAATGAGACGAAAATCGAGCATTACGATCAGAAATGATATCCAAAGGAACACCATGTCGAGATACTATCTCATCAACGTAAATCTTTGCAAGTTTATCAGCAGATAGATCCTCGCGAATCGGTATAAAATGAGCTGATTTTGTTAATCGACCGATAACAACCCAAATAGCATCGTGACCTTTAGATGTACGCGGTAACTTAGTGATGAGATCCATTGCAATATTCTCCCATTTCCAAACCAGTACCTCTGGTTGTACAAGCAAACCAGAAGGTCGTTGATGTTCAGCCTTGACTTTAAGGCATGTTAGGCATTTCGATACATACAAGGCAACATCCTTCTTCATACCAGGCCACCAAAACTGAGTACGAATATCCTTGTACATTTTATCAGCACCAGGATGAATAGAATATCGAGACTTGTGGGATTCGTCCATTACCAAGGTGCGAAGATCGTCTTGTTTCGGAATCTACAAACGATCCTTGAAATATAGCAACCCATCGTCCTTTATTTCGAGTTTAAGTTCAAGTTGAAGCGGTAGCTCATTTTTCAATAAGCCTTTAATCACACAAGATCGTTGAGCTTGAAGGACACGAGATTGGATATCAGATAAAGTTCGAACAGAATGAAGCTTGACTCGTTCCTTTCGACTAAGCGCATCGGCTACGACATTCGCCTTACCAGGATGGTAGCGGATCTCGCAATCATAATCGTTTAAGAGTTCAACCCAACGTCGTTGCCTCATGTTCAGCTCCTTCTGCTTGAGAATATGCTGGAGACTTTTGTGTTCTGTGAAAACCACACACTTCGTTCCATAGAGGTAGTGTCTCCAGATTTTAATTGCGAAAACCACTGCTCCTAATTCAAGATCATGAGTCGTATAGTTCTTCTCGTGAATTTTCAGCTGTCTAGACGCATAAGCTATGGCTTTACCTCGTTGCATCAGAACGCAACCAAGTCCTAGATTCGACGCGTCACAATAGACAACAAAATCATCGTTTCCCTCAGGTAGAGATAAAACAGGGGCATCACAGAGCTTCCGTTTCAGCGTTTGAAATGCTTCTTCTTCTTTTTTTTTTTTTTGGGTAAAGGGTTACCCCTGGTGAATTTTATAAAAATGATAAACAGGGTGCGACAAAAAGTTTGACACACACTACTAGGCTCAACACACGAGGCCTTGAACACACAAAACTAAAACCAAACAAAAACACAGCCCAAAACAAAACAAACACAGCCCAACAATACTAAACCACACTACACTACAACCCGACTACTAGACGCGCTTTAACCCGGTTCGTCTTCCATGATTTGCGTCAGAATATTCCATCTCTCCAAGAGCTTCCTGTGCTTCATGTCTCTACCGATTTTGAACCCCATTATTCGAAATCGCACCGTATCAAGGATCACCTGTGCCACTACATCAGCACTTCTTTGAATGTTCGAAAATAGCCGGTTATTCCTCTCTTGCCAAATAAAGTATGTAGAAGCGGCAACCACAAGTTTGCACACAATATGATCCAAACTCTTTGAACCTGCATTCTGCTCTATCCAAACCATTATAGAATTCCATGTATCATTTACGCTCCCCATATCGATCCTTTTCTTAACAATGTTCCAAGTCTTAGATGCAAAAGAGCACTGGAAAAAAGATGATCTCTGGAATCTCGGCCATACTTACAAAGGGGACAACACATAAGATTTAAATTGGTAGCACTACCCGCTTGCCAAACTGCCAAACGATCCTGTGTCATCAGCTTGTTCTTTATTACCAACCAAAGATGAAACGAGTGTCTTGGTATGCATTGACTATACCACACCATATTAACCCACATCACCTTAGTTTCTCTTACCCGAAGGTTATTCCATGCTTCCCAAGAGTTAAAGTGAACAATTTTGCCATCCATACTTTTCCATCCAAACGTATCATTCGAACCAGTAGCCAGGATAGGAACCGTAACATTGATGAGAACCGGAAATAAGTCATTCCACGCTTACGGCCACCTCCAACGACCAGCATCATCTATAAGCTCAGCAACTGTAGTCTGCAAATTAAAACCTGCTCCTGCTATCACTCTAGGAGTAATAAAATTACGGATAGGGCTGCAAGAACACCAGTTATCGCTCCAAGCATTAGTTTGTGATCCACTAACAATCGACTTCCAAATAAAAGGTCTAACCAAGCTCTGAATCGACAACATCTTCCTCCAACTCCAAGTCAAATTCCCATGGCATTGGATCTCCCAGAATTTTCTACCCTTTAACTTGTAAGAATGAATCCATTGGACCCACAAAGACTCTCGGTTGGTTATAATACTCCATATATGTGACGTCATGAGGGCTTTATTAACGTCTGAAATACTACGAATACCAAGGCCACTTTCATCTTTAGGCATACAGATTTCCTTCCACGCCACTTTTGATCGGATATTCCCTTGAGAACCAGCATTCCATAAAAATCTCCTCATTCTTTTTTCTAGGTCCTTAATAATACGAACTGGCAAGATAAAAACCGATGCCCAATACGTATACATAGCTGCCAGAACCGAGTTGAGAAGCTGCAATCTACCTGCAAATGATAAGGATTTAGTCATCCAGTTACTTACCTTCCTTTCCATTCGTTCCACAAGAACTTTACAATCTCTAAAGGACAGCTTTGCAGATATTAGGGGAACCCCAAGATATCGGACCGGCAAAACACCCTCACTGAAAGGCAATAAATTCAGAATTTGTGCTTTAATATTACTCGGCACATTGCTAAAAAAGATCGTACTCTTTAACAGACTAGGTACAAGACCCGATATGCTAGTAAACTTCTCTAAGACATTACGAACAAGCTGAACCGAACCAGGATCCCCATTCACAAACACAAAGAGATCATCAGCAAAGGAGACATTGATAATCTTTTGTTTAGAACAGTGGGCATGAAACTTAAAAGCAGGATTTAAGGCCATCTTTTGTAAAAGAAGCGATAATACCTCCATAATCAACGTGAACAAGTACGGAGACATTGGATCTCCTTGCCTTATACCTCGTTTCCCTCTAAAATAGCCATGTAACTCGCCATTAATACTTACCGAATAAGAGACCGTTGTGACACAAGCCATAATCCATGAAACCAATTTTTGGTGAAACCCAAACTGGTTTAATATTGCTTCCAAAAATGACCAGCTTACAGTATCATATGCTTTCTGTATATCAATTTTCAAAGCACATCTTGGAGGTCCTCGATTGATATGATAATTATGCATAAGCTCCTGCGTAAGAAGAATGTTATCCGAGATCTTCCTACCTGGAACAAACGCCGACTGGTTTATGTTAACTAGAGACCCCAAACTGCCCTTTATTCTATCAGTTATAATTTTGCTAATGCATTTATATAACACATTGCAACATGAAATCGGCCGGTAATCTAGCACCGTGTTTGGCGTGTCAATCTTTGGCACCAATGCTAAAATTGTATGGTTAATTTGTTTAAGAATTTGACCATTATTAAAGAAATCTAGCACCGCCTTTGTTACTTCATCTACCACAACATCCCAAGAATTCTTAAAAAAAGCTGAAGTATATCCATCTGGACCTGGAGCCTTATTCTCACTTATACCGAACATGGCCTTTTTAACCTCCTCACCAGTAACCTGTCTCACCATATTATCTGCCACAGTAGAATCAAGAACATTTGCAAAAAGATCCACATCATCCAAACTAGCAACATGATCCTCAGTACCCATAAACACAGAATAATGAGCGTCCCCACTCAAAAGGCTTATTTTTCTAAGTCAAAGCAGTGACTGGAACCGCGATCTTTGAGAAATTAGAAATGAATCGACGATAATAACCAGCAAGACCAAGAAATGATCGAATCTCTGTAGGTTTCGTCGGTGTACTCCAATCCTTAATAGCTGCTATTTTGCAAGGATCCACATGGATACCCTTCTCATTGACAATATGACCCAAGAACTGAACTTCTTTAAACCAGAATTCACACTTGGAGAATTTAGCAAAAAGTTGTTCCTTCTTCAGAAGTTCTAATGTCAAACGAAGGTGTTGTTCGTGCTCTGCTTGAGACTTTGAATAGATGAGAATATCGTCGATAAACACAATGATGAACTTATCTAAATAAGGTTTACAGACCCTATTCATTAAGTCCATGAAGATAGCTGGGGCATTCGTCAAACCAAAAGGCATGACAATGAACTCGTAATGCCCATATCTTGTACGGAAAGCAGTTGTGGGAATATCTTCTTCGAGAACACGAAGTTGATGATACCCAGAATGCAGATCGATCTTGGAAAAACATGAAGCACCTTGCAGCTGGTCGAAGAGATCATCAATTCTAGGTAGGGGATATCGATTCTTGATGATAAGCTTATTAAGCTCACGATAGTCGATACACATTTGAAAAGATCCATCTTTCTTTTTCACAAAGAGGACAGGAGCTCCCCAAGGCGAAAAACTCGAACGAATGAATCCTTTATCAGACAACTCTTGAAGCTGTTTTGATAACTCTTGCATCTCCAACGGTGCAAGACGATAAGGTGCTTTCGCAATCGGGTTGGCATTGGGTACAAGGTCAATATGAAACTCGACTTGACGAACTGGAGGCAAACCAGGCAGTTCATCAGGAAACACCTCTGGATAATCCCGAACAATCGGAATATCCTGAATACTCTTGATCTTGCCTTTCTCCTCGGTGACATGTGCCAGGAAAGCAACATATCCTTTTCGCAAATAACTTTGGGTCTTTGTACACGACATAAGCTTCAAACCACCAGATGGCTTCTCGCCACGAACTTCCAAAACATCGCCAGACGGAAGAGGAATACGAACAATCTTATTGAAACAAACCACCTCTGTATGATGTTTGGTTAACCAATCCATCCCCACGATAATATCGAAACTCCCAAGTTGCATTGGCGTGAGGTCAATGGGAAAAAGATGGTTATCAAGGTTTAACTGACAATCACGAATAACAGAATCGAGAACAAGAGGTTTACCAGTAGCAACTTCGACAGATAAGGGTTTCCTCAGTTTAGTTCTAGGTATCGCAAGCAAAGGTTCAAAAGATAATGAAACGAAACTTCTATCGGCACCAGAATCAAAAAGAATAGATGCAGGTCGATTGTTAACGAGAAACGTACCATTAACCACCTTGTTGTCAGCCCTCGCTTCAATAGCATTCAGATTGTACGCTCGTCCACGAGTGGGATTCACATTTGCGTTGACATTCACGTTCGGATTCACATTAGCATTCGCGTTTGCATTCACTAGCCTCGGACAGTTGTTTCGGAAGTGACCAAACTCTCCACAATTGAAACATGAACCCGGTGGGAATCTAGCAGCATTCCCCTGAACTGGAACTTGATTTTGAACAACCTGATTCTGACCCAAACGACAGGTGTTGGCCAGATGCCCAAGCTTACCACACGTTGTGCATTGCCTACAAGCTTGTTGTGCAACATGATGACCGTTGCAGCGAGCACAATGAGGTGCGGTACCAGCATATGCTTTCTTCGCAGGAGGTTGAGCTGGTGGGTTCTGAGGGTTCTGAGCAGTAACTGCAAAGTTCTGAGCACCCTTTCGCTTTCTCGACTTCTTCGACGACTCACCTTTCTTACCCTTACCCTTTTCCTTGACAAATTCGGTCGATTTCTTCTTATCACCCTTGCAGGTAAGTTTACCCTTCCAGACTTGCGACTCAGTCAGGGTAGCAGATAACTCGATCGCTTGACGAACAATAGTAGGGTTAACGCCAGTCACAATATCCTGAATGGAATCGGGTAAACCATCGATATACCTCTCTATCGCTTTCTCCAACGGGGTAACCATAGTAGGACACAAAAGACTGAGTTCCTCAAATCGGTCCGTATACGCACGGTGTTCTCCCCCATCTTGTTTTAGATCGTCAAACTCTCGTTCCAAAACTCGAATTTCGTGACGGGGACAAAACTCTCTCATCATGAGAGCTCGAAGCTCTTCCCATGTTTGTGCCAAAGCCACTTCGGCACCCCTATCGCGCATCACTCCGTTCCATCATGTGAGAGCACGCTTCTCACACACACTTGATGCAAATTCAACCTTACGCCCATTCGGACATTGCACATGTCTGAATGTGCTCTCGATACTTTCGAACCATTGGAGGAATTGAAACTCTTGAAATTACATTGTGCATTGTTATTATTGTTGTTGTATAGCTCGTGGATTTGGGTCACAACGCCTGGAAGCACAGCAGCCATTTGCTGAGAGACAAGGGCTGCGACGTCTTCAGCAGTAAAAGATTGTGCATCACGTCGAGGAGGCATTGTCTAACAAGGAAATATGAGAAACGAGTGAGTTCGACAATTAGGAAAAACAAAAGAGGTGTTGAAAATATCGACGAAACATAAGGAAGGCGATCATTTGTTCGTTACCTCGAACAAACAAACGACATGCAGTGACTAATCAATGTAATGAATCAAAATAATGTATCGCGAAGACATGCTCGCCTATAAGTGAACACTCACCCCAAGAGTTCCCAGGTAAGAGTGACTGGTCCGATTATGTGGATTTGTACGAACACTCTAGCCTTAGACAGAAAACTCAGGGTACAGGCATTGACTCTTCCAGTTTGCACGTGTTCACATTATTTAGACCTAAACTTTGACGAGATTTTGAAAACTCAGAAGGCACTAAGCCAAAAATGAGTCAAACTGGAAGGGTTCAAAACCTTACAACAGAGGGTTTAAAACCTAGTAATCAATCATCCTAGAACGGATGATTAATTTTCGAAGCAGATTTGGATTTTGTTTTTAAAAAAAAATCTAAACGCAAATCAACTTGCGTTGGGGTCCTAGAAAGTTATAGTCTAGGTCAAAACATTACTAATAACCTAATTCCCTATAACCATTGGCTCTGATACCAACTTCTTCTATCACACCTCGACCACGTAAAACAACAAATCGTGGTGGAAACGTCGGGGAGTGTTGTAACAGAATTATTGTTTCTCAACCATGGATACAAAAGAGTTTCGTTTTATTAAATATTAAACATTAACACTGTCTTTGAAACTGAACAAGCAAGTTATATATCGACTATTATTGTTATTATGTCACTAAGGCCTCGTCCAGATCCTATGTGACTCATACATCCTAGCAATCAACATCAAGCAACTTCACCTGAAACATATGTAAAAACAAAGGCAGCAAAGAAATGCTGGCGAGCACATAGTTTTTGTGTGAGTGTCAGATTCATGGCTTGTTTATTCGTTTAAATAACTCGTACAACCTCGTTAATCGATATTAGAAAACCTTGTTTTGTAAACTGTTTGTATTGTAAAATGAATAACCAAGTCAAAACAGATTGGTTATAATTTATAAACCTCGATGCCATGAATCTTAACCCAAAACATTTGCTTTCGTAAACCAAATCGTAAATCGTTCTCGTAATAAAACTCGTATGGTTTATATAGTTTCGTAAACATCGTTGTGTGACATCGTTTAACTCGTTCTTGTTATAGATCATCGTTCATTTGTTTAAATCGTTCATAATCGTTCAATCGTTCAAAATCGTTCTCGTACAAATCGTTCTCGTTTAAATTGTGAAAACTACTTTTGGTCGTCTCGCTAATAACTTTCAAACCTTCGTGACTCGTTCATCGTTCAACTCGTTCAACTTGTATTAACAAACCACCAAAGGGTAAGTTAACAATCATCAGGTTCAGTCGTTACCCACATAACCCACACATAACCATGGGTGCAGTCTGATAACGGGATTTGTCGGATCCTATGGTACCATAACCTAATACTGGTCGGTTCGGCCAAAATTTGTCACACCCTGGCTTTGCGGAAGCGTGGGTTTATTCGGTGTGACTTCTTAATACCATAGCTTAATCATAACAAAGCTATATGAAAATAAAACCATGCAGATCATCCATTGATTTAAGTTTGAAAAGTAAAATAACACAACATTGTCTTAATGCGTTGACACATGCAACGGAAATTACAACCTAATAACATAAAAACATTGTTTGAAAGACACAACCACAAACTTAAAATAGACGTAGTTTAAGAACTGTGACTCGTCCAGGTAAAAGCCACAACCCCTAAACTTGGATGACCTCAAAACTCTTTACGCAGCGTGAAAACGTAGCATACCGTGCCAGATCCTTAGTTCCCTGAAATACATGTAAGTTGGAAAAATCAACAATAATGTTGAGCGAGTTCATGTGTAAGTGAGTAAGTAAAACCTTTGTAAGTAAAAAAAATCCCTGGTATGTAGCAAATAAGGAAAAAGAGATCACCAATGGTTTGCAAGGCCATTGATATGTGTGAAGTGCAAGTAGGAAGACTCAAACCTAGCGGATTTCGCGTTGGGCACAAAGTCACCCCAAGGTCCGTTCTGCTAGGCCTGGGGTTGGGCTCGCTACACCCAGATAGATCTACCGCTTACGTCCCTCGGTCCTACAATGAGGATTAATGGCCTCCAGTTCCCGCCTACCCACTCACATGATCTAAGTAGTAACCCTCCTTACGCTAGTCATACCATGTATAAAAGTACTCGTAATCATAGTAACATGTATTTCACCCCCGCAGTTTAGAAAACTGAAAACAGTTAAGAGAAAAGGGGGACATGAACTCACCGAAGTGCGTCTCTAAAAAGTATCTCCCAGAAAATCTGCTGTGCGACGACCTACACGTACTAACTTCTATTAGACGGACGGCCGTGCCTCAGTTTAAGGTTTAATGTCTTTGGGAAATAGTTAGGCAACTATTTCGTAATTACACTTCGTAGGGGCTGGGTTTTCAAACAAAAAATTCTTTTGATGTTTTAAATACTGTGGAGGATGAATGGGGGCCGGAGACGGAGGAAGTTAGACTGAACCCGAAAATGGGAGGCTATGATTTTATGAATGACACACAACCGATTAATTTGAATAATACAGGTGCAAGCACACCTGATCAGGAGGTTGTTAATGGATAGTATTGCAGCGTGGAATGTTAGGGGTTTGAACCATCCCCTCAAACAAAAGGAGGTTCAAAAATTTGTGAGGGTTAATAACTTGCAAGTTGTAGCTATGCTGGAATCACATGTTCAAGTTGCTAATTTGGATAGAGTTTGTAACAAGGTTTTTCGGAATTGGGATTGGTCCTCAAATGGTAGTTTGTGTGATAAAGGTACGCGTGTTATTGTTGGCTGGAATGTGGATAATGTGGATGTTGTAGTTCTGCATGCTACTAATCAAGTTATTCATGTTCAAGTTCGATTTAAAAAAGATAATGCCATGATAAATGTATCCTTCGTGTATGCTAGTAACAATGATCAAGAAAGAAAGCAGCTGTGGGAGTCGTTGAAAATGCATAAAGGGGTGGTTAACTCGAGCCCATGGATAATCATGGGGGACTTTAACGTGGTGTTGAATGTAGAAGATAATTGCATGGGATCATCGTGCATAAATGCGGCCATGAAAGATTTCAATGAGTGTGTTAAGTATCTTGAAGTTTTTGACGTAAGAGCCCATGGTATTCACTATACATGGAGTCAAAGCCCGAAGAAAGGAGTTGGTATTCGAAAGAAATTGGACAGGATTATGGCGAATGTCAGTTTTGTGGATAAGTTTGTGGATGCTTATGCGGTGTTTCTTCCAAGCGGTATTTCAGATCATTCTCCGGGTTTGCTTAAAATTTTGATGGCCAATAAAAGTAAACCCAAACCCTTTAAATTTACTAATCTATTGACTCAGAAAAAGGAGTTTTTGGATATCGTTTCGAATGGTTGGGCTGTTGAGGTTCAAGGGGTTCCTATGTTTCGTGTTGTGAAGAAGTTACGGGGTCTTAAACACCCGATGAGAATGTTGCTTAGAAAACAAGGAAACATTCACAAAAAGGTGATCGATTTAAAAGTTGAGCTGGATTCTTTGCAAAGTAAGGTGGATGCTGATCCTTTTAACTTATTACTTAAAGAAGCCGAGTCTGTTTGTGTCAAGAAGTACTTAGAGGCCACTCTTGATGAGGAGAGATTTCTGAAACAAAAAGCCAAACAGAAGTGGCTTGAAGTGGGAGATTCGAATTCAGCTTTTTTCCATAATGTCGTGAAATGTCGGAATCATGTTAATAAAATTAATGTCATTAAAGATAGTTCTGGGAATGTTTATGAAGGGGATGAGGTTTCCACGGCTTTAGTTAATCATTTTCGAGAGTTTTTGGGTTCGGATAGGAGCATGGTTAACCGAGTTAACCAAGATATTTTCTCGGCTACTATTAACCCTATAGTTGCGGATTCTATGTGCAGACAAGTGACTCCGGAAGAAGTAAAAGCGGCTATTTTCTCGATAAATGAAAACAAGGCTCCTGGGCCGGATGGATACACGTCCGAATTCTTTAAAAAATCATGGCCGATTGTAGGTGATGAGGTAAGAATCGCAATTATTGATTTTTTTGAGTCGGGTAGATTACTGCAGGAGATAAATCACACTTTTCTAGCTCTTATTCCAAAAGTCTCGACTCCGGGAGTAGTAACTGATTATAGACCAATATCGTGCTGTAACGTGGTGTATAAAGGAATTAGTAAGATTCTCACACACAGGATGCTTGAAGGTTTAGAGAGCATTATAAGTGAAAACCAATCAGCATTTGTGCCAGGAAGAAGGATCTCGGATAATATAATGTTGACTCAGGAGTTGATGCTCAACTATCATCGTCAAGTCGGTCCTCCCAGATGTGCCATGAAAGTGGACATCCAAAAAGCTTATGATACAGTCGATTGGAGATTTTTACGTGATGTTTTGCATGGGTTTGGATTTCGTCAACGATTTATATTGTGGATTATGGAATGTATCACTTCTACCTCATTTTCTCTAAGTGTTAATGGTAATATCCACGGATATTTCAAAGGAAAGCGTGGGTTGCGTCAAGGGGATCCAATGTCTCCTTATCTGTTCACAATGGTCATGGAAGTTCTTACGCTGATGCTCACCAAAGCGGCTGCTATCGATTCCTCATTTAGGTTCCATAATAAATGTGAGAAGCAGATGATAATTAATGTGTGCTTTGCGGACGACCTATTCTTATTTACTAGAGGAGACATGGGCTCGGTTAAAGTTATTATGCGTTCCCTAAAGGATTTTGAGGAGGCGTCTGGGTTAGTTCCTAGCAATGCAAAAAGCTCTATTTTCTTTTGTAATGTTCCTGTTTCTACCAGGACTAGGATCGCTGAATTGGTGCCATTTGAAAAAGGGAAACTTCCTATTAGATATTTGGGAGTGCCTTTGCTCGCCTCGCGATTGTTAGCCAAAGATTGCAAGGCTTTGGTGGAGCGCATGTCTAAAAGGATAAATGATTGGAAAAACCGATTTCTATCATTCGCTGGTAGGCTTCAACTGGTGCTTTCGGTCCTTTCTTCTATTCATGTGTATTGGGCGTCGGTTTTTATTTTGCCGGTCACTATCATAAAAGAGTTGGAAAGCAAAATGAAAAGATTTCTTTGGGGTCAGAGTATGGGTTCAAAAAGTAAAGCTAAAGTGGCATGGAAAGAGGTTTGTCTTCCGAAGTCGGAAGGTGGTTTAGGCATAAGAAGGATATTGGATGTAAACAAGTCGTTAATGGCGTATCACATCTATAGTATCGTTTCTGGCAGGAAGTCGTTATGGACGAATTGGGTTGCTTTGCATCGGCTTCGGGGTCGAAGTTTATGGGATATACCGGTCCAAGCTAGCTCTCCGTGGGGCTGGAAAAAATTGATGCATTGTAGGTATGGTATTCGTGATCATATATGGGTTAAGATTGGCAATGGTCAAAGCACTTCACTGTGGTTTGATAAATGGTCGACTGAGTGCCCATTGCAGCAAATAGTTACCCCTCGTCAAATGGCCGACATGGTTTTACGATCAAGTCTAAAGTGACAGAGGCATTTATTGATGGCCGGTGGGAATGGCCGGAAGAGTGGAGAAGTGTGTACCCTGTTTTGTTTCAACTTCGTCCTCTCTCTATCTCCGAAATGCAGGATAGAAGATTATGGATGAATTCTGATGGCAAACTTGTTCCTTTCACGTCAAAAGAAGTGTGGAATGTAATACGGACTCGTGATCAGCCTCAACCGTGGTCGAAAGTGGTGTGGTCATCGTTTATTATTCCTAAACATTCGTTCATGTGCTGGCTTATCTTCAAAAAGAAGCTTTGGACTCAAGACCGGATTATGAGGTGGAATCATTCAGTTACGGGTTCTATGAATCTGATGTGTTGCTTGTTATGCCAATCAGGTTTAGAGACACATGAGCACTTGTTTTTTGAATGTCCATATTCGAAATTAGTTTGGCATAAAGTGAGGCATAAAGTAGATATGAATGCGATTCAAGAGTCATGGGAGGATATTTCAGCTTGGTTGATCGCTAGAGCCAACTCGAAATCGGTTTTCTCTGTTGCGAGTAGATTGGTGGTGGCAGCCGCAGCTTATGTAATTTGGAGTGAACGTAACGCTAGATTTTTCAGCAATCGTCTAAGACCTCCAGAGCAGCTGGCCGATAGAATCATTAGCACGGTTCGAACAAAATTAATCTCTTTCAGGTACAAGCAAACTTCAAATGTTAAACGATTTATGGAAGAGTGGAAGATGGATAAAGAAGATTTCTTGGATGAAGATTGAAGACCAATATTTTGTTTTCTTTTGATGTATTTGGTTGTGTCTTTTGGTTGTTTCTTGTTGCACTCTTTAGTGGTATGTCACTAAGAGAACTAGAGGGTACGTTCAGCCTTCTACTTGTATGATTTTTGATGTGTTATAAAATCACCGGGGTAACCCTTTACCCAAAAAAAATGTTTATGTTGGAAAGGGTTCGTCATCTAGAAATTTTACAACTAAACATAAGGCTAGTTCATGTTTTGTGAACATGATCTAGCGGGTTTGATGACGATCCATTCCCATACTAGCAATCAACAACCAACAATAATCATAACAATACTAGTTTTATAAGTTTTACACCAATATTCATCTATTAACCACTTTGTTTATATTATTTTAGTAGACTTTAAATTTTGTTCTTACATGTTCATAAATTTCATCCGTCAAAATTCTTATTAACCACTTTAGAATAGATCAAAAAGGCGTTTAGAGTCACTTACTACTAGCTCGAGGCTAGGGAAGAAACTAGTCGAAAAACGAGTGGTTAAAAGCGTTGGGGTGAGGTCCTTGACGATCCGCAAGCACCGGGTCTCCTCGTATGCGATCCTTCACTCTTGGTTGTGTATTAAATTGCAAGATGGAAAATTTGAAGTGTTGGTGGGTGGGCTTTGGAGTTCGGCCGAGAGCATCAAAGAAGAAAAAGGGAGTTGCAATTTTGTGTTGTTGCAATGAATGATAAGGTTTAGTCTTTTAAGCAAATTTATAAACCATACACTCCCATTATCCACTAAACAATATGTAGGCTAGATATTAAACTCTTGAGATTATAATAATCAAAATAGGACAATGTGTGTCACCTATTATGGTGACCGATCGGTCAAGGGGTTGGGTTTTAGTTCAATTTCAATTATATTGCTAAGGTATTAGTTAGTTAAATTAGGGGATTAAATCAAGTCACTAGTGTGTAGTGTTATGTAGCGGGTGTTAGGGTATTCGGGTACCCTAACTGGCTCAGAAAAAGAAAGATAGTGTAATGTCAATATTTTTATGTCCCGGGTTAAGTCCGGTTGTTCGGTTGGATACTAGTCCGTTAAAGTTCTAAATAAGTAATTAAAGTGTCGTTAATATTTCTTTTAGTGACACAATTTATTCCCGACACTTTGGAAAGTGTCTAGTAATATTTTTCTCATATTTTGGCACTTTACTAGTTAGCTAAATGCTGAATTTTTTTATTTAAAGTGCAGAATTTTTGTACTTAAAGTACGTTTTAGGCACATCCGGTCACTATAAATATCACCTAGTGACGCAGTTCTACAATCCTCACCTCCCTACACTCCCTACTAGTGTAGTAATCTATTCCCGGCTCATACTGGCCTTAGAGACAGTAACTGTCTGATGCTGGCTATGTCAGCATGTTTACTGGGTATCCCGTATAGTGTGCTCACTGTGCTTTTGTGCATCAAGGTTGTCACTGAAGTTTTGTGTAAATAATGGAGTGACAGTATAAAATGTGATGCATGAGTATGTATGTATCAGAAATCAGTAAGCAGTTTAATCACAGTTGTAAGCAAGCACAGTAATTAAGCAGTAATTAAATATTAATTAAGTCGTACGGATACCTGGTTTGGCGAGGGTTGTCACATTATCCCCCCGTTAAAGAAATTTCGTCCCGAAATTTAAGTTCTGCTTCTATTTGCAGGGGTCTTAGGAAACAAATGGGGGTACTTCTCCTTCATTCGGTCCTCACGTTCCCACATGAATTCGGGTCCACGCCTAGCATTCCAACGAACTTTGACGAGTTTGACACTGCTCCTGCGAGTTTTATTAACTTTCCAATCCGTGACCTCAACAGGTTCTTCAGTGAAGTGGAGCGTGTCGTCGATATGAACTTCGTCAGCAGGAATGATCACTGTATCTTGTGTTGGACTTTTTCTCAAATTGGATACATGGAATGTATCGTGAACACCATGGAGTTCAGCAGGTAGGTCCAACTTGTAGGCTACAAGCCCAATCCTTTGCAGGATTCTGAAAGGGCCAATGTAACGCGGATTCAACTTCCCATGCTTTCCGAAGCGTGCCACACCCTTCCAGGGTGAAACTTTCAATAAAACCATATCTCCAACTTAGAATTCCAAATGTTTCCGGTTTAGATCTGCATAGGCTTTCTGTCTTTCGCGAGCCGCTTCGATGCGTTTTCGAATTTGCGCAATCTTGTCTGTGGTCTCTTGGACTATTTCAGGACCAACGAGTTGTCTATCACCCGCATCAGCCCAGCATAAGGGTGATCGACATTTGCGTCCATAAAGAGCTTCAAAAGGCGCAGCTCCAATGCTTGTGTGGTAGCTGTTGTTGTACGAAAATTCGACCAACGGTAAGTGTTTATCCCAGCTACCACCAAGATCCATTACACATGCTCTCAGAATATCCTCCAATGTCTGAATAGTTCTTTCACTTTGCCCATAAGTTTGCGGATGGAATGCAGTGCTGATATTCAGTTGTGAGCCAAAAGCTTCTTGGAAGGATTGCCATATCCTTGACACAAACCTTCCGTCTCTATCAGAGATGATCGAGAGAGGCACTCCATGACGTGCAACGATCTCCCGCATGTATATTTCCGCAAGTTTACAAGTGCTTTCTTTCTCTTTGATTGGCAGGAAGTGTGCGGACTTTGTTAGGCGGTCAACTATTACCCAAATCATATCATGGCCTCTGGGCGTCTTGGGCAGTTTCGTTATGAAGTCCATTGAAATATGTTCCCATTTCCACTTGGGAATTTCAGGTTGCTGCAGAAGTCCTGAAGGCTTCTGATATTCAGCTTTAACCTTGGCGCACGTTAAACACTTGCTCACGTAAACAGCAACGTTGCCTTTCATTCTAGGCCACCAGTAGTAATCTTTAAGGTCCTGGTACATCTTATCCGCTCCTGGATGGATAGAGTAGCGTGATTTGTGTGCCTCATCAAAAATAACTTTTCTCAAACCACCAAACAGAGGAACCCAAATCCTTTTCATAAAACATAACGTTCCTTCCTCGTTTGGCACTAATTGCTTCTCCATCCCACGGAGATATTCTTCTTCAAGGTTTCTTTCCTTAAGAGCTTCTTTTTGCGCGGCACGAATGCGCAGGGAAAGATCTGTCTGGATAATCATCTCCAAAGCCCTAACCCTTATGGGCTTGATCCTTTCTTTTCGACTTAGGGCATCGGCGACCACATTCGCCTTCCCTGGATGGTACTTTATCTCGCAGTCGTAATCGTTCAACAATTCGACCCAACGTCTTTGTCTCATATTCAGCTCTTTCTGGTCGAATATGTGTTGTAGGCTCTTATGATCTGTGAAGATTGTACATTTCGTACCATATAGGTAGTGCCTCCAGATTTTTAATGCAAATATCACTGCACCTAGTTCCAAATCATGCGTGGTATAGTTCTTTTCATGTACTTTTAACTGACGTGACGCGTAAGCTATGACCTTCTGGTGCTGCATCAACACGCAACCCAATCCTTGACGTGAGGCGTCACAGTATACCATGAAATCATCTGTACCCTCTGGTAGTGCTAAGATTGGCGCATTACAGAGCTTGTCTTTTAACAACTGAAACGCTTCCTCCTGTTTGATTCCCCAATCAAACTTCTTATCCTTCTGTGTGAGCGCGGTAAGGGGTTGAGCGATTTTAGAAAAATCCTCAATGAATCTTCGATAGTAGCCTGCCAAACCTAAGAATTGTTGAATCTCGGTTGGCGTATTTGGGGTTTCCCAATTTTTGATCGCTTCAATCTTGGTGGGGTCCACATGAATCCCATCTCCATTCACCACATGTCCAAGGAATTGGACTTCACGTAGCCAAAACTCGCACTTAGAGAACTTGACATACAACTGTTCCATTTTCAGCAACTCCAAAATAGCTCTTAAGTGCTGTTCGTGTTCAGCCTTTGTCTTTGAATAAATCAAAATATCGTCGATGAATACAATCATGAACTTATCGAGATACGGCTTGCAGACTCGGTTCATTAGGTCTATAAAAACAGCAGGCGCGTTTGTCAACCCAAACGGCATAACTAGGAACTCGTAGTGTCCATAACGATTTCTGAAGGCTGTCTTCGGAATACTCTCCTCTTGTACTCTTAGCTGATGGTAACCCGATCGCAAATCGATCTTCGAGTAAAAACTTGAACCTTGCAGTTGGTCAAAAAGATCATCAATCCTTGGCAGAGGATACCTATTCTTGATAGTCAACTTGTTCAACTCCCGGTAGTCAATGCACATGCGAAAACTACCGTCCTTCTTCTTGACAAACAGGACCGGAGCTCCCCAAGGTGAGAAGCTTGGTCTGATGAATCCTTTGTCTAACAACTCCTGAAGTTGTGTCGACAGTTCTGGCATCTCAGACGGGGCAAGTCGGTAAGGTGCCTTAGCCACAGGCGCGGCGCCTGGAACTAAGTCTATACGGAACTCCACTTGCCTCTGAGGTGGCAATCCTGGCAAGTCCTCAGGGAAGACTTCAGGATACTCCCTTACGACAGGGATGTCTTTGATTTTCGGCTCAGCAGCTTTCTTATCCACGATGTGTGCCAGGAAGGCAGCACATCCCTTTTGTAAACACTTTCGCGCTTTCAGGCAACTGATAATTCTTAAAGGCGTATCCCGCTTCTCCCCATGAACCACAATTGTTTCTCCATCTTCGGTTGGGATACGAACGACTTTTTCGTGACAAACAATCTCAGCCTTGTTGCTTGATAACCAATCCATTCCTAATACCACGTCGAAGCTCCCCAGCTGGACTGGTAGTAGATCCAAAGTAAACTCACGCTCTCCTAATTCGATTACACAACCTCTGACCACTTCATTAGCTTCTACTAACTTTCCATTCGCCAATTCAATTGAGTAAGGAATATCTAATTTACTAGCGGCTAATCCAAGCATATTCTTAAACTCTAACGATACGAAACTATAATCGGCACCAGTATCAAATAAAACGGATGCAAAGCGTTGGTTTATAGGGAACGTACCAGTAACAACATTGGGATCCTGGCGCGCTTCCCTTGCTTCGATATTGAAAACCCTTCCCCGTGCTTGGTTCAATTCTGGGCAGTTCCTCTTAAAATGCCCAATGTCACCACAGTTAAAACAACCTGGTCTTTGCCCGTTTCCACCTCCATTCCCAGCTTGATTGTTGTTCTGATCTCGATTCACATTACCAGCTTGATTCACATTGTTGCCTCGATTCCCATTTCCTCCATTGTTCCCCTGTGGGCGATTTCCATATCCACCCCGGTTATTGTTTCTATTCCCAAATCCTCCTTGGCCTCCCCGGCCAGCCATAGCCCAACAAGAATCCTTCAAGTGGCCAAGTTTTCCACAACCTTCACATACTTTTGGCCCGCATCGGCCAGAATGATGACGTTGGCAGGAGTTACACTTGGGATGAGTACCCATATATCCCTTTCCTCTCCTTCCAGTACCAGTCGTAGCTTGGGCCGGTGCGCTTGGTTCTTTCTTGCCAACTTGGCTAGTTCCCTGCTTGAAGTTCGAGAATTTCCTTTTGTTACCCCCGGACGACTCTACATGAGTCTCCTTCTTCTTTTGCTCAACATCAAAAAACTTGTTTAGGCGGATCGCCTCCTCAGTGAGAGCTACGCTTAGATCGATCGCCTCAGTGATTGTTTCCGGTTTTGAAGAGGTCACCATAATTATGATTTGAGGAGCTAAACCCCAAATGAAGCGCTCAATCTGCTTGAATTCTGGTGTGACCATATAAGGTACCACATGTGACAGGTCGTGAAACCTTTGAACATACTCTGCGATTTTCGGTCTTTCCATCTTCAGATGCCAAAACTCGGTTTCCAACTTTTGAATTTCAGCGCGAGAGCAATACTTTTTGCACATGAGCTCTTTAAGCTCGTTCCATGTCATTGCGTAGGCTGCGGCTTCACCAAGGGTTTGAACTTGCAAGTTCCACCATGACAGGGCTCCGTCCACGAATAGCCCCGAAATGTAGGTAACTTGCTGGTCTGGAGCGCATTTACTCATGCAGAGAACTGATTCTGTCTTTTCGGCCCAACGAACAAAAGCAACAGCACCTCCGGTGCCATCAAAGTTTACAGGTTTGCAGTCTAGGAACTGCTTGTAGGTGCACCCTGCACATACGTTACAATATATGAATGGCATTAGCAAACTTGCTATAGATATCCAATGTATCATGGTATGCCTAAATGACTTAGTATTACCATGAGGCGGATTGTTGTTGCCGTTATTGTTTGAGCTGCTTCCGCTGGGTCCTCCTTGAGAGGCGGCGTATTGCGCGATGGCGGCAGCGATGATTTGTTGAAGTTCTGCCTCGTTGGCAGGCATGCGTGGATCGCGTTTCGGTGGCATCTTCTAAAAGATGGTTCACGTAATTCAGGTCATGGTAGGTAAAGTGTGCGTATATAATGATAGTAATAATACATAACATCTCATGTTAAAATAAACCAAACACACAACATCTCATGTTATAGAACATAAACAATCAATCACACAACATCCCATGTTATAAATATAAATAATCAATCAAACATCACATATGATGAGAATACCGCGATTGCTTTGCCATAAATCGAGACCACAAGGTAAAGTGTACAAGTACATAACTGTAACATACAACATCAACGACTAAGGGCTACATCACCCCCGTCCAAAATATCAAATCAGTGTCAACATATCCAATATACAGATCAACAAAAGTCAGGATCAATATGCAGTCTCCAAAAAGCTGTGCAATCCGTGCAATCGCCGTCTTCTCAACAAAAGTCCACCCGTGTCGTACAAAATAGCCCTACGCTGATGGCGGTGGAGGAGGGGGAAAATGAGAATAGAACAAACGGCGCATGTGGAGCCAATCCTCCTCCATGGCTCGGTGAGAACGTAACAAGAAAGCTATATGCTGCTCCTGTGTCCAAAAACGTGCAGCAGAGTCTGGAGATAACGGTCGAGGGGGATGCGATATCGCAGGGTGAGGAGGGCACTGGCATGGGGGTCTCTGAGCTCTCTCGAGCTCCTGCACGCGTCGAGTAAGTGCCTCCTGCTGGACCATGAACGAAACAAGGACATCCTCTACAGAATAACCCATGTGAAAAGGATGATAGGGATCGGTCGGTGGCATAATAGGTGGTGAAGTCCAAAGAAAAGGCTCACCAGACGGAGCAAAGGGTGGTATCGCAAACGGTGGAACAGGGGGAACAGCAGTAGAAAACTGTGGTATGACCGGGACAGATATCGGCACATGACCAACGGGATGAGTCGAGGAACCCCCTCCCGGGCGCGATGGTGGTGTAAACTGATGGAACATAACAGGTAAGTCGGTGTGGTGAACACCGGTAGTATGAACGGGATGCAAAGGAACATCAGTAGGAACTGAAGCAGGTGCTGAAGCAGGTGTAACAGGTACCACAAAAGACGGGTAGTCATCGTCATCTATCCACCCATTATGGTTGTCAGCATCTCGTGGACCAACATGGGCCTCAAAAGGTGCACGATCGAACTGCACAGGCACAGGGTCAGGAAGGGGGCAACAACATCAGGCTCAGCGGGTACATCAGCAATGTGAGGGGCAACAACCTGAGCATCAACAGCATGCTCATCCTCCAAAAGTGGAGCAACAATAGGGTGATCATCGATAGGTACATCAGCAATCAAAGGATCAACAATGGGTATATCAGCATGAATAGGGTCATGCTCGAACACGGGGTCTAGAGCAACTACCGGCTCGGGGGCCAGAGCAGGCTCCGGGTCGTCAAACTCCATCTCGAAATCTGCGGGGTCAGCAAACGCAGGGTCAACAGGGTCAACTGGGTCCTCCATAGGCTGATCCAGGTGTATAAACTCAATGCCCTGGTCCGGATTGAAGCCAGGCGGGAAGACGGGGTCAGAATCCTCATCAATGTCATGATCAATAGCAAAACTCGGGGCAGGGGCAGGTGCAGCAGATGACGCCCTATCGGGGTCTGAATCATGAGAATAGTGCTGCGCACCCTGCGCGTGCGACGGTGCAGAGGCCACAGACTCGGAAGAGTCTGGGACAGGTGAATGGGCAGGTGACTCCTCAGCAGGAGCATCTGCGAGTAGCAAAAGATCGTCGGCAGCTAATAGGGCCTCGCCCTCAACGTCATCCTCCAGTGGCTCGTCGTCAAACAAATCGACGTCGTCGTCAACGACTACGTCTAGAGGCATATCAAGAACGGGGTACATGGCAAGGGGTATGGGAGCAGGGATCTCCACAAGCGGCAAATCCCCAGCGATGGGGCCATCAGCGGGCTCAATCACGGCATCGGGTAGTGCAAACGGCTGGAAATCATCGTCGTCTGTACTGGTGGTGTCCGAAGTGTACACCTCTCGCTCTGATGACTCCCGGTCGTCTGATACAATGTGCATAGGGTCAGTAGTGTCCGACCCTCCTGTGCCAGATGAATCCATGGTGTCTGTAACACAAACACAAATATGCACAAATAATCAATCATATAGTCAGCTAAATACATTAGTCACCAAGAAGCAATCAAATAGTTCTCCTAGTCCCACTAGCCTCCCAGCCTCCCAGACTAAATCTCCTAGTCTCTCAAACTACCTTCCCAGCCTCTCGGACTGTTCTTCCTAGTCCCACTAGCCTACTTCCTCAGCCTCTCAGACTGAGCCTCAGCCTCTCAGACTGAGCCTCAGCCTCCCAGACTGAGCCATAACTAATAAATGAAATGTGCTCAACTTTTGTTTGTAAAAACGTTTTGGATCTGGACTTAAGTGGTATGTAGTGTAAAAATGTTTTCGTGAGAACCCTGGTGATCATAGTCTTGACTCGAGAAGGAATCCTAGTTCGCTATGATCAGATCTCTGATACCAAGCTGTCACACCCTGGCTTTGCGGAAGCGTGGGTTTATTCGGTGTGACTTCTTAATACCACAGCTTAATCATAACAAAGCTATATTGTCACACCCCCAAAATCCACACGCGGAGTATCACCGCTTGGAGGCGTGACTGACCAGGATCAAACCACTAATCATATTGAACAAGCAAGTAATTAATTGTAAAAGTCCAACCAACATAATTAGTGTCCAAAACAACCATAGTTAAGTTATGAGCGGAAGCATAATGTTTAAAACCAAAAGCATAAGTTTAAATATCCAAAGGTTTAACATGGCACACAGCTGTCCATGTCCCACAACGACTCTTCCTTGTGCAAGCTCCAGCTAAGTACCTATTGACCTGCAAAGCATGTAGTAACGAGTCAACAACAATGTCGAGTGAGTTCACAGTTGGGTGTTGGTTTTAATTGTTCCAAAAATAGTTCCTTTAACTGGCATCCCTGCCGTGGGGGTTACCCCATATTTGAAAACGTAAGTTGTTTAACCCATTAACTCTGGCAATCCAGCCGTGGGGGCTACCCCATGATAGTTATCTGGCATTTCGGCCGTGGGGGCTACCCCATGTATACACTAGACTCGTTACCATATCGACTACTGACGAAAGTCATGTTTAAGTGCCCTGAACTGTCAATGTCTATCATCATTGACGTGCCCAGATCCATTAGTTCACGCCCGTCCTCTGCGGCACGGTGTGAGGCTTGTCAGACCTAAATAGCGCTATCTAACTAATGACCCGCTCGCCATTGGCCCGGCGATTAAGTCGATATAAAAAGGAGGGACTTCGTGATAGAGATTTGGTCTAGTAAAGTTATCTGTCCGTAAGGACGAGGAATTACATTCCTGAACCATTACTGTCCTACCCAAGAAAGGACGAGGAATCCATATTCCTTAACCCCATTCCCAACCCCTGGGAATCCCATGCTTTGTAGAGTGTGAACTCACCTTAGATTGCTCGGCAGATACACAGAAAGTCAAGTCTAGATGCTAGTGGTCAACCACGTCCTAACATGGTTATCATACACGTCAGGTTTAGGTTCAAGTAAGGCGGCACGTATGTTTACACAGAGGTAGCAAGTTACGAATATGCACAAATCACATAACAGTCGAGAACATAGCATTTTCATACTTGTACGATTTAAAATATATTGGGTCGAACCATTTGTGAAGTTTACTAACATAACCCAATTAATCACTTCGGCCCAACATGTTGTGCGGTCGGCACAGCCTTGTGCGACCCACATCATGTTGTGCGACTCAGATAAATACCCGGCCCAAGTAGTCAAAAGCCCAAACATCAAATTACACGGCCCAATCTAATAACATACAAAAGTCTTGTGCGATCCGGATGAGCTTGTACGATCCGGATAGCTTGTGCGATCCATTTGGGTTGTGCGATTGGAACTGGTCCAGCCCAACATGCATATCCGGCCCAACAGTTTAACAACAATACAACTTGTGCGATCCAGTAAGACTTGTGCGACCGAAGACATCTTGTGCGACCAAGATGTCTTGTGCGATTAGTTAGAATATCCGGATATTATGGAAATCAGTTACCTAACTTTTATCTTTCAATCAATTACAAAGTTTCCATTTATTTGACCAATCAACAAACTAACAGTTTCATGCATAATCAAATATTCGATCAAATAAATAAATCATCAATTAATATGAACCCTAATATCATAACAACTCATCATCATTTCAATGCAGGAAGCCATCATATCTATTCTTTTTATCAAGGTCAAAAGGTCACCTAAAGTCTATATATTTAAAAGAAATAAGCTATCATCCACCAAACCAAGTGTTGTCAGTCATGCACATCTGAATATTTAACAATACTTGCATGTGAGTTTGGTGATTTAATTGTCAGAATCATGTGTAATAACATTTAGTATATGTCGGCCATTAAGGAATTGCACATGGAATTATTATTGTTTGAATGAATACAAAACTAATTATAACCATTTGATTCTAAATCATCATGCACCCTAATTCGTAAGCAAGATATGATAGTCGACTAACCTCAACACACACATCCGATTACCAATACACATCTCGATTTCATCTATCACACGTGAACCGATTTTTAAAGACATCATACTAACAGTTTACATTATCATCAATCATAAATCGTTTACAAATCATCATGAGACATGTATAATCGCATAACATAACATCAACTAATAATGAAACACTAACCGGTTAAGAAAGGATAACAAGAATGATCCGAATAAGGGAATGATCCGAACACTTATGATCTTCGATTTGAAAGAGAGTGAGTTGCCGTCAAGTTTGAGAGGAGAGAAAGAGAGAGCTAGGGTTTGTGTGTCTAGAATGTTTGTCAAACAAATGAGGAGTATGCCCTTACTCTAACTGTTATGCGCAAAAGAGACAGAGTGGGCCGAACCCTCACTTGGGCTGCCCATTGATCCGAATACAAGTTGTGGCCCTAATGGGCTTGTGCGATCGGGTGAGTGTTGTGCGCTTAAGCCGTTTATATACATACATACATTTGAACAAACACAACACACATTCACATAACATTAAATAATATCACATTCCATTAAATCATCCCGTTCACAGTCACATAATGTTTACGTTCGTTACGTCAAGGTACAAAGATAGGTTCGAAATTACGAGTTGTCACATTATCCCCAAGTTGAAAGAAATTTCGTCCCGAAATTTAGCACGTACTCACTGAGGAAGCTAGTTAAGTTACATGGTTTTCCTGGTTTTCCTGGGGTGTCACATCCTCCCCCCGTTGATCTGGAATTTCGTCCCGAAATTCCGTAGCTTCAGCCTCAGTAGTAGTTGTACCGTTTGCGAACAGTTGGGGATACTTTTGTTTCATCTGATCTTCGCGTTCCCAGGTGAACTCTGGGCCGCGACGTGAGTTCCAACGAACTCGAACGAGAGGTATTCTAGTACGTTTGAGGACCTTAACATCCCGGTCCGTGATTTCAACTGGTTCCTCGACGAATCGTAACTGCTCGTCGATAGTGAGCTCCTTCAAAGGAACTATGTGGGTCTCATCTGACAGACACTTCTTCAGATTTGACACGTGGAAAACATCGTGAACTGCACTGAGTTCTGCTGGTAAGTTCAGTCTGTAGGCCACCTTGCCTATTTTCTCAATGACTTCGAAAGGTCCAACGTATCGTGGGTTAAGTTTGCCCCGTTTACCAAAACGAACCACACCCTTCCAGGGTGAAACTTTAAGTAGTACCCGCTCCCCAACCTGGAGCTCTAGTGGCTTTCTGCCCTTATCGGCGTAGACTTTCTGACGGTCACGAGCCGCCGCCATTCGTTGTCTTATCTGAGCAATTCGTTCTGTTGTGTCTACCACAAGTTCTGGACCAGTAATCTGACTATCCCCCACCTCTGCCCAACAAAGAGGTGACCGGCATTTTCGCCCGTACAATGACTTAAACGGAGCAGCTTTAATGCTGGTGTGGTAGCTATTGTTGTATGAAAATTCCACAAGTGGCAGATGCTTTTCCCAGCCGTTGCCAAAGTCAATTACACATGCCCTAAGCATGTCTTCTAGGGTCTGGATGGTACGTTCCGACTGCCCATCCGTTTGCGGGTGATAAGCTGTGCTCATATCTAAACGTGAGCCAAAGGACTTGTGCATTGCTTGCCACAGTTCTGTTGTAAAGCGTCCATCTCGATCCGAGATAATACAGGTGGGCACCCCATGCCTCGAGACAACTTCCCTAAGATATACGTCTGCTAGGGTGGAGAACTTATCCGTTTCCTTGATAGCCAGGAAGTGAGCAGACTTTGTGAGTCGATCCACGATCACCCAAATAGTATCGTTACCACGTTGTGATCTAGGCAGGCCAGTAACAAAATCCATTCGTAATTATTTGATAAATATATTCCTTCCCAAGGATGGTAGTTTTAATACATGTGCGTTCGTATAACTTCGAAATATATTATTAAGTCTCACTTAATGTAATATATTTTATTTCATATGTCCAAAAATACTTTACTTCCAAAATATAAATATTCTTCCCAAAAATATTTTATTTTATTCCACATAATTATCCAAAATAATATCCTTGTCAAAATACACCCTTATGAGTATTTTTTGAAAATACGTAAGTTACGTTGTAAAGTTCGGGAGGTATAAATAATACCGGTGTAACTTAAATATTTATTGTGAAGGCGTTCGCGTTATTTTGGAGCCGTTAATATTCAGTAATATTATTTTTACCCTAAAAATAATATTTAGATAGTTCACAAAATAATCATAAAAATCTCACCAGTGTTATTATAGAAAATATGTACTAAATATATATTTATCAAGTTTTATTTTGTGAAAATCCCACCTCCGACACTTGCTTATTTTGTAATAAAAATGGTGGCGAAATGTATATTTTGAGAACAAGTTAAAAATATAGTTATAGACACTTGTCACCAAAAATATTTTCAAGTGTCTATATTTCTGCAGAAATTTCGCCAGAGTTTCCCCTGTAACTGGAGGTGGCCACGCTTTTAAGCGTATCATTTTCTTTTATAAATTCAAACAACAATTTTCTCAATCAACAACAAACAATATTCCGACATCATACTAGTTCAAAAATATCACAAACGCATGAACTTGTGGGTTGTGTAAAAGTGTGTAGTAACTTCCCATTATTTTCAATAGATCTTTCTACTTTTATAAATGGAATCGGTTTCTCGAAAATCTTATTTTTACAGAAAATGCATTTGTACATCTTCTAGTAAAAAATTACAAAACAATTCTTTGTTAAAACTTTTTATCACACAAGTGTCTACACACTTGTGTGTTTACAGAAATCACCTTTGTTTAGGAAAGATCCAGCTTTAAAAATTATGATTTCTTTTGACACTTGGTCCTTTGAAAATACCACTTGTAGATCCGTAGATCTACTAGTTTAGAACTCCATTTTATAAGAAAAATTGTTTTTACACAAGTTCATGTTTATGTTTGAAAGGGTTCGTCATCTAGAAATTTTATAACTAAACATAAGGCTAGTTCATGTTTTGTGAACATGATCTAGCGGGTTTGATGATGATCCATTCCCATACTAGCAATCAACAACCAACAATAATCATAACAATACTAGTTTTATAAGTTTTACACCAATATTCATCTATTAACCACTTTGTTTATATTATTTTAGTAGACTTTAAATTTTGTTCTTACATGTTCATAAATTTCATCCGTCAAAATTCTTATTAACCACTTTAGAATAGATCAAAAAGGCGTTTAGAGTCACTTACTACTAGCTTGAGGCTAGGGAAGAAACTAGTCGAAAAACGAGTGGTTAAAAGCGTTGGGGTGAGGTCCTTGACGATCCGCAAGCACCGGGTCTCCTCGTATGCGATCCTTCACCCTTGGTTGTGTATTAAATTGCAAGATGGAAAATTTGAAGTGTTGGTGGGTGGGCTTTGGAGTTCGGCCGAGAGCATCAAAGAAGAAAAAGGGAGTTGCAATTTTGTGTTGTTGCAATGAATGATAAGGTTTAGTCTTTTAAGCAATTTTATAAACCATACACTCCCATTATCCACTAAACAATATGTAGGCTAGATATTAAACTCTTGAGATTATAATAATCAAAATAGGACAATGTGTGTCACCTATTATGGTGACCGATCGGTCAAGGGGTTGGGTTTTAGTTCAATTTCAATTATATTGCTAAGGTATTAGTTAGTTAAATTAGGGGATTAAATCAAGTCACTAGTGTGTAGTGTTATGTAGCGGGTGTTAGGGTATTCGGGTACCCTAACTGGCTCAGAAAAAGAAAGATAGTGTCAATGTCAATATTTTTATGTCCCGGGTTAAGTCCGGTTGTTCGGTTGGATACTAGTCCGTTAAAGTTCTAAATAAGTAATTAAAGTGTCGTTAATATTTCTTTTAGTGACACAATTTATTCCTGACACTTTGGAAAGTGTCTAGTAATATTTTTCTCATTTTTTGGCACTTTACTAGTTAGCTAAATGCTGATTTTTTTTTATTTAAAGTGCAGAATTTTTGTACTTAAAGTACGTTTTAGGCACATCCGGTCACTATAAATATCACCTAGTGACGCAGTTCTACAATCCTCACCTCCCTACACTCCCTACTAGTGTAGTAATCTATTCCCGGCTCATACTGGCCTTAGAGACAGTAACTGTCTGATGCTGGCTATGTCAGCATGTTTACTGGGTATCCCGTATAGTGTGCTCGCTGTGCTTTTGTGCATCAAGGTTGTCACTGAAGTTTTGTGTAAATAATGGAGTGACAGTATAAAATGTGATGCATGAGTATGTATGTATCAGAAATCAGTAAGCAGTTTAATCACAGTTGTAAGCAAGCACAGTAATTAAGCAGTAATTAAATATTAATTAAGTCGTACGGATACCTGGTTTGGTGAGGGTTGTCACAAAATTAATGAATGTCATTCGTTATGTAACTATAACCAACAAGCTCGTTCACATTATTGAAATCGTTATTAGTTTAGTATAAACCATCTTACTCGTTTTGAAACCATCGTTAAAACATCGAAATCGTTTTGATACATATGAATCACCCCAAAACAATCGAAAACGGTAAAAGAGGGGATCTATGTACTCACCTTTGGATGCGTTTTTATACGTTAACATAATCCCTCAAATTGTTTATTCGTCCTAAATTAAATAAGGATGATTTAATAATAAAAAACCCACAAAATACATAGGTTTCTCCGATACTTAGAATTTTCACATAACTTTGAGATTTCTCGAAAAGTTATTATTTTTGATTATTTTGGTGTATTTGTATATATGTACTCAAGCGTAATACACATAATCTTGTCAAGTATTATCAAGTCAACATACACATATTGTAAAACACATAGCACATTTTAACATATAAAATTTACCCATTCTAGTTATGCCGAAAAACACTTATTTTAGCGATTCGGTAACATTTTTAGGCGTCGGAAGTCACGTATGACTAACCAAACACCAAGTAAACTTAATATAAGTTAAAATACTTGTTTTTATATAGTTTAATAAAAATCCTCCGCAAAGGCGATTTTTAACCGTTTTACCGCATAGTTTTGCATCAAACGTTACCCGAACCATCCCAAATCGAAACGACTTGAAATTTTAACATAACCCATGTTATTTACTGAATAAAATAATGGTTATACTCATGATAGTGCAGGTCTTACATAAAGCACATAAATCATGCAAATTTCACATAATTTACCACTTTTTAAGCTATATGTACAACATGCAAAGCTATCAAACCTATGTCAAAGTTTCATGCCATTATAATATACCAAATAATATTATTTTTAGTGTTCATGTCACACCCCGACCACGTAAAACAACAAAACGTGGTGGAAACGTCGGGGAGTGTTGTAACAGAATCATTGTTTCATAACACATGGAAAATTTAAATATTGTTTTATTGATTAAAAGAGTTACAATGTCTTAACAAACAATGAAGTATAACAAAATTAACTAGTCTTCCATCTTTTATTGTCACTAAGGCCCAAGTCCGCCTAAGTGTGTCTTGATCAATCCTATGCATCATTTCCTGAAACATATGTGAAAATAGGTACGTCAGCATAAAAATGCCGGCGAGTACATAGGTTTTGTGAAAATGGGATTCATGACTTAAGTTTAAGAAAGTGTTTAATAAGATTTAGTCATGAACCTTGTTAATTGTTTTGTTTTGTAAATCATTTGAAAAACGATAAGATCAGATGATATGTATAAATAAGAGAATAATGTATGGTTAAATGAATAACCATGTAAAATGAGTTTGTATAAGATAAGTTGTTTGTAAATCAATGTCTTGTGAAAAGTATGTTATTTGTATAAAATGTTATATGTCTCAAATTGAAATGATTCAAATAACGCTACGATATGTAATACCATACAAACACTTATATATAGGAAGTACCAGCGGCGTATCCACCATGCTTGTATCATATTACACACGCCTCGTTCTTAAATCACTTACTCAAACCAAACCACCAATGTAAATTGCCCATGTCTAAACCATTTGTCAAATGTCTTTGTGTAAACCATGTCAAAATGTTTATGTCAAAATGTCTATGTCAAATGTCTATCATATAATGTGTAAACAAAATGTCATGTATGGCAAGTGGAATATATATGTATATATATATCCATTTAGCCATAGGTAAAAATGCACAAAACAATATATTGAAGTAAAACATGGTTTAAATCAATGTTATGTCTTGTGGAAATGCATGCTATACAGAATATGAACATTTATGCGGTATTGTTATACCAAAATGTAAGCATGTGAAAATAATGCACTAAGTATGTAATCAAATGAACATACCTAGCGTGAAGTGTAATGTAAAACAATGTACTAAGTATGCACACACATGGACATACATAGCATGAAATGTAATGTAAAACAATGTACTAATAGTGTACTAATGAACATAGTAAGTATATGATGTGAAAACATGGAAGGCATGAAAGTAACAAGTAGGCACATGTGTTCCACCCCAAAACGTTTGGAAAACAGTAAAAGAGGGGTCTATGTACTCACTTGAGATTGCTTAGAAGTCCTTCAGTAACAACCAAACAATGCTAGAGATCACGGATATCAAACGGCACCTAATATAGGTAACTATGTTAATAAACCGGACCTAAATCGGAAGATTAGGTAGCATGAGGGTTTGTAAACCAAATGAGTGTAGGAACTCATGTGATATGGTTTAACAAAGCCTACATACTAAATGAAACTTAACCTAAGTGCTTACGACCCATTACGACCCGTTTAGGTAGCTTATGCTACTTTAACGCGTCGTTCGCGTGAAACGCGTTCGGACCGCCTAACTAGTCCTATGACAAGTAAAATATGCCTTAACATGTCTAATATTGTTGCTAAATCAGTTTAGATACCAAAAGTTATGTTACATATGCTTAAAATGAATTTTGGCGTAAAAAGGTATAACCTCGGAAGGTTATTCCCTATATACTATGGTCACCTAAAGTATTTGGTCGGATCCTAATGATCGACCAAATGGGTCGGGTTCGAAGGTATAAGCGATTTATTAGATCGCTTACCCTTACGACCCTAGACAACGTGGTAATCAGTAGGCATAGTCACAAGGGACTATGACCATCGTGATTACGCTCACGTTGCGAAGTTCAAACGAACTTCGCATTGACCATAAACTGGTCAATGCAGAAAGTCAAACAAAGTTTGACTTTGGGACTCGAAAAGCAATAAAAGAACGAAGGAATACTTACAAAGGGTCCCCGCAAGATTCGAACCCGATTCACTCTCAAGTAGGAAGCATAACTTCCACTTAGAGAGTGTAGAATCAGATTCAAATGTGAGGAATGAGTGAAGTTGAGGTGGGTATTTATAGGATTTCCCGAACCGTTAGGATCGTTTCTTGGAAAAGAGGGAATGATATCGCCCGTACACTTGTCGGAAAGTTATGGTAGCTGATTTTGCCTACCATAAGAGTTTAACATGTGGCATTTGGCCTTTGGGGAGTGTTTAAGGGCTGTTAACAGCTGAAAAATGGCTTTTGCTGCTTCTGAAGGGGCCTCGCGTGACGCTAAGGACCCTCGCGTCACGCCTAGCCCTTCTTTTGACAGAAATGGCAGATTAGGTCCCTGCACATTGTTTCGTTGCGTAACGGCACTTCTAACACCCGTCAATCCCAATTTCAAGCTCCACAATGATGTTAAAACATAGGGAACATGAAACATGCTCAAAAATATGCCGGATGTTGGTTCGTTTAGCCGTACGATCGCGATGTTCGGTTAATTACGACGGAATGCGCATAAGCGCGAAAAACGATCCAAATGACGCGACGAACGGATTTTTCTTATGCCAAACACTAAAATAATGTATTTTAGTGCTTACATAAATTTTTGGATGTCCGGATGTATTCAGAACGTAAGTTATGCGCGAAAGTGCAAACTTGTGCACTTTTTGACGCTTTTAGTCCCTGAATGACCCAAAAGTTTATTTTAGCACACCGAACCCCTCCAAGCCTATTTCTAAGCTATGTAAAGGATATTTATGGTATGTTTAACTTATGGCTATGTTCCAGAATGTCTGTTACAGTTCAAATTGGCATACTTTCGCAGTTTGTCAACTTTAGTCCCTGTAAGCGATTTAACTTGTTTTTGCCATACCAAAGCCTTCAAAACTTATTTCTAAGTTATGTAAAGGTTATTTAAGGTATGTTAAGCATACGTTGATGTTCCGGAGTGTTCGTTGCATTAAACTGGTTGTATTTACGCATCAGTGCGCGTATAACCTTCCAGAAAGCGATTTAGAGCTTGAAATCGCACAAGAGTTGATATGTGCAAAATATACACATATTTATACAAGTCCAAAGTATGAAATACAATATTTCATTGGTTTGGTATTTGTTTGATGGTCGCAGTGACACAGGTGTCACAGTTCACAACCTGATCTAAAAAATTTTTGTCATACAATCACTTTTTTTTATCATTTCTTGAGCTTTAAATCAACATGTATCCTCATGTACAAGTGCCTAAAGCATACTATCATAACATCATCATTTTATGTTAATCTAAATGCATCAAATATGTGATATATATTCAGGTTTATTTGCTGATGTACTTGGTCATTTAACATAACATACACAAATCATTAAACACTTGCATTTTAACTATCATTCAAGAACAAGCAACAACATGAACAAGTACTTATCAAGATATCAAACTTCAAAACTCATACACCCACATATATATATCACCATTTTAATTTGTAACAAGACCCATTTCATTTTAGATTTCAAGTTTGTGAAAATTCCAAGATTCAAGAGAAACTTCAAATCATCAAGAACAACCAAGAATCAAAAGTATGATTTAAACATAAATGTTCTACCTTCAAGATTCAAGTAAGTTGTTGGATGAGATTTTGATGATAGGAAGCTTGAAATCACTTGAATGCTCCTTGGAAACACCTTTGGATCTTCACAACCACTTGAAATATGCTTGGAATAGAGTTGAATCTTGATGAACTAAGTTTAAAGATATGAAGATGGAGAGAGAGAGGGTGGACAGTTTGGGAGGAGAGAGAGTGAGGGATTTGTTGAGTGGAGTGTGAAGATATGAAGATCATGGAAGATATATGTAAAGATATTGGAAGAGATATGAACTAGCATGCAAATACAAATGTCAAACAAGATCATAGTGAATCATGCAAGATCTAGTAAATATTTGGTGGGGCCACACATATATTGTAACCGTAAATTGAGAGGGGGGGGGGGGTTAAATGTAAGTTTGTTGGTAAATTAGTTAAAAACAGGTGTTTAACTGGCTACCGGGTATTTTATCTAGCGTTTAAATCCCGGTTTATGGTGTTCTAAATTATTTTTATTATTCTATAAAAATAAACCCACCAAAATATTACTGAAATAAATTTCAGTTGCCGAGATTGGCTGCGTTGTCTGCGTTTTGCAGTAGAAGCACTGTGTCGCGCAGAAACACGCGGTACGCGCTTAAACTTGAAAAATAACGTTTTTAAGCGTTTTAAATTACCTGATTAAAAATAAAATTTTAATCATAACAGAATATTTACAGGATTTAAATATTATCCGGGCGGTCACCAATGTTCGTTTCGCAGTTTTTTTATATATAAAATGTTCGTTTCGCAGTTTTGTCGTAAATAGTTCTAAAGTTTGAATAAACATGTTTTTGCCATACCGAATCCTTCGCAACTTATTCCTAAGTTATGTAAAGGATATTTAGGGTATGTTTGGCTTATGTCACAGTTCCGGAGTGTACGTCACGTTAAACTGATTGTGTTTACGCACCAGTTTGCGTATAACCTTCCAGAAAGCGATTTAAAGCTTAAAATCGGAATCGAATCAAATTGTAAAATCATCAAACACAATAACACATATAATAACACCAAAGCACATTGTTTTATTGATAATCAACATTGTTTTACATTATACGATGATTACAGAACACAGTTGTCACACACGAGCGAGATTCACATTCGCAATTGCATTCGGGTTGACATTCGCATTTACTAACCTCGGGCAATTGTTGCGGAAATGACCCATTTCTCCGCAATTGAAACACGAACCAGGTGGGAATCTCGCAGCATTCCCTTGAGCTTGTGCTGGAACCTGAGCAGCCTGATTCTGGCCCAAACGACAAATGTTGGCTAGATGCCCAAGTCTACCACACGTAGTACACTGTTTATAGGCCTGTTGAGCAACATGATGACCATTGCATCGAGCACAGTGAGGTGCGGTACCAGCATATTGCTTTTTCACGGGAGGTAGGGCTGGTGGGTTCTAAGGGTTCTGTGCAGTAACTGCAAAGTTCTGGGAAGCCTTGCGCTTCCTTGACTCCTTCGAAGGCTCATCCTGCTTCTTACACTTACCCTTACACTTTTCCTGTGCAGAATCGGCCGACTTCTTTTTATCACCCTTACGGGTCAATTTCCCCTTTCTGACCTGAGACTCGGTCAAAGTAGCAGCCAACTCAATCGCTTGACGGGCAGTAGTAGGATTACTGCCAGTCACTATGTCTTGCACGGAATCGGGTAACCCATCGATATACCTCTCAATCGCTTTCTCCAACGGGGTAACCATAGTAGGACACAACAAACTGAGCTCCTCATATCGATCCATATAAGCACGGTGTTCTCCCCCGTCTTGTTTCAAATCGTCAAACTCTCGTTCTAAAGCTCGAATTTCGTGACGGGGACAGAACTCTCTCATCATGAGAGCTCGGAGCTCTTCCCACGTTTGTGCCATCGCCACATCGGCACCCCTATTGCGCATCACTCCGTTCCACCATGTAAGAGCTCGCTTCTCGAACACACTAGATGCAAACTCAACCTTACGCTCATTCGGACATTGCACATGTCTGAATGTGCTTTCCAGACTTTCAAACCATTGCAGGAGCGCAGTTGCTCCTTGCGACCCATAAAACTTCAATGGTTTCGCAGAATTGAAAATTTTGAAATTACATTGTACATTATTGATGTTATTATTGTTGTTGTATAACTCGTGGATCTGGGTCACTACGCCTGGAAGTACAGCAGCCATTTGCTGAGCGACAAGGGCTGCGACTTCTTCAGCAGTAAAAGATTGAGCATCACGTCGAGGAGGCATTGTCTAACAAGGAAACAGGGGAAATGAGTGAGGTCGACAATTGGAAAAAAACAAAAGAGGTATTGAAAACATCGACAAAACACAAGGAAGGCGATCATTCGTTTGTTACCTCAAACAAACAAACGACACGCAGTGACTAATCAAAGTAAATAGGTCTTAATAATGTATCACCGAAGACATGCTCGCCTATAAGTGAACACTCACCCCAAGAGTTCCCAGATAAGAGTGACTGGTACGATACTGCGGATTTGTACGAACACTCTAGCCTTAGACAGAAAACTCAGGGTACAGGCATTCACTCTTCCAGTTTGCACGTGTTCACATTATTTAGACCCAAACTTTGACGAGATTTTGAAAATTTAGAGGGCATTAAGCCGAAAATGAATCAAACTGGAAGGGTTCAAAACCTTACAATCAATCATCCAAGGATAGATGATTAATTTTCGAAGCGGTTTTGTTATTGTGTTCTCGTTGTGGTTATCACCTAAGGGTAGGTGACGGTATTGTTTTAAATCTAAACGCAAGAACACTTGCGTTGGGGTCCTAGAAAGTTATAGTCTAGGTCAAAGCATTACTAATAACCTAATTCCCTATAACCATTGGCTCTGATACCAACTCTTCTGTCACACCCCGACCACGTTAAAACAACAAACCGTGGCGGAAACGTCGGGGAGTGTTGTAACAGAATCATCGTTTCACAACCATGGTAATTAAAAGTTTCGTTTTATTGATTTATTAAATAATGTACATTGTCTTAATACCAAACAAACAAATTAAACATCGTCTATTATCGTTATTAAGTCACTAAGGCTTCGTCCAGATTCTATGTGACTCATGCATCCTAGCAATCGATATCACGCAACACCACCTGAAACATATGTAAAAACAAAGTCAGCAAAGAAATGCTGGCGAGCACATAGGTTTTGTGAGAGTATCAGAATCATGGCTTGTTTACCTATATTGCAATACCTCGAAAACCTTGTTTTGAAAAGCGTATAGTATTGCAACATAATTAACCAACTCCAATCAAGTTGGTTATAGTTTATAAAATCTCGTAGCCATGATTCTTAACCCAAAAACATTTTTTTTAGTAAACCAACTCGTAAAATATCTCGTAAAACTCGTTAATAAAACTCGTATGGTTTATATCATTTCGAAAACCTCGTTGTGTAACATCGTTTCAAAATCGTTTCTCAAGTGAACTAAATAATGACACAAAATATAGTATGATAAAAGCACTTATATATAAGATGTACCAGCGGCGTATCTACCATGCTTTCATCATGCTATACCCGTCCCATTATCTAATCACTACCCAAAACCAATCGTTTAACCAAATCATTTATCTCGTTTAAGTCGTATCAAATCGTTTAACTCGTCCCAAAATCGTATTCGTTTTAGTTGTGAAACTACTTTTTGTCGTCTCGCTAATAACATTCAAACCTTCGTGACTCGACTATCTCGTTTCTCGCATTAACAAACCACCAAAGGGTAAGTTAACAATCACAGATTCGGTCGTTACCTACATAACCCCCACACATGACCATGGGTGTAGTCTGATAACGGGATTTGTCAGATCCTATGGTACCATAACCTAATACTGGTCGGTTCGGCCAAAATTAATGAATGTCATTCGTTATGTAACTACAACCAACAAGTTCGTTCACATTATCGAAATCGTTATTAGTTTAATATAAACCATTTAAATCGTTTTTGAAATCATCGTTAAAACCTCGAAATCGTTTTAATACATATAAATCACCCCAAAACAATTGAAAACAGTAAAATAGGGGAACTATGTACTCACATTGAATAGAAGGGTATCCTTGATCTAAAGAACTTAGCGAAGCTCAGACAAACCAAGGAAATTCAAGTAGTACCTAGTAATCGGATCACTAGTAAATAAATCGACACCTAAATCGGAAGATCGGACAGAATGAGGTCTTGTAAACCAAATGAGTGTTGGAACTCATGTGATATGGTTTAACAAAGCCTACATTCTAAATCGAAACCTAACCTAAGTGTTTTCGACCCGTTACGACCCGTTTAGGTAGCTTACGCTACTTTAACGCGTCGTGTGCGCAAAAGCGCATTCGAGACGTCTAACTAGTCCTATGACAAGTATTATATGCCCTAACATGTTTAATTATGTTGCATAATCAGTTATGTGACAAATGTTTAGGTTACATATGCTTAAAATCCAATTATGCACGAAAAGGGCATTTTGGTCATTTACCTAAGGCATATAAATTACCTATCATATAACTACTTAAACTATGTGACCACAAGGTATAACCTCGGAAGGTTATTCCCTATGCAACTATGGTCACTAAACATGCTTGGTCGGATCCTAATGATCGACCAAACGGGTCGAGTTCGAAAGTCTAAGCAGTGGTTTAGACCGCTTGACTTACGACTCTAAACAAGCACTAAACTAAAAGTGATGAGCTAAGCATGTTAGAACATGCTTAACTTAAGTTAGAAAACAGGTTTTGATATCAAAACAAAGTGTTTTGATATTCTAAAGTAGTTTGGTTGCAAAATACGCTTAAATGCGCATTTTGACCGAAACTACGACTCGTCACTACGCCTAGTCAACGTGGTAATCAGTAGGTATAGTCACTAGGGACTATAACCATCGTGATTATGCTCACGTTGCGAAGTTCAAACGAACTTCTCGTTGACCAACTCGTGGTCAAAGCTGAAAGTCAAACATTGTTTGACTTTTAAGCTAGGAAAGCAATAAAAGAATGAAAGAGGACTTACAAAAGGTCCAAATAGATTTGATTCCAAGTATTCTCAGGGAGGTAGTGAATAATCACAACCACTTAGAGAATTCTCAGATCAAATGTGAGGAAAATGGATGAATGGCATGGCTTTATATAGTATTTGCAAAACCATTAAGATCATTTAAAAAAATAGTTTACCACTTCACCAAGTGTCTAAACCTAATGCTCTCTCTCCTATAGGCGATTTCGTTTGTTCATCATGAATCCTATGTTTTTCTTCGTGATCTTGTGTATAACAGTCTGTCATTAGAGGTTTGATCATTCAAAACTCTATAACGAACTCGTTAGCACTAGGGATCGATCCTGAACTAGGGTTTTTTCTTTCGTTTTTTTCTTAAAATCGCTGCTCTAGTTTTGATTCAAGAACCCTGATTTATTAAACTGGTAGTCACTGATTGCGGTTAACTGAGATTAATTTAGCTAGATTGGTGCTCAGGTTTAATCGATTAAGGGATCAGGTTTCAAGCTAGGGTTTATAGGATTAGGGTTTGTCTTTTTGTTTGTTGCCGTCGGGTATTACTAGGGTTTGTTACGTGCATGGTTGGCTGTTGACTTGCATAATGGAGAGGGGAGATAATACCAACTCGTTCAAGGGCTTTCCTAATAAGCCGTTGAATATTGATGATCCAGGTGGGGTTCCTTACCCTGATATTCATAGTCTTCATTCTGAAGCGGGGCTTGTTGATTCAGAGGCATCGCCTGGTACGACTCCGATAAAAGGGATTAGTCTGCGAGTCACTAACATTGAAGGTAATCCACTCATGCCTCGAAGGGGTATTTATGCTACTAACAATCCATCGATCCTTGATGGACTTGCGGATATTTCAAAACCTGTTAACCTGGGTACCGGAGATGAGGAGCAGGAGATTTTCAGAACCAAGGAGACTGAGTTTTTCGAGTCCCAGGGGATGGGTAATAATCAGTCTAAAACTTCTTATGCAGCAAAACTTAATGCTGGCCGTCCAAAACCTAAAGTTAACTTCAGGTTTTTAGAATCTATTGAAAAAGTTGATGACGCGGATGTTGCTATTCCAGTAGAATCTGTGAAAAAGGTTCATGATCGATTCACAAATGTCTTATTTGGATACTTCCTGGGAAAGAGGTTGGCGTTTCCAGTTGTGGAATACTTTGTGACTAAGAGATGGGAGAAATATGGGCTGCGTAAATGTATGATGAATGGAAAAGGGTTTTTCTTCTTCAAATTTGATTCTAAAGAAGGCATGGAACAGGTTCTACAAGATGGTCCGTGGCTTATTCGAAATATCCCTATCTTCCTGAAACACTGGTCAAGTAATACGGAGCTGAAAAAGGAAGAGCTAACAAAAATTCCAGTTTGGGTAAAACTTCATGACGTGCCACTTGCTGCTTATACTGAAGAAGGTTTGAGCTTGATTGCTTCTAAATTCGGAATCCCTAAGATATTAGACAATGAAACGGAAAAAATGTGTTCTGATTCATGGGGGCGTAGCAGTTATGCAAGAGCTATTATTGAGGTGGATGCTAGTAAAGATCTTAAGGAAGCGGTGTCGATAGCCATCCCTAATATAGAGGATGGAGGATTTTTAAAGAGTTCGATCAATGTGGAATATGAGTGGACTCCGCCTAGGTGTTCTACATGCAATATTTTTGGACACACATTGGAGTCGTGTCCAAAGGTTGTGAAACCTGTTGCTAATCAGGAAAGCAAAGGTAAGAGTAAGACGGATGAGCAGGGTTATCAAGTTATGGGAAAAAAGAAATCAGCAAAACATGTGGTCAAAGATAAACCGAAATTTGCTTATCGGCCGGTTAGGAAGGATCAACATAATGCTTCTACGTCTAAACCGAAGGCAGTTGGTATTCAGCTTAATAATGCGTTCAGTGCTTTGGAGACTCCCGGTAACGAATATGATGAGGATGATTCGGATCAAGATGAAGTCAGGGAAGTGGCGGATGAAACAACCATGTTTATGCAAAATAAAATGAATAATGGAGGTTCTTTTTCAGGGGCAAGCACTCCTGCTGCTGAGGTTTCTAATGGATAGTATAGCTAGCTGGAATATAAGGGGGTTGAACCACCCTCTGAAACAAAAAGAGGTTCGGCATGTTATTAAGGAAAATAATTTAAAGGTGTGTGGCATATTAGAGTCTCATGTTCAAGTTGATAAGTTGATGGATGTTTATAGCAAACTTCACAATGGATGGGATTGGTTGTCGAATGGAAACTTGTGTCTTAAAGGCACTAGAATCATCGTTGGTTGGAATCCTAGGGATGTGGATGTTATGCTCTTATCTGCTACGGATCAAGTCATGCATCTTCAACTTGTCTTTAAAGGTATGAAGAAGGTGATGTTTTGTTCTATGGTATATGCTAGTAATGATTATAAGGAAAGAAGAGAGCTATGGAAGTCGTTGAATAGGCACAAGTGTTTTGTTAATGACAAACCTTGGGCTATTATGGGGGACTTTAACGCGATTCTTGAGCTTCGTGATACTCATTTGGGAGCCTCAGGTTTTTCGGCTAGTATGATGGAATTTAAAGAGTGTGTTTTGAACATTGAGGTTTTTGATGTTAAAAGTTCAGGTTTACACTTTACTTGGAATCAAAAACCTAAACATGGTATAGGGATTATGAGAAAGATTGACAGAATCATGGCTAATTGTCACTTCACGGATGTGTTTCCTAATGCGTTCGCGGTCTTTCAACCTCATCGAGTGTCAGATCATTCGGCTTGTGTTTTGAAGTTACCGGAGGTATTGAGAAGCAAGCATAAACCGTTCAAATTCCCTAATTTTCTTACCCACAAGGCTGAATTTTTAAATCTCGTAAAGGATGGATGGGATGCTCACTTTGATGGGGTTCCTATGTTTAGAGTGGTGAAAAAGTTAAAAACTTTAAAGCATCCAATAAGGTCTCTTCTCCGGAAACAAGGGAACCTGCATGAGCGTGTGGCAAATATCAGGAAGGAGCTGGATGACTGTCAAAGCAAAGTGGATAAGGACCCGGATAACTATTCGCTTCGGAATTTGGCGACAGAATGTCAGAAAAAATTCATGGAGGTTAGTTTAGATGAAGAACGATTCTTGAAGCAAAAGGCGAAACAAAAATGGCTTCAAGTTGGGGATGCTAACACGAAATTTTTCCATAATATGGTTAAGAGCAGGAATCACATTTCACAAATTCAATTTATTAAAGATGCTAATGGTAACGAGTTTGAAGGAAGTGAGGTGGCTAACGTTCTAGTGGAGCACTTCAAAGCTTTTCTAGGAATAAAGGGCAATGTGACCAAATATCCAACTAGTCTTTGTTTTCCTAGACGTATTAGTGATGCAAAGGCTGATTTCATGATTCGTGATGTTACTGATGATGAAATAAAGTCTGCTTTCTTTGATGTCGGAGATGACAAAGCTCCGGGTCCTGATGGTTATTCGTCAGCATTCTTTAAAAAATCATGGCAGATTATTGGCGAGGAGGTGACTTTTGCTATCAAAGACTTCTTTAGAAGTGGCCGATTATTACAAGAAATCAATCATACTTTTTTGGCGCTGATTCCTAAGGTGAACACTCCAACGTTTGTGACTGATTACCGTCCTATCTCTTGTTGTAATGTTATTTACAAAGCTATTAGTAAGATTCTCACTAATAGACTTCTTGAGGGGATCAATGATGTTGTTAGCATAAATCAGTCTGCTTTTATTCCTGGGCGTAGAATATCGGACAACATCCTGTTAACACAGGAATTGCTCCATAACTATCACAGAAATTCGGGTCCTCCAAGGTGTGCATTCAAAGTGGATATTCAAAAGGCATATGATACTGTGGATTGGGATTTCCTTCGTGCAACGCTTTTGGGTTTTGGTTTTCATCATACGATGGTCAATTGGGTTATGAGTTGTGTTACTTCAACTTCTTACTCGATCAGTATTAATGGAGAGATTCATGGTTATTTTAAGGGTCAAAGGGGGTTAAGACAAGGTGACCCCATATCTCCGTATTTGTTCACATTAGTCATGGAGGTCCTCACTTCCATTCTTCAGCATGCGGTCGATACTCATACTAATTTTCGGTTTCACAATAATTGTAAGAAGCAAAAAATCATTAACTTGTGTTTTGCTGATGACTTATTTTTGTTTGCCAGAGCTGATAATGAGTCGGTAAAAATCATCATGGAATCGTTAAATAGTTTTAGAGACATGTCTGGGCTCGTTCCTAGCTTGAGCAAAAGCACTTCTTTCTTTTGTAATGTCCCGGCTCGAGTGAAGAATCAGATTTTGTCCTTAGTTCCGTTTACGGAAGGATCGCTGCCAATTAAGTATCTTGGAGTTCCGCTGATTGCTTCTAGACTGCTTAAAAGTGATTGCAAAGTGTTGGTTGAGAGGATTTCTAAAAGACTTTTCGATTGGAAGACGAAATTTCTCTCATTTGCAGGGAGACTCCAGTTGGTAAATTCTGTCTTAGCTGCTATGTATTCCTATTGGGCTGCCGTTTTCTGTCTCCCAGTCAGTATCATCAACAGCATAGAGAGGATTATGAAGGATTTCCTATGGAATCAAGGTTCTTCGGGTTCGAAAAGAGCAAAGGTGGCGTGGAAGGATGTTTGCCTGCCAAAGTCTGAAGGGGGTCTGGGTATTAGAAAGGTTTCGGATGTCAACAAGTCTTTAATGACTTTTCATATCTATAGTATTCTTTCAGGTCGGAAGTCGTTGTGGGTAGAGTGGATTCAGGCTCATCGGCTTCGAGGTAGGAGTTTTTGGGATATTAAGGTCCCTCAAAGCTCAACTTGGGGTTGGCGGAAAATTCTGTCTTTCAGGGGCTCGGTACGCCAATTTTTTTGGAAGCAGATTGGTAATGGTGAATCTACGTTCTTATGGCATGATTCTTGGTGCAATCAGTGTCCGCTCAGCCGTTATGTTTCCCCCAGAAATATGTCTCAACATGGGTTATCGATTTATACAAAAGTAGTTGAGGTTATTCATAATGGCATTTGGATTTGGCCTGATGCTTGGCGGGATCTTTTTCCGGTTTTATTCCAACTGAATCATATTAATCTCGTTCCAAATAAACAAGATGTTACGCTATGGCGAACTGATGGTGGTAAACTGATGCCGTTTTCTTCTAAGCTGGTATGGGAATCTACTCGTTCTCGAGGACATGAAGTGGTATGGTCAAAGTTTGTTTGGTCGGGTTGTAATATTCCTAGGCATTCTTTTCATTGCTGGTTGATTTTTAGAAGGAAATTATGGACTCAAGATCGAATTCAAAAATGGAATTACATCACTAGTGGCTCTATGAACATGATGTGTTGCTTATTGTGTCAACGAGAGCTGGAGTCTCATGAGCATTTGTTTTTTCAATGTTCTTACTCTTCCTCAGTTTTGGATGCTATCAAGGAGAAGTCTAGTATGAAGATGGTGCCTAACAAGTGGGTCGACATCATGGAATGGCTGCTGCCGAAAGCGACTTCCAGGTCTATAAATTCGGTTATTGCTAAACTTATCATTAAGGCGACTGCTTATTTTGTATGGCAAGAAAGAAATTACAGGTTCTTCAACAATCAATTAAGACCGCCGGAAGTGTTAACAAACATCATTATTGAAACTGTGAGGCTGAAGTTATTAGCGTTCAAGTATAAGGATAAGCCGCTTGTGAGGAAAATCTTGGAAGATTGGAAGTTGAATTCAGTAGAGATCTTTGATGAGACCTGAATGTATTAGTGTCTAGAGGGTTTTAGCGTTGTTTTGGCTTATTTGCTTGTTTTTACTCTTATGTGGCATGTCATGTAAGAGAACTGGTGTAGGTTTTTCTACTCCACTTGTACGTATTTGTTTTGTTTGGAATGAAATCACCGGGGTAAAACCCTTTACCCAAAAAAAAACCATTAAGATCATTTCTTGGCAAGGAGGGAATGATCTTAGCCATACAATTGTTAGGAGCTGATTAGATGCCTTGGGGAGGTGTTAACTTGGTCCCCAAAACATGAAAATTGCGTACAAGGGCCTCAAGAATGAGCTGGGAAGCTGCTGTGAAGTTTCTGAAATTCTGATGTGCTAGGGACTGCTTACGGACCGTAAGCATATGTCCATATGGTCCGTAAGGACCTTGCAGACCAGCAACTTTCAAAAATGGCAGATTTAGTCCCTGAAGTCCCAAACTTGATTTTCGATGCATTTTTGACACGTTTAAGCCTCGTTAACCCCATTTCAAAGCTCTAAAATGAAGTTAAAGTATAGGGAACTTAAAATGTGCTAAAAAACATCTCGAATGTCGGCTCGTTTGGTCGTACGATTGCGTTGTTCGGTTAATTACGACGGAAGTCGTAACGAAAGCAAAAACGATCTAATTTAAGCGAGGAATGGTATTTTTGCATGCCGATCACTAACATAAAATATCTTAATGATTACATAAATTTTTGGATGTCCGGATGTATTCAGAACGTAAGATATGCGCGAAAATGCAAACTTATGCACTTTTTGACGCTTTTAGTCCCTGTAAGATCAAATAAGCATGTTTTCGCACACCGAACCCCTAAAAACTTATTTATATGCCTTAGGTAAATGACCAAAATGCCCTTTTTACGGCAAAATTCATTTTAAGCATATGTAACATAATTTTTGATATCTAAACTGATTTGGCAACAATATTAGACATGTTAAGGCATATTTTACTTATCATAGGACTAGTTAGGCGGTCCGAACGTGTTTTACGCGAACGACGCGTTAAAGTGAAGTAAGCTACCTTAACAAGTCGTAATGGGTCGTAAGCACTTAGGTTAGGTTTCGTTTTAGAATGTAGGCTTTGTTAAACCATATTATATGAGTCCCTACACTCATTTGGTTTACGAAACCTCATTTTATCCGATCCTCCGATTTAGGTCCGTTTATTTACATAGTTACCTATATTAGGTGCCGTTTGATTCCGTGATCCCTCTAGCTTTGCTTGGTTGTTATTCAAGACTTCTAAGCATCCGCAGGTAAGTACATAGTCCCCTCTTTTACTTTTTTTCAAATATTTTGGGGTGAAACACATTTGCCTACTTGTTACTTTCATCCTTTCCATGTTTTCATATCATATACTTGCTATGTTCATTAGTACGTTATTAGTACATGATTTCATTATGTTTTTGCTACGTATTAGCTGCCGTTTGATTACGTTATTAGCTTCTCGTGTGATCGACATTGAGGGTAAACCTTTAATGCCTCGTAGGGGTACGGTTTCTTCTGCTACGTATGAGCCGGCTAAGTTTAATGTCATAGATGAGCTTAACAAGATTACTGTCCCTGTAACTGAGATTGATGTTCAACCCGATGTTCAAAAGAATGCTGAATCACCATCCATGGCTGAATTGTTTCAGAATGAACAGGATAAGGGAAATAGACCATTATCTTATGCTGAATCCGTGATGAATGCTACAGGTAATAAGATTAACTTCAGGTCTTTTGCTACCGAGGATAGTTGTGATGAGTGTGATGTGGTACTGCCGAAGGAGTCTATTCGAGTGGTAAAAGATAAGCTAGCAAACACGCTTTATGGATACTTTCTGGGAGATCGGATTGCATACCCGGTGGTTGAATATTATGTCAAAAATAACTAGAAAAAGTTTGGGTTGGAGAAAATTATGATGAACGCAAATGGATTCTTTTTCTTCAAGTTTGCTAATAACAAGGGTATGATGGATGTTCTTAATGGAGGTCCGTGGATAATTAGATCTCAACCTTTCTTTTTAAGTGAGTGGAGTCCAAACACTAAACTGATTAAAAAGGAGGTCAATAAAATGCAGATTTGGGTGAAAATTCATGAGGTCCCTCTAGCGGCTTATACAGAGGATGGGCTTAGTTTGATTGCTACAGCGATTGGTGAGCCAAAGCTTCTTGACTTTTATACTACATCGATGTGTCTGGATTCATGGGGTCGAAGCAGTTATGCTAGGGCTTTGATTGAAGTGTCGGCTGATAAGAAACTTAAAGAGAAAATAACCATGGCTATCCCAGAGCTGGAAGGTGACGGATACGTTAAAGAAACCATGTATGTAGAATATGAATGGTATCCGCATAGGTGCTCCCAATGCTGTGTGTTTGGTCATACAGATGATATTTGTCCTAAACAACCGAGGAAGATGGGTAAACAATTCAATGGAGATAAGTCTTTTAAGGCTTTTGAGCAAGACCGTAGACATGAAAAGAAACCGGCTGTTGATGATGAAGGTTATATGGGTGTGCATACCAAGAAAGTAGCTCGGAAGGTAGGGTTCCCTGTTAACAAGCAGAAGCCAAAATTTGAGTACAGGCCCATTGGACCTAAGCCGAAGGAGCCAGACAGTAAGTCAGGTCAGATTCACTCGGTTAAAATTTCAAACCCTTTTGATGCTTTAAAGTTTGCTGATAATTTGGAGACGGGGCAAAGTAGTAAAGATGGAGGTGGTGACCAACAATCTTCGGATGAGGAAGAGGTAGTGGAGGTTTTTAATGAAACGGATGGTTATATAATGGAAGGTACTCAAAATCCAAAACATACTAAAGGGGATACTAAAGGGGCAAGCACTCCTTCAACACAAGTTTCCAATGGTTAGTCTTGCGGCATGGAATGTTAGGGGATTGAACCGTCCTCTAAAACAAAAGGAGGTTCGTCAGGTTGTCCGGAGTAATAAGTTGAGTCTTTGTGCTATTTTAGAATCTCATGTGGATATGGATAATTTAAGGAAAGTATGTAAATCTGTTTTTCGGGAGTGGGAGTGGACGTCCAATGCGAATAGATGCAATAAAGGTACCAGGATAATTACTGGGTGGGATTCAAGTGTAGTTGATGTTATGGTGATTGCTCAAACTGACCAAGTCATGCATCTTCAACTTATATTCAAGAATGATAAAAAGCTTTTATTCTGTTCAGTAATCTATGCGGCCAATTATTATGTAACTAGGAGGGAGCTTTGGCACCAACTTAATATGCATAAAGTTTTTGTGGGTGATAGGCCGTGGGTTATTCTAGGGGACTTTAGCTCTCAATCTAGAAGACATGTCAATGGGAGTTTCACAAGTGTCGATAAGTATGAGGGAGTTCCAAGAGTGTGTGGCCAACATTGAGATGTTTGATATTAATCGATCCGGGTTTCATTTTACATGGAACCAGAAACCAAAAAAGGGTGTTGGGTTACTGAAGAAAATTAATCGGGTGATGGGGAATACCTCGTTTGTTGCTGAATTTCCAAACTTGGTGGCGTTTTTTCACCCTTATAGAATGTCAGATCACTGTCCTTCTCTGCTTAAAATTCCGAGTATGTCTAATGCTAAACGTAGACCTTTCAAGTTTGCGAATTTTTTGATTCACAAACCAGGTTTTTCGGATGTAGTGAAGAACATTTGGGAAACGAACGTTGATGGGGTTCATCAATTTAAAGTTGTTAAGAAATTGAAGTTGTTGAAGGGCCCGTTGAGGAATCTTTTGTTCCAACAAGGGAATTTACATAAAAAAGTGGAAGATCTCCGTGGAAAAGTGGATTCGTTACAACAAGAGATTGATAATGATCCAATGAATGCTGATTTGCGGCTGCAGGAATCGAAGTTAAATGCTGATTTTCTCGAAGCTTGTCTGGATGAGGAACGTTTTTTAAGACAAAAATCAAAAGTAGATTGGCTGCAAGCTGGTGATGCAAATACCAAGTTTTTTCATGCTACATTAAAAAGTAAGAACCATCTAAGCAGGATTGATGTTATTATGAACTCGGATGGGATTTTAATGGAGGGGGATAATGTTCATAAAGCTCTTGTGCAATACTATGAGCAGTTCCTTGGTTGCGAGGAGGCGCCTTATTTATCTCCTACGGCTGATTTGTTTTCTAACAAGTTGAGTACTTTTGAAGCTTCTCATATGGAGCGTCCGGTCACAGCTGAGGAGATCAAGAAGGCCATGTTTTCGATTGGTAATGACAAGGCCCCTGGGCCTGATGGTTTTTCAGCAGCTTTTTTTAAAAGTGTCTGGAATGTTATTGGCGATGATGTTACGAGGGCCATCAAGGATTTTTTTTGATACTGGTAAGCTTCTTCGTGAAATTAATAACACTCTTATTGTTCTTATCCCAAAGAAGCCTACTCCATTGTTAGTCACGGACTATCGTCCGATAGCTTGCTGTAATGTTCTATACAAATGCATTAGTAAAATTGTCGCAGACCGCATTAAAGGTGCTCTAAACAGAATTGTGAGTATAAATCAGTCAGCGTTTGTTCCGGGTAGGAAAATTTCTGATAATATTCTGTTGACTCAAGAACTTATGCACAACTATCATAGAGATCACGGTCCCCCGAGATGTGCCTTTAAAGTTGATATTCAAAAAGCGTATGATACTGTGGATTGGAGATTTCTCAAGGATGTTCTTCTAGGATTCGGCTTTAATTATAAGATGGTGGAGTGGATTATGACATGTGTTGCGTCTGTTTCTTATTCCATATGTGTCAATGGTGATGTTTATGGGTATTTCAGAGGTAGCCGTGGGCTAAGGCAGGGCGATCCGCTTTCTCCGTATTTGTTTACTCTTGTTATGGAGATTCTAACGTGTATCTTACAGCGGAATGCTAGGTTGGATTCGTCGTTCAGATTTCATAATAGATGTGAGAAACAACGAATTATAAACCTTTGCTTTGCAGATGACCTATTCCTCTTTGCTCGTGGGGATGTTAACTCGGCTAATTGTATTATGAGGTCGATTACTTTGTTTACGAGTATGTCAGGCTTAGTCCCAAGTATACAGAAGAGTACGGCGTTTTTTTGTAATGTAGCTTCTCATGTTAAAAATGCTATTTTGGAGATTTTTCCGTTTGAAGAGGGTATGCTCCCGGTCAGATATTTAGGGGTTCCTTTAATTTCAAGTCGTCTTCTTTATAAGGATTGTAGTGTCCTCGTGGAAAAGCTAGAGAACCGTATTATGAATTGGCGAAACAGGTTTCTTTCTTTTGCGGGCAGACTTCAGCTAATCTCCTCGGTGCTATCGGCCATGCACATTTATTGGTCCTCTGTGTTTATCCTTCCGGCTCGTATTATTAAGGAGTTAGAGGCCAAGATGCGGAACTTTCTTTGGACGCAGGAGACTTCATATCACAAGGGTAAAGTTAAAGTCTCGTGGAATTCGATTTGTGTCCCTAAATATGAGGGTAGTTTGGGTTTACGTCGGATAGGGGATTTCAATAAAGCTCTTATGGTTTCTCATATATGGAGTATCCTTAATAAAAGAGATTCTTTGTGGGTTAGCTGGATTCATTCGTATAGGCTTAAAGGTCGGAGCTTTTGGAGTTGTAAAGAGGTCGCAAATTGCAGTTGGAGATGGAAGAAATTAATTCAAATCAGGCCTCTTATAAGAAGTCATTTTTGGTCGACTTTGGGTGATGGCAGCCGTACTTCAGCATGGTATGACAATTGGAGTAGCTTCTTTATCTAATTTTCTTACTCCTAGAGTTATCATGAATGCGGGTTTTGAGCTGGGAGCCAAAGTTGTAGATATTCATGTTAATGGTGATTGGTCTTGGCCTGTTGCCTGGAGAGATTTGTTTCCAGTCCTGATTCAACTGGACCAAATCACGTTGCATCCAGGTGAAATGGACCGTATTTATTGGAAGGATGGGGACGATCTTCTTAATTTTTCTTCATCAAATGTCCGGAAGTCGATTCGTATGAGAGACCAAGAAGTTAATTGGGTTAACATTGTTTGGTTCCCACAATGCATTCCGAAACAGGCATTTCTTATGTGGCTGATCATGCGTCGTAAGTTGCTGACTCAAGATAGAATTCTGAAGTGGGATAGTTCGAGAAGAAATAACATGAACATGATGTGTTGCTTATTGTGCTATGCTAATGTTGATTCCCATGATCATCTTTTCTTCGAGTGTAAGTTTTCAGCTCAGGTTTGGAATACGGTTAGACACAGGGGTGGCATGAATAATGTTGATTCAAAATGGAGCTCAGTCATGAATTGGATGTTAGACCGTTCTCGGTCGAAATCAGCTGCTAACTATGTTTCCAAGCTGCTTGTTGCTACGGTTGCTTATGTCATATGGCAGGAGCGCAATGCTAGGTTGTTCAAAAACCAAACGAGACCTCCAGATACTATTTGTCAGTTAATTATTAAAACTATTCGATACAAACTTATGGGAGTCAAGTTTAAGAAGTGTGCGAAGACTAGGAGGTTGCTTGAAGATTGGGAGATTGGAGGGGACGAAAATATACAAGATGGAGGCTAATTGATTTGTTAAGATTTTGAGGTTGTCTAGATTTTAGTCTAGTTGTTTACTATTCGGTTTGTTTGTTGATTGTTATACATTCATGGGGCATGTCTCATGTTTGAACTAGTGAAGACGTTTCTTCACTACTTGTTTTATTTGGTTGTGAATATATAGAATCACCGGGGTAACCCTTTACCCAAAAAAAAAAAAAAATTCATTATGTTTTTGCTATGTATGTCCTTTTAGTGCATACTTAGTACATCATTTTACATTACATTACATTTCATGCTATGTATGTTCATTCGTTGCATATACTTATCCAGTATATGGACACATTGTTTTATATCTTTTTAAACCATTTGAAGCTGATTGATTTATGTGAACCATTTGTAACCTGTTGATTTATGTGAACCATTTGTAACCTGTTGATTTATGTGAACCATTTGTAACCTTTGATTTATGTGAACCATTTGTAACTGTTTGAACCGTTGGGTTTAGGGAAGTGATTAGGTAATGGGGCGGGTGTTATGTGTTAAAAGCATGGTGGATACGCCGCTGGTACTTCCTATGTATAAGTGCTTTTAAAACATTATATATCGTTGCGTTATCTAGATCACTTGGGCAAGGTTATCAAAACAAAGTTATATTACAAGGTTTTTCTAACAATATAAACCATACGAGTTTTATTTAACGAGTTTTTACGAGAGGTTTTTCTTAAACAAACGTTTTGGGTTAAGAATCATGGCTATGAGATTTTATAAAGTATAACCAACTTGATTTGAGTTGGTTAGTTATGATGTAATGCTATACTTTTTTTTTTTGGGTAAAGGGTTACCCCGGTGATTCTATTATAGACAACCGCCAAATAAGAACAAGTAGTGAGGATGAGTTCCCCACTAGTTCATATACAGGACATGCCCCGTATATGTAAACAAAAAAGCAAAACAAAACAAGTTACCACCTCAATCTAGCCTACTACAATCATGATAATGACTAACTAGTAGACAAACGAAAAAACAAACAAACGACGTCAACCACCATCATCAAAAATGAAATTGCTACCAACCGGCAGCCCCTTTGCATGAAACTGAAGCCACCTATCCATTGGACACCTTTATGTGAGAGGTGCTTGCCCCTGTATTGGAAGACGTAGGATGTGTACCCGATGTCATAAACTCCTTCGTTTCATCATATACATTCTCTACCTCATCATCGTCAGACTCCTCATTTAGCTCACGTCCCCCTTTAGATCTCCCTTGGAAGGAACCCCCGTCCCCCCCCCCCCCCACAAACCCAAGAGCACTAAAAGAATTGTGTGTTTGAACCTTGGACGAGCTAGTCACTGCCTTTTTCTTCTTATCCACAGGTCTATATTCAAACTTGGGCTTTTGATTGTTAACTTGAAAACCGCTCTTCTTTACATTCTTCTTTGTCTTGACTTCCGTATAACCATTCTCATCTACTTTCTGATTGTTTGTAGGAGGTTTCACTGTCGATCGAATGCCTTTAGGACACTCCTCATAAACATGCCCAAAAACACAGCAATGGGCACATCTCGGGGGTTCCCATTCATACTCCACCCTAATAGTCTCAGTAACATATTTATTCCCATCCAATTCAGGAATAGCCATGGTAAGAGTCTCTTTCAAATCCTGATCAGCCGATATTTCAATGAGAGCCCTAGCATAGCTGCTCCTTCCCCAAGCCTCATTACACATATCAATAGTATACGAATCAAGCCGCACAGGATTCCCAATTTTTGAAGCCAGCATGCTTAACCCATCATCAGAATATGCCACTAGAGGGACATCATGCAATTTAACCCAAACTACAACCTTTTTAACTTCTTCTTTTTTAAGAGTGTTTGTAGGGGACCAAATGTTGAGAAACATAGGTTTGTTACGGATCATCCAGGGACCCCCTTCAAGAACAACATCCATACCCTTTCTGTCTTCAAACTTGAAGAAAAAGAACCCATTCGAATTCATCATAGTTTTCTGAAGACCATGTTTCTTCCAATTTGTTCTCACAAAGTGTTCAACTACTGGATACGCAATTCTATCCCCCAGAAAATAACCATAAAGAGTGTTAGCTAACCTGTTGTTAACCTGGCGAACAAAATCAATCGGAAGCACTACATCCACTCCATCCATTGAGACATCTGAGTTTAGAGAACGAAACTTGACTTTAGGAACTTGTTCAGCCGCATCATTGGCCTTCCTAGCAAATTTATCATCATTCTATTTCTGAATTAAATCACTACCACGCTTAATATCCCCCTGCTCGAACTGTTCATTTAGGACCACATCCGCATAAGATTGGACATGAGCATTATCATCTTGTATCTGATCTTGAACTCGAGGAGGACTAACATCCTTCAACGGTAGCACAAATGCTACCTTTCGTTTGTCAAACACCTTCGCATAAATCTGATTAGGAGAATCAGAACTGCCAATAACATGCTCAGAATCATTAAGCGGCATCATAAAACATACCTTCTTATTCGGCAATTCAGCAACCCTAGCCGGCATAAGTGATATTTGTCTAGGCTCAAATGGTTTACCATCAATGTTCTTAATCTTTGTCACAAACACATTAGAATTTTCAGCATCTTGGCCATCCATAACCACAAAAGTGATTAATAGTTTACGTTGTGATGGAACAAAAACCAATCAGCGAAAGAACGGATGTTGCTGGAACCCTAACGAGAATCGGTCAGCCGACTAAACTTAATCAGCGACAAAGTATGCAGGTTGCCGAAACCCTAGTCGTTTACAAGCAACCACTCCGCAGATGACCCGTCTTCAATCAGAAATCAAAACGAAAAAAGAAAAACGGAACCCTAAAAATCGAATCCCTGACCTGATTACAAATGTTTAACGTCTAAAGGATGAAAACCCTTAGATGATAAGTAAGATCGATCAATACCAGGAACAGCTTTAATCTTCTAGGGTTTCAATGTCTCCAAAATCGCCCAGAGCCCCATGTCTAAAAATCCCGAACCAGAAAATTTTTAGGGTATTTCAGTTGCAATACTTTGTAATGCTATACTTTTCAAAACAAGGTTTTTAAATAAGTATTGCAACATGTAAAACGAGCCATGAATCTGACACTCCTATAAAACCTATGTACTCGCCGGCATTTTTATGCTGACGTATTTTCACATGTGTTTCAGGTACCATAGTTGATGATGTTTGATGATGATGTTTCAGGTACCATACTGGATCGTCAAAAAGATCGATCAAATCCATAATATTAGAAGTATACCATACTCGGGTGACCCGTAAGGATGCACCCATTTATGAAGTGATGATAAGTGCTCTCCATGAGGTTGGGTTGATATCGGAAACTCATCACTCACCTGCATCCATGATCACATGGTTTGTTAGTTTTCATCTTGAAATCATTAGGGATATTCAAAAACTCGATTCATGTTCAAAAAAAAGGATGGAGTGCTCTGGGCGACTTTTGGCGATTTTGGGAAAATCGTGAAACCCTAGTTTTTTCTTCAATCCAATCCTGGTCTTGATTGATCTTGCTTAGCAACTAGGGTGATCGATTCTTTACTAGTAAGGAATCCTGATTTGCTCCTTTGTTTCTAACCAATTGAAATCAGATTAGGGTTTACGTTTTTAGGGTTTCGATTTCTTTTGTTTTTCCGATCGGCTGCTTTTAGATTACGGGGTTTAAAGGGCTGGTTCTTATTACATGTTTGGCTGTCCGGTTTGTATTAACATTTCAGCAATTTCAAATCCATTCGTTTCGCTGTTTGATTGGCGTTCGGTTTAATCAGTTTCTGATTCATGGATGGAAATAGTGCCGACAATGCAAATGTCTTCGCTAAGAAGATTAAGAACATCGACGGAAAGTCTTAGGAGCCAAGACAAGCTTTACGTATGGCGGCTAGGTTTTCTGATTCTCCGAAGAAGGTAAGGTTTATGCTACCGTTAAATGATGTGCTTCATGCTGGTCGTTCTGATTCTCCAATTCAGAATTATGCTAAGGTTGTTGATAAACGGAAGGTAGCTTTTGTCCTTCCGCTAAATGATGTGTGTCCTGATTCTTCTATCCAAGATCAGATTCCGGGAAGTCATGCGCAACATCAATCGTATGCTAGTGTGGTCTCAAATGATCAAGCTGAGCAAGGTGATGTTAACATGGGTCTCGGTTCAAACAAGAATCAGAATGGAGATGTTATAGTTAGAAATGCCAATGAACTGGCTGATCAAGCTCCAAAAATCAACTTTCGATCTTTAAAATCAGATGTTTCATTGGATGGAGTGGATGTTGTGTTACCAATTGAGTCCGTTCGTGAGGTTAACAACAGGTTAGCTAATACTCTCTATGGGTACTTTTTGGGGGATAGAATTGCTTATCCGGTTGTTGATTATTTTGTGCGAACGAATTGGAAAAAATATGGTCTACAAAAAACTATGATGAATTCAAATGGGTTTTTCTTCTTCAAGTTTGAAGATAGAAAGGGTATGAATGATGTGCTTGAAGGGGGACCTTGGCTGATTCGAAATAAACCAATATTTCTTAACCTTTGGTCTCAAACAACCCTAAAAAGAAGATATAAACAAGGTCGTGATTTGGGTTAAAATGCATGACGTTCCTCTAGTGGCGTATTCTGATGATGGGTTAAGCATGCTGGCATCAAAAATTGGTACTCCCATGCGGTTGGATACGTTTACTATTGCTATGTGTAAGGAGGCTTGGGGACGGAGTAGCTATGCTAGAGCTCTCATTGAAATCTCGGCTGACCAGGATTTTGAAGAGGTTCTAACTATGGCTATTCCTGGATTGGAAGAGAATAAATATGTTATCGAGACTATTTCTGTGGAATATGAATGGAAACCCCCGAGATGTGCCCACTGCTGTGTGCTTGGGCATGAATCAGGGGAATGCCCTAAACATATTGGTCCGAGTCCAAATCCTCCTACAAACAGGCCAAGAGTAGACGCGGATGGTTATACAGAAGTAAAGGCTAAGAAGAGTGCAAAAAAGAATGGTTTCCAAGTTAATAATCTGAAACCTAATTTTGAATATTGACCGGTGGATACAAAGAAAAAGGCAGGGACTTTTATCTATGTGAATGAGAAGGGTACTAAGTCATCGAAGTTTCAGACGCATAACCCGTTTAGTGCTCTTGATTCTGACAGGGGGAATGCTGGTCCCATCCAAAGGAAAGATAAGGGTGGTCGAGATACTAGGGAAGAGTCTGATGAGGATGAGGTTGAGGTTATCTATGATGAGACTGCAGCGCATACTAAGTTTTCCAGTTCAGGCGCAAGCACCTCTTCCACAAAATCTTCCAATGGATAGTTTGTTTTTGGTTCGTGCCAGGTGGTCGCCTCTTGGTCGCAATTTCATTTTTGATGATGGCGGATGAAGTTGTTTTTGTTTTAGTTTTTGTCTACTAGATAGGTCATTATAATGATATGTAGTAGGCTAGTTTGATGTGGTGTCATAGTTTATTTTGTTTTATTTGCATACATATATGGGGCATGTCCTGTATATGAACCAGTGGGGAACTTATCCTCACTACTTGTACTTATTTGGCGGTTGTCTATATATAGAATCACCGGGGTAAACCTTTAGGCAAAAAAAAAATACTTGTGTACGCTCACATAGGAACGGACGAGGCCTTAGTGACTTAATAACAATGAAAGTTTATTTGTTCCTGTTTTGTTTCTAATTCCAATGTAATGTAATACATTCAATTCAATAAAACGAAACTGTTTAATCCATGGTTGTGAAACAATGATTCTGTTACAACACTCCCCGACGTTTCCGCCACGTTTTGTTGTTTTACGTGGTCGGGGTGTGACAGTATGAATCACACAAGTTGTGCGATTGGGAAGAAAGCCGCCTAAACTGTTGCTGGGTCTGTCTTGTTGGGCCAGCCCACACCCGGACCGCACAACCCAGAGCGAACCGCACAAGGGAGGACAGTCGCACAAGCCAAATGGGCTTTGTGCACTGTTGGGCCTGTTTACTTCTGAATCGCACAAGGCATCCAGGTCGCAAAAGATAAGTGGGCTCGAACGCCTGGGCCGTATGTGACTGTGTTTGATAACTTGACTGTTAAGCGGAAATTATTATTGGGTTTGCATGTTACGTGCTAGGTGATGTTTTGTTAAATACGTGATCGATAGTGAATGAAACTGATTTAGATTGGTAACCATGATTAGGACGTGGTTGGTAGATCAATTGTGAGCAAGTAAATTTCATTACCGAGCAATCCAAGGTGAGTTCACTGCACTTTTTCCAAGCATGCATCCCGGGGAGGGATACTGGGTAACGTTCCGGGGAGGAATGTCAGGTTATTGGGATGTTTGTTATTACACTCAGTTCTATCATATAAGACCCCTTACATCTACCGATAGTTGTCGGGGAGGCAACGAGGTTATTAGTTGATAGCGCTATTAGGATTGGCACCCTCACACCGTACCGGGGAGGACGGGCGTGAACTAATTACCTTGACCACTTGACCAATGCTTTGATAGAGGCATTGGGGTTGGGCAAATACATCTTGTAGCCATTTGCGGTAATCGAGTTAATAACAACATCAAAACAAATCGTTGAACTGTTTTACACACATATCTGGTAACTAAACGCGTTAACAAAACTTTGAACTCACCAGCGTCATCTGACACACTTGTCTGCATGTTTGCAGGTCGTTAAGTTCTTGATATGGACTTGCTATCTGGGAGTGCTGGAGTGGTCATGGGTCGAGACTCTTGGATACTTGCTTGTTGACTATGAACTTGTTTTAAAACAATTGATTTACTGATTACATTATGCTTCCGCTGAACATTTACTTTGGTTAAACTTATGACTTGGATTTATACTTTGAAATGAATGGAATGTTTTATTTAATTATTATGCGTAGTTCAATGTGATTGGTGGCTTGGATCCTGGTACATAACACGTCTCGCGGTGAGTCCGCATGTGGTATTTTGGGGGTGTGACAATTACGCTCACGTTGCGAAGTTCAAATGAACTTCGTGTTGACCATAAACTGGTCAAAGCTGAAAGTTAAACACTGTTTGACTTTCACGCTTAAAAACGCATAAAAGAACGAAAGAATACTTACAAAGGTTCCAAGTTAGGAAGATCTTGATTTAAATACTCAGGTATGAAGCACAAAGCTTCAACTTAGAGCATAAAATCAGATCATGTGTGAGCTTGGAATGAAATGGAAGTGGGTATTTATAGAAATCATGGAACTGTTAGGATCGTTTCTCGATAAAAGAGCTTCAATCTTGGCCCTCCATGTGTGCCCATGGTTTTCTAATACCATGGGACATGTAATACCATCAAAAACAAGCAAATGGTATTGAGAAAATTGCATTTAAACCCTTGAAAATCGACCAGAATGTTAAAAACAGAATCTGCCCAAATCAGTCTCTGGCTCCCGGCGAGAGGCCTGTCGCGCCCCGCCAGAGACCAAAATGGCAGAACTGCAGAAACGGTCCCTGTATGCAATAAACTCAGTTTTTGACACGTTTAAACCCCCGTTAACCCTATTTCAAGGCTCCATAATGAAGTTAAAGCATAGGGAACATGAAATGTGCTTAAAAATATATCGGATGTCGGTTCGTTTGGCCGTACGGTTGCGTTGTTCGGTTAATTACGACGAAACATGAACGGACGCGAAAAACGATGCAAATTACACGACGAATGGAATTTTATCATGCCAATCACTAAAATAAAATATTTTAATGATTACATAAATTTTTGGATGTCCGGATATATTCATAACGTAAGATATGCGCGAAAATGCAAACTTATGCACTTTTTGACGCTTTTGGTCCCTGTTTATCAAATAAGTTTATTTTTGCGCACCAAACACCTCAAAGCCTAAATCGGAAGGTGGTTTGGGTATTAGGAAGGTCTCTGAGGTGAACAAATCGCTAATGCTTTTTCATATTCACAGCATCGTCTCGGGTAGGAAATCTCTTTGGGTGGATTGGATTCGTGAGTATAGGCTCAAGGGTAGGAGCTTTTGGGATGTTAAAGTGCCGCAAAATTCTACTTGGGGATGGAAGAAATTGTTGTCGTACAGGAATTATGTTCGGAAGTTCTTTTGGAAACGGATTGGGAATGGCGAAACCACGTCCCTTTGGCATGATACCTGGTGTAACGAATGCCCGTTGAGTCAGTTCGTGTCCCCGAAGATTATGTCGCAACAAGGGTTCTCTATTTATTCCAAAGTGGCTGATGTTTTCAGAGAGGGTGCTTGGCAATGGCCTGATGCCTAGCGTGACTTGTTTTCGGTGTTATTCAACCTTAACACACTCATTTTGATCCAAAACAAGCAAGACATGACCTTATGGAAAAACAACGCAGGTAAATTGATGCCGTTCACTTCAAAGTTAGTGTGGGAGACTACCCGTTCTCGGGAAGCTGATGCTGCTTGGTCGAAGGTGGTCTGGTCCGGATGTAATATCCCCAGACACTCGTTTCATTGCTGGTTGATTTTTCGAAGGAAACTTTGGACGCAAGACAGAATTAGAAGATGGAATTGTAATACTTCCGGTTCAATGAATATGATGTGTTGTTTGTTGTGCCAGAAGGGGATGGATTCGCATGAACATTTGTTTTTCGAATGTGCTTACTCTTCACAGGTTTGGATTGCCATAAAGGAGACAACATGTATTAAAAATGTGCAAGGCAAATGGGAAGATATTATGAGGTGGTTAGTCCCGAGAGCTAACTCAAGATCGTTGAATTCGGTCATTGCTAAACTTAGTGTTAAGGCGACAACTTACTTTATTTGGCAGGAGAGAAACTCCAGATTTTTTAACAACCAGCTTCGACCACCTGAGTAAATTATGAGCGTCATTATCAGCACAGTGAAGATGAAGCTACAATCATTCAAGTACAAGGACAAGCCTAATGTTAGAAGTATCTTGGAAGATTGGAAGCTGTACCCGTTGGAAACATACATAGATAACTGATTTGTTTTGTTTTTGTCCTAGTAGCTAGGTGGTTTTGCTTTGTGCTTGTATATACTATTATGGTGGCATGTCACCTAAGAGAACTGGTGTAGGTTTTTCTACTCCACTTGTTTTATTGGTTTCTTAATTTAATCACCGGGGTAAAACCCTTTACCCAAAAAAAACACCTCAAGGCCTATTTCTAAGCTATGTAAATGATATTTAGGGAATGTTTAACTTATGACCATGTTCTGGAATGTTTGTTACAATACGAATCGGCATACTTTCGCTGTTTGTCGAAATTAGTCCCTGTAAGCGAATAAACTTGATTTCGGCACACCAAACCTTCCAAAACTTATTTCTAAGTTATGTAAAGGCTATTTAAGGTATGTTAAGCCCATTTCACTGTTCCAGAGTGTTTGTCGCGTTAAACTGATTATGTTTACGCATCAGTTCGCGTATAACGTTCCAGAAAGCGATTTAGAGCTTGAAATTGAACAAGAATTGATATGTGCTAATGATACACATATTTATACAAATCCCAAGTATGAAATACAATATTTCATTGATTTGGTATTTGTTTGATGGCCGTGGGGGCACAGATGTCACAGTCTCCCCTACTTCAGGAAATTTCGTCCCGAAATTTATTTAGAGGAAACTTGTGAGAGCTTGAAACATGAAGTCGAAAAGATAGAACAACACTGGTTAGGGTTCTAAACTTCTAGTAACTTTAATAACATCATGCTTGCAATGTAAGAGGGACACTTATATACAAGTATATGAAGCGCCATTGGTGCGGCCACCGTACCTCCATTACATTGTTCACGTTTTGTTCTTGTTGCCACTATAGGTTCTTACACATGATAAATCTTACTGGGGTTCCTGTGCACTGAATTTCATAATTATGTACGCGTCCATAATTACGTAATTCCTTGCATAGTCCGCACAGTGCATTTTATAACGTGTAGGGGAAAACCAAATGAACAAACCTGTGATGAGTGTGACTAGATCATCCTAGGGTCCTTATTAATTGAATCAATAAATGATCTCTTTAACTAGACCACCAAGGAGTCTTTTCAGCTATAGCATCACGTGCCATTCTTAACCGGGTCCTGAATCAATCTTTTTGACTAGACCAGTCAAAGGGTCTCTTTTTGAATCATGGAATGGTACTATATAATCCAAGGGTCTTAACTATCATGTAGAAAACAAATAAGGATTTAAGGTAGTACCTTATTGAATATCCTACTATGAATCCTTCATAGGAAGATATGGAAGATTCTACGAGGATTTGGATAACGAATATCCAGATTACTCAAAAACACAAAATGCATAAAAGAAAACACATAACACATAATCACAAAATTGTTTAACTTGATCTTCAATTTGTTATCATTTTGTTAATTTGTTTGTTAACCTGTGCACACGTATTTAAAGCACACCAGGAATCCAATCCATGGATTTCGATTGGCACTTTAAACATTTTCAAGAATCTAACTATAAGGATAGGAATATCTTAAAAAAGAAAATTCGATTACAAGGAATCATAATATTCGAATTAAGGTATACAAGGAATCCAATTAAGGACTCCGATTTGAACGATAATCATCCACAAGGATCTAATTGTGAAGATAAGAAGATCCCGTATGGATTTTGGGATTTGAAAAGCGGGAGGCGTTTCAAAACCTTGCACTAGACGTGCTTAAGTCGATACACGAGGTAGAATGCTCATGAAGTTGAGGTGCTAGATATGCTAAGGCGACATATGAAGCAGAATTTGAAGGTTAAGTCAATGTAAGAGAAAATGTTTTTGAAAACATGCATGGGGTTCTTTTATAAATGTGTTTAATGTTTTTGAAACCTTGCATAATACTTTTGAAATTATAAAGCAGGTGTATTAGATAAGTATATTTATAAAATGTTTTAAAATCATGCGAGATGAATTTTGAAATTATGTATAAGGTTTTTGAAAACATGAATGATGCTTTTGAAATCATGCACTTGATATTTTAAGTAAATATACTATGTTAAAAATGTTTTCAAACTATATGGAATATTTTGAAATCATGAAGGTTGTTTTGAAAACTTATACTATGTATGTTGTTATGAAACCCAAAATGTAATGGGTATGAGATCAAAAAATTACCCTTAGTTATCTAACCAAGGATTTAAAGGCACAGATGTGTAAAAAGCACGATCACTCATAATGTCACTTTATTTCCTGTACTTCGTTTCTTAGAATGAAACGAGTATTCAGAATTTTCGAGAAAATCATGAGCAAACATAAGAAATGGAGAATCACAAGAGTAGTTTGTAAAGAACATAGTTCCTTGATGTAGGTATTATAGGGAAATGCCATACACACATGTAACTACACTTGTATTTCAGAATTGTGAACAACAATTTATTTATAAACAAAACAAATTGTTTCAGGGTTCAACAAAACACACAAAAGCAACAGATACAAACTACTCAAAGTAGCAACATCTTCAAATCAGTCAAGTGTTCATTCGTGGGTCAGATTTGCAACAGCTTTGTTTTGGGTAGCAAAGCGGCACATGCCAACCAAATGTCCCCATCATCCACAGTGGGTACATTTGAAGCAGGGTATGTGATCCAGATGATGACGGTTGCATCGAATGCACCATGGAGCATCTCGGCAAACCCTAGCTGTATGACCTATAAATCCACAAATTAGGCATTTGCGGCACTTCACACTGGCATGATGATGAAGGTTACATTGGTTGCACGAGGGTGCAGTTCTGTTGTAAGGCTTCTTGGCTGGTGGTGCTGCCGCCTGACTAGGTCCTGCTTGTTTTGGTGCAACTGTTTCGGGATTCTTTGAAGCTTTACGTTTCTTTGGTTTCGGTGAAGACTTGGCTTCTGTTTCCTACGGCGTCTCTTGAGTAGCCTCATCCGTGAGATGAGCCATGGCAGCAGCTAATTTGTCACACCCCCAAAATACCACCTAGGGAATACCCCTACTAGGCGTGTGACGTACCAACAACGAGCCACTAATCATGTTGAACCCATACAAGTTTTCAAATAAAAAGCTTTCATTCATTTCAATTAAGTGTTACAAAATCATAATTTATAACTCGTTATGTTCAGAGGACACATAATACATAGTTTAACCAAAACCCAAGTGTATGAAACCAGCTAGTCTCTTTCCAAGTTTCCATGTATCTCGACTCATGACCACTCCAGCATCCCAGACGGCAAGTTTCCATGTTCCACCTATCTATAACCTGCGAGCATGCACACACATGTATCAGACAATGCTGGCGAGTTCATAGTTTTACGAAAACGTTAGTTACCAAGTATTTAATCTAGTTTGTTTAACAAATACAAAAGCAATGTTGATAATATCTCGATACTGAACAAGACGGCTCCTGAGGTATGTTTTGCCCGTTCCCCAGTGCTCCTATCAAAGCACTGGGCCCGACTGGGTCATTAGTTCACACCCGCCCTCTCTCAGGAACAGGGTGAGGGTGCCAAACCTAAGTAGCGCTACCAACTAATACCCCGCTACCACCCACGATAGCAAAAGATGGGACTTAAGAGATAGAGAGTGAGAATATTATCCAACATCCCAGTTTTACCCAAAAGATTTATCCCTCCCCGGGATACCCACTGACTGTCCCAAACCACCGGGACGCATGCTCAAGTAGTGAACTCACCTTGGTTTTGCTCGGTTAGACTAGTTACGTGTTCAAGTTGCTCAAAACAATCCTAACATGGTTACCGACAACAATCAGTCTCAGTTGCACATAATCCGCAAGTTACACGTACAGTTAATTCACGTATTCCTTGTTCACATAATACACAATCATTGTTCATGTAGCACACCCATGCAATTCCAGTTATAGCAGTTAATCCAGTATCATCAAGTAATGGTCCATCAAGGCTTCGGCCCACTAATTATTGTTGTACTAGCTTACCAATTTAATTTATGAACATACTCAAATGCTAATACCAACTTACAAATTTAGACAAGTAACAGCCCAACACATAACACATACATTCACATATTGTTCACATTTATTTACGAAGCCCAATGTGCACTTGTGTTAATTGTGTGATCCGCTCACTTACCGCCGAGGGGTGTGGTCCGGTGATTAAACAAGGCCCGTTACAAGTGTTGTGCGGCCCAATTATCATGCAGGACCCGACTAAAGCCAGCCCCTCCCTAAAACTTGTGTGACTGGGCTTCTGTGAAAGGAGCTGGACCCACGGCCCAGACGAGCCCTAGGCCCACGAGTGACGTGCGACTAGCTGAGGGTGTGCAACCCAATCCCAGGCCTGGCCCAATTGGCCCAACAGTGCGCATAGGACTGTGTGGCTGACTTGTGGTTTACGGCCCAAACCAAGTTGATGTAAAGCCCAAGTGTTTAACCAGTTTATCAAATCAAATATATATTACATCATGTGAATTACTTGTTCAAAAAGTGGAGGTCCAGTAGGATTGTGATTTGTGTTAATGTTGTCAGCCATACTTTGACAAAAGAATTAGTCATTTAATACAATCACATGTGATTTGATAAAATTCATCATTGCATTCAATCAAATAGTGACATGTGAAATTGCTTGAAATACCATGTGATATGTCAGCCCAATAAGATCAAGTCGTCCAATAAAAGGAATTGCCTAATCTAAGTTGTCTGCCACTTATCTTTTGTTTCATTCACAATTGTTCATCCACGAATCACATAGATCAAATCATTTATAATGAACCCATGTGACCCTAATCATTACCTACTGATTAACCTTATCTATACTAGAACTAACTCACATGCTCATGATTAAATCAAATCAACACCAAGTATATTCATCAGCTATCATGCAATTTAATTCCTTATGTAAACAGATCTATTACACACTCATAACCCTGGAATATTAATATCACTAACCGACCCTTAGTTTATTATTTGATTATTTCAGAATGTACTACACATAAATATTTACATTCAATTATCATTATCATTAGATAATACCCAACACAATATATGGAATTACATGCCATTCGATTACATAACACGACAATCAGCAAGCAGTCAACAAAACATACGACGAGTTCCCCATGTTACTGTTTTCTTATAATTTGCTACAACATCAATCATACAACATGCACATGTTTATCAAGGATTGAATAACTACATGCTTATCCACATAAAGATAGACAACATGAATCAAGAATTGATTAAATATAACGGAACTAACCAGAAGATTGATGTACGCTAGACACGAAGGTTGATTCTAAGAGGAAGAGACTTCGACAACGATGAAGGGGGGGGGGGGGGGGGGTTTCACTGCCGTCGCACAATGGGTGAAGAAGTATGGTTTGTATTGCTTGAGTGCATAACCTTTCACGTATACATGTAAATATAAATAATGGATTTGGGCCGGTTATTTGCTAATCACAACAGCAGCGAATTGGGTCAAAAAAATAAGAAGAATGTGGGCTGGTGTTATGAGGCCCACCCCCTAAGGCCCACTTCCTAATTCCATACACCTATATGATCTAAGTAGTCGGGTACCTCAGACACATGCGGCAATTTCAAGTATAACAAATTACACACATAGCATTTAATGAAACACACGTGTACTTACTAAATCTTGTATGACCGTGAAATAAAAGCAATTAAATATAAGGACACACGCCAAAGGTTGTGGAATTTAAGCAATGCTAACCTTGGAAATACAGGTTGTCACATCATCCCCAACTTGAAAGAAATTTCGTCCCGAAATTTGACAAGTAAACATAAAGGAGTGAAGTGAACAAAATCAAGATTGTTGCGGATTTTGCTCAGGTGCCACATCATCCCCAACTTGAAGAGGAATTTCGTCCCGAAATTCACCAGCTTTACCAGGTTTAGACTTGTCATCAGGAAAAAAAAAGTTGAGGATATTTAAGCTTCATCTGATCTTTGCGTTCCTACGTGAACTCCGGTCCACGTCTTGAGTTCCAACGAACTCTCACAATCGGAATACGAATTATGTTTACGTACCTTGACCTCCCGGTCCATGATCTCTATAGGTTCTTCGACAAACTGCAACTTGTCGTCGATCTTCAGCTCTTGGAACGACACGATTAGTGTTTCATCAGACAACCACTGCCTTAGATCCGAAACATAAATGACATCGCGTACGTTACCCAATTCGTCGGGTAACTCGAGTTTATAGGTTACGCTACAGATTCTTCCAAACTGTTTAATGGTCCATCGTAACGTCAGTTAAGCTCGCCATGCTTCCCAAGCATTCCACACCCTCCCAGGGTGAGACTTTCAATATGACATGTTCGCCTGCAGCGAACTCCCGGTGTTTCCTAAGTTATCAGGGTTCCTGCCGATCACGCGTGGTCGCCACACAATTTCCAATACCGAGTGCAAACCCTAGACCCGTTATTAGGTTGTCATCCACCTCAATCCAACAAGGAGGTTGGCCTTATCATCCACGCAACGCCTCAAACAGAGCTGTATGCATACTAAAACGGTAACGGCGGCAGTAGAGCTCACCCAAAGATAAGTGTCCTTCCCAAATGTTTACTAAAGTCAATCACGCACATGCTCGCAGCATGTCTTTGTGTGTCAGGATGGTTCGTTACTCTGTCCGGTTGTCCTACAATGATAAGTAATGCCCATGTCTAGGTTTGCGTATTGCCTGACATCAATCAGGTATAGATCAAAATCAAAGGTATCAGGATTTGGCACCTCATGCCTAAAAAATCCGCCTCCCTCAGAGGAATATTCACAACTGTGAAGACTCGTCAGTTCCCTCGATTGCGAGGGAGTGTGCTGGTAACATGAGACAATCAACAATCACCCAAGTGATATTGCTTCCGTTTCGAGTTGAAAGTCGACTAGTGACAAACTCCATGGCAGTCTGTTCTCATTTCCATATCGGTGTTTCTTGTTGCTGACACAATTAGAAGGTTCCCGGTATTCCGCCTTGATTTTCGCACAAGTCAAACGTCGTTCACATGCTTCGCTGCGTAGGCCTTCAAACCCAGTTGTCAATACAAGGCCCTTAGATCCTAATACATTCTATCAAAATCCAGATGACTAGAATATCATGGCCGATGCGCTTCGCTCCACACAAGTCCCCTTGGATTGCTGTACAGTGGAATCCGTAGTTGTTCCATGAAGTAGCGAATATCGTCCAACTTGTTAGAAGTTGCTCCTCCATGCCCCGCATGGGTCCAACTTGAAAATTCTCTTCCTTCAGCCTTTCGATGCAAATAGGACGAATCTGATTGGGTATGCTAGAGTCGATAGTGAGTTACAAAGCTCGTACTTGTTCAGGTTTCACAGTCGTAATCATCCAATAGCTCCATCCAGCGATGTCGTTACGTGTTTAGCTCCTTCAAAGCAAGGGTATATGAGAGGCCCTTGTGATCGGTCTAAGTAGTGCATTTGGTACCGTCCAAGTAATGCCTCCAGCTCAAATCCGAGATTGTGGCTTCCACCCCAGGTTGTGACTCGTGCAGTTCTTCCTGTAAGTCCATTACGTAAGTCATCACCTTCTCGTGTTACGTCGGTGTGTAAACATTGCAGAGTTGGGATTCGAAAGCTGAAAAGACGTCCTCCTGTTTTGTCTCCCACGGATACACAACACACTGCTGTGTTAAAGAGGTTAGAGCTGCGCAATCTTTGAAAATCCTGAGATGACTCTGCGATGGTATCTTGCGAAACCAAGGACTTGCCATATCCCCAAAGGGGATCTTTGGTGTCGATCAGTTGCTAACCGAATGGATATTAGCGAGATCCAGGTGTATTCCCACTTCGTTGGCTATGTGACCAAGAAAAAAAATATGTACCTCTCGAATCCAGAAGTTACACTTAACAAGCTTCGCGCGTAGTGGCTCCTCCCTCGGGAGCTCTAAGATAATAAACAAATTCCGCCCATGGTGTTCCTTTCTCCTGGAAATGATTCAAAACGTCCTCAATAAGTACGGTCGATTCATGTGATCCATAAAGCTGCTGGTGTGTTGATTAATCCAAAGGTCATGGAGTACAAAGTCTCAATGGTCGTACTGCGTTCGATATGCTGTTTTAGGAACATTCTCCCCTTGGACTTCCATCTAATAATAGTTCGTTCGTTAATCAATCCTCGAATGGTCAACAGGTTGTCAATACATGGCCGCGGCTATCAGTTCTTGACTGTCACCTTGTTAAGTTCTCGATAATCAGAACACATACGAAAAGGCTTATCTTCATGGATATAACTGGGGCTCCCCAAAGAGAAAAGCTAGGCTCAACAAAACTCATGTTCAATAATCCCCGTAGTTAATTAAACAGCTCTTACAACCCTCCTGGTGCAGGACGGTAAGAGTACGAGAAATCAGGGCTGCCTCTGACATGATACTGATCTGATATTCCACCGGACGATGTGAAGGTACACCTGATATTTCTTCTGGACATAGGTAGAAAACACGAACAAAGGGTGGATCCTCGATCCTCTTTTCCTTAGCTTATCATCAATAATAAGTGCTAACATAGCGGTGTAATCCTTCCGTGGACACTTCCGGGCTTCCATTGCAGAATTGACGCTAACCTTTGCACAATTCCGATACTTTGAAACAGATGACGATTCTCCACTAGGAGGAGGGATGTGCAAAGTTTTCTTCTCACAGGGTATATCTGCGCGATGTATGGATTACCAATCCATTCTAACTACTGCTTCAAACCATCGAGGATAGCAGAAAGAAGATCGATGTCGAACGCTTGTCCCACAAGGTCGAGTTTACATCCTAACTAACATATGAAATTTCAATTGTCTTGCCGTCAGTCGATCCCACAATAGGTTCAAATTCAAGGAGCATCAGGGTCAAACGGAACAGAGACGAAGCGATTAGCTACTTGTACTAGCTCCCATGTTGCTAAAGTCCTGGCGTCGCCCACGCCAATTCTAAATGCCCTTCCATGAGTATCATTTCTAGTATTGTTGTTTTCGTTACAAGAATTTCCAGTACTAACGTCGTTTCCTCGGTTGTTGTCGTCTTGATTTAACAACGGCCCATCCATGTCGTAGGCACCTTTATTTCCATACTGAAGGCTACGATTACGAGTACCTTGATGTTGCCATGACTGTTGCCTCTAATGTCGTTGCTTGAAACGGGGTCCAACGATCTTTCACCAACCAAGCCATCTTTTCACATTTTGTGCCACGTCCTAACGTGTTGCTCACTGTGCTGATAGTCACACATTCCACACTATAATCTGCTGTCATTGCTTATGTCCTGATTGATTCGTAAGAGTCGACTCCCATAAGTCGCTGACTAGGGTTAAAGATTCAGTTGAAGTCAATCTGCTGGAGTTCGTTGCTGGTAATCAGGGTTCTAATACTAAAATCGGTGAGATACAACGATTATCCTCTTGCCCCTTGATCTTGCAAGTTGGTCGAGTAATAAACAGTACGTTGCTAGGGTGTTGTAGAAACGATCGCACTTACGGAATCTAAGGCGTCAATACGCTGAGTTCCAGTAAACGAAGGTAAGTGGGAAAGGTATATACCAATCGTTGTCATTACAACATCCGACTCAGGGATGTTCGTACAAGCACCTAACATTCTACATAGTTCGCTAGGCGTTCAGATGTGTGATCAGGTGATACTCGATAGCATTGAGATTCGTAAGGATTCAGAAAGGGATGAAAAGATCATGTTCGAGTAGGAGACAGTCACTGCTATGACTCCTATAGACTGCTGAGTTCTAACATAACATCAATTAACAGAGCGGAACCCCTCTCACTTGTTAAGCCTCACTGGGACTCGCATGCAGCCCACATTATTATTATGTGTGCACCCACAATAATATTGTGATTTGCATGCTCATCTCAGCTCCCCTAACTCATATCAAATGGTTCCTCAGACTCGGCCAGCAAACAAGCAAAGAACATCTCAAAACATGAGTCACGAATGTCTAAGGTAACACCACACTATCAACCACTTAACGCATGCAAGTAACACATAAATCCATACTGTTGTGCTAAACGTGCAATCACATGCAATATCATATGTAAGTGTTCACTAGTTATGCAGTACAATGAGTAAACGAGAGACGAACCTTGCAATCTGGAGCTGAGTGTCATGGTCGATTTCGAATCTGTTCGGTTATAGTCTGGTTTTATAAAAATGTTTTAAAACCAAGTTCACTATAACCAGTGGCTCTAATACCATCTATCTGTAACAGCCCATCGTAACCGCACCATGATATTGTCCGCTTTGGCGGCCAGCACGCCCTCAGCGTCCGCCCCTCACGGTTTTCAAAACGCGTCATGATGGTGAAGGTATCCAGCCCCTTATAAGGAAGCTTTTGTTCCCCTTCACAACCGATGTGGGATATCACATGAGTTGTATAAAATGTATCCATAAAATGTGAGTTGTATAAAATGTATCCATAAAATGTGAGTTGTATAAAATGTATCTGAATGTAATGATGTAGTATGTAAAGCATCAATGAAATCGTTGATCATTAATGTTTCGCGAGGACATTAATATGTGTGACGAAATAGGAAGCAATCCAAACCTAGACAATTTCATGTTGACTACTATCGACTGGGACACAAACGCACTCTTCTGTATGGGTCCACGACCAAGAGTGGGGCTCGCCAATACCCATTAGATCTAACCCTCTGTACCTAAGTCCAAACTGGATTAATGGTGCCTAGATGTATGACCCTAATCGCACATGATCTAAGGTGTTTCATTCCATGACTTAACATAATATAAACATGTATTTTCCCCGATAGTTGTAAAGTTGTAAAACATTTAAAATGAATAGGGGACATGAACTCACAGAATTGCATCCGTGAATGGTAAGTAACTGTGATCTGACGTACGGTCATCCTGAATAGTGTCACGACCTACAAACGTTCTATATTTGTTAGACACTTCGGTCTTGTAATGACTTGAGTACAAGTCTTTTATCTTGAATATGTGTTAAGACTTGTATGTCTTTGTTATTCGTTGAACTGTGTCCTAGATGCATTAACTGACAACTGTTTAGTGTATATATTTCGCCAAACATATATTCTGGTATCTCATGAGTTGTATCGTAGTTGTATAAATATGTGTTCACCAAGTGTTAGGTGATGTAAATGTGTATATCGTTGTACGTATAGGAATACGTATGTCCGCGTGTTTGTTATATGTGTTTGTTATATATATACTTATATATTCTAAGATATATTTCATAAACATATATGTGTTATACTTGGTAAAAGGTATAGAAAATATCTTAAAAATAATCTACTTTTAAGATTAGTTCTAAAAATATATTTTTAGTCTTTCACTAAAACAATATATTTTAGATGGTAAGAAATATATATGTATGTTTATATATTTTAAAAACAATACATTTTTATTATAAACCATAAGTAATATATTTTGTATATTGTAGAAAATATATAGTTACTTATTCGGTTTAGTAAACGTAGTTTTACCAAGTCATCGACATATGGTATATTACAGTCCGTAATATTTATATAGTCCGTATATCTGTCCGGAAGTCCGATTTGTCCATAAGTTGTGTCCGAAGGCTCGGATCGTCCGTAAGTTGTTTTTAAGGTGTCTTTATATGTAGTCTTGTAAGACTTTAGTTGTAATGTGTCTTGTGTTTATTTGTACCATTGTATTCAAGTTATTAATTTTCAAGTATATAACTAATACAAACAAATAACACTTAGCACATAAGTTGTTAAGATAACTAAATATATATTTTCTCAAAAATATATATTTATATGTAGTTTTTGCTTTTATAAAAACTATTCTTTTAAATCTTTTTATGCTAATAAAGATTTTGTCAAAAATAATAGTTTTTATAACTTATGATTTTTAAGAAAAATGGTCATATTTCCTTTGAAATATATACTTTGCCATGTTTATAAAAAAACATATCTTTTTCTTTATAAAAAAATCACCAACAAGTTCTCGTATCATTCTTAACAAAAACATATGAGATTTATATCAAAATCTTAACAAGATGAAATCAATAACATGTAGGGTTTTGGTATGATCATAACATATGTTAACTAGTTCAAAATCCATGATTTACTTCAAGGTTTATCAAACTTTTTATAAAAACCCATCTTGTATGTTTCTTTTTATAACTTTGTAAAAGTATTGTTTTTAGTGAAAAACCTTATATACTTTAACAAAATCAAAGATTATGATCTTCCATCTAAACATTTGTGTTTAACAAAACCCTTAAACAATAACTTGTATACTTGTTAGATTATGTTTTTAAACATCATCTAACAAGTTATTCATATGCTAATCATCAAAACTAGATCAAATATGCAAGTATTCATCGTTAAATCACAACATAAACACACTTTTACATCATGATTATTATTTTTGCTTCTTTGTATTTTCATATTATTTTGTATGATTATTTAGTTTATTACATGTTCTTTAACCAAATAATACATAAATAAGTATGAAAAAGGGATTTTAGAAGCTTACTTCTAGCACTAATGGCTAGGGATGATCTTAATGATGATTTAAAGAAAAGAAAAGTTGTTGATCTTGGGGTTTGGAAGCAATGGAATGGAAAGAAAAGCTTGCTTCTTCTTGTAGTATCCTTAGATCATCTTGAGTATCATCAAGCTCCATCTTGATCATCAAAGAAGGCTTGAAATGTGAAATGTTTTTGATGGTGTTCTTGGCCAAAATATGAAGTTTGAGAGGATTTCTTATGTGTGTGTAATAAAAGGTGAAAAGTGAGGTAATGAGCTTAGTAACTAATGTATCAAAGTGTTATAACCTTTCACCATATTCACCAACTTGTCCCACTTGGTAAACAACTTGCAAACTATGTAAATATCAAAGATATTTGTGGAAACAAGTTGGGAGGGGGGTCCCACATATGAGCCGAGAATGGGGGGGGGGGTTACCCTTGCTTTTTGAACTTGTTTTTCCTTGTTAAAAAGTGTTAGGATTCTTAGATTTAATGTTAGGAAACTTATATTGTGCAAATGTTTAAGTGTTTAGAAGGTGTTAAATGACCATTACTATACCATAATGATCCAATTAACACTAGATGGTCACTAAAAAAATATTTGATATTGTTCGGATATTCGTTTCAAATTGTTTCGGTTAGTCGTTATTTGAATGCTAAGCTTGTGTAACTTGTGTGAATTGATGTAGTTATTGGTTCGGATGATACCCGAAGGTATCCTCATATGAATTCTATGTTAAACATCCTTTTTTACATGTTGTAAAAATATTAAAAAGCTGATTTCTGCAGAATTTCTGCGGAAAAGTGTTGAAATCGTCGCTTTTAGTGCTTTTCGAGCAATTTTTAGTGTTGTCGGACTTCGGTAAGGTTTTAAATCAAACCCTTGCATTCCTAGTTAGGGTTTAATATATATTAGATGTTGGACTTTCGTCTGAGTCCTAAAGATGTCGTTTAGATGGTTTCTGCGGATCCTGAGTTTTCATCAGAATACTAGTTTACTAGGTGCTTTTCTAGTAGTTTCGATGCCTTGTTTAAACTGTTTCAAATGTATTCAATAAAAATGAATCATGTGCATCCTAAGTAAGTATTCCATGAGTATTCTAAGTGTATGTTACGAAATACACAGTTCGGGTGTTCAAAATGCATAAAAATGTAGCTAAAAATGAGTACTTTAAATGTATGAATGTTGCCGGAAAGTGGCAGTTGTCACACCTGTAACCTCACTAATCAGAAGGACTCACAATGGGTGGTATCCGGATTTTGTTTCATCCAAACTCGGTTTAATTCTGATCATTCAACATCCATAGCTTGTGAGATTCAGAATGGTTGTTTTACAAATCGTATAGCATCTAGAGTCGGCTACATTCAGATAGCATCCATACTCAGTTGAATTCGTATCATGTAACATCACTAATCAGAAGGACTCACAATGGGTGGTATCCGGATTCTATTTCATCTAGAATCGGTTTAATTTGGATCATTCAACTTCCCTAGCTTGCGAGATTCAGAATGGTTGTTTTATGAATCGTATAGCATACAGAGTCAGCTACATGCAGATAGCATCTATACTTGGTTTACCTCGGATTCTGTAGCATCACTAATCAGAAGGACTCACAATGGGTGGTATCCGGATTCTGTTTCATCTAGACTCGGTTTAATTTGGATCATTCAACTTCCCTGGCTTGTGAGATTCAAAATGGTTGTTTTATTAATCGTATATCATCCAGAGTCAGCTACATTCAGATAGCATCTATACTTGGTTGAATTCGGATTCTGTAACACCACTAATCAGAAGGACTCACAATGGGTGGTAACCGAATTCTGTTTCATCCAGACTCGGTTTAATTTGTATCATTCAACTTCCCTAGCTTGCGAGATTCAAGATGGTTGTTTTACGAATCGTATAACATCCAGAGTGAGCTACATTCAGATGGCATCCATACTCGGTTGAATTGGTATCATGTAACATCACTAATATGAAGGACTCACAATGGGTTGTATCCGTATTCTGTTTCATCCAGAATCGGTTTAATTTGGATCATTCAACTTTCCTGGCTTGCGAGATTCAGAATGGTTGTTTTACGAATCGTATAGCATCCAGAGTCAGCTACATTCAGATTGTAACAATAATCAGATGATTTCAAATTCTGTAACATCACTAATCAGAAGGACTCACAAATGGGTGGTATCCGGATTCTGTTTCATCCAGACTCGGTTTAATTCGGATCATTCAACTTCACTGGCATGCGAGATTTAGAAAGGTAGTTTTTCGAATCCTATAGCATCCAGAGTCAACTATATTTAGATAGCATCCATACTTGGTTGAATTCGGCTTCCGTAACATCACTAATCAGAAGGACTCACAATGGGTGGTATCCGGATTCTGTTTCATCCAGACACGGTTTACTTTGGATCATTCATCTTCCCTAGCTTGCGAGATTTAGAATGGTTGTTTTACGAATCGTATAGCATCCAGAGTCGGCTACATTCAGATAGCATCCATACTCGGTTGAATTCAGATCCTGTAACATCACTAATCAGAAGGACTCACAATGGGTGGTATCCGGTTTCTGTTTCATCCAGACTCGGTTTAATTCGGATCAATCAACATCCCTAGCTTCCGAGATTCAGAATGGTTGTTTTATGAATCGTATAGCATTAAGAGTCGGCTAGATCCAGATCGGATCCATACTCGGTTGAATTCGTATCCTGTAACATCACTAATCAGAAGGACTCACAATGGGTGGTATCCGGATTCTGTTTCATCTAGACTCGGTTTAATTTGGATCATTCAACTTCCCTGGCTTGCGAGATTCAGAATGGTTGTTTTATGAATCGTATAGCATCCAGAGTCAGCTACATTCAGATAGCATCTATACTTGTATGAATTCGGATTCTGTAACACCACTAATCAGAAGGACTCACAATGCGTGGTATCCGGATTCTGTTTCATCCAGACTCGGTTTAATTTGTATCATTCAACTTCCTTAGCTTGCAAGATTCAGAATGGTTGTTTTACGAATCGTATAGCATCCAGAGTCAGCTACATTTAGACAGCATCCATACTCAGTTGAATTCGTATCATGTAACGTCACTAATCCGAAGGACTCACAATGGGTTGTATCTAGATTTTGTTTCATCTAGAATCGGTTTAATTTGGATCATTCAACTTCCCTGGCTTGCGAGATTCAGAATGGTTGCTTTACGAATCGTATAGCATCCAGAGTCAGCTACATTCAGATAGCATCCATAATTGCATGATTTCAGATTCTGTAACATCACTAATCCGAAGGACTCAAAATGGGTGGTATCCGGATTCTGTTTCATCCAGACTAGGTTTAATTTGGATCATTGAACCTCCCTAGTATGCGAGATGCAGAATGGTTGTTTTACGAATCGTATAGCATCCAGAGACAGCTACATTCAGATTGCATCCATACTCGGTTGAATTCGTATCATGTAACATCACTAATGTGAAGGACTCACAGTGGGTTGTATCCAGATTCTGTTTCATCCAGAATTGGGATAATTTGGATCATTCAACTTCCCTGGCTAGCGAGATTCAGAATGGTTATTTTACGAATCGTATAGCATCCAGAGTCAGCTACATTTAAATAGCATCCACAATTGGATGATTTCAGATTATGTAACATCACTAATCAGATGGACTCACAATGGGTGGTATCCGGATTCTGTTTCATCCTGACTCGGTGTAATTTGGATCATTTAACTTCCCTGGCTTGCTAGATTCAGAATGGGTGTTTTAAGAATCGTATAGCATCTAGAGACAGCTACATTCAGATAGCATCCATACTCAGTTGAATTTGTATCATGTAACATCACTAATCCGAAGGACTCAAAGTGGGTTGTATCCGGATTCTGTTTCATCCAGAATCGGTTTAATTTAGATTATTCAACTTCCCTGGCTTGTGAGATTCATAATGGTTGTTTTACGAATCGTATAGCATCCAGAGTCAGCTACATTCAGTTAGCATCCATAATTGGATGATTTCAGATTCTGTAACATCACTTATCAGAAGGACTCACAATGAGTCCTATCCGGATTCGGTTTCATCCAGACTTGGTTTAATAAGGATCATTCAACTTCCCTGGCCTGTGAGGTTCAGAATGGTTGTTTTACGAATCGTATAGCTACCAGAGTCAGCTACATTCAGATTGTCACACCCCCAAAATCCACCATGCGGAGTATCACGTCTTGGAGGCGTGACATGACCTGGATCGAGCCACCAATCATATTGAACAACGTGAATAAGTAAATAAGACCAACCACAATACGATTGGTGACCAAAACTAGTTAACCATGTTCAGTTTAAACAGCGGAAGCATAAAACGTGAAACCCAAAACATAAGCCCATAGTTTATATGGTTAAGTTCAAAACGCAAGTTTAATAAGTTCATAATGATTTAAATATTAAGCACGGAACATAACAGTCCGTACACCACAACGACTCCTTCCTCGTGCAAGCTCCAAGCATTTAGCGACCTGTAAGGCATGTAACAACGAGTCAACAACAAAGTTGAGTGAGTTCACGTTTGGTTGTTTAGTTTTAAGTTATTTCTGAAAAACGTGGTTTGACTTTCGTTGGCTTAATTGCCGTGGGGGTTACCCCGTAGTTGAAAGTATGTTTAACCAATTCCTTTGTCATTACCCAAACCATAACCATAATCAGTGGGGGCTTTCCCCGTGTGAACTACAAGACGGTATGATATCGACTACTACGAACAATAGTTGTGCCCTACATCAGTGTCTATCATCACTGACAGTTTGCCATAGTCCATTAGTACACGCCCGTCCGAACGGCATGGTGTGAGGTTTGTTAAACCTAATAGCGCTATTAACTAATGACCCGCTCGCCATTGGCCTCGGAGATTAAGTCGATATGAAGAGGGACTTAATGATAGAGTTTTGTCTAGCTAGTTTTAAGGTTGTTGTCCTGCACCATGAGAACCACAACATACGTATTCTGCACCAGGAGAATTCGTAGGATTAATAATGGTATCCACTCTATGGAGGATGGCCGTACATATCCTACCCAAGGAGGATATGTAGATTTAGTTTTAATTCTTTAACCCATTCCCAAACCACCGGGAATCCCATGCCTTAGAAAGTGTGTGAACTCACCTCGGTTTGCTCGGTTAGATTCTCAAATATAGCTAACAGTCAGGGTCGGTCAATCACGTCCTGGTATGATTTATCAGTTAGTCATTTAGTGGCTTTCAATTAGAGCACAAAGTTCCTACACGTATCTATCACACAACATGCATTACTTTGACGGTTTATGCCCATATAAGTTTCCCATCCATTCCCCACTCATAAACAAACGTACGATAATGCACATAACACATATAGCACATATAACATGTTATATCATTCATAGATAACCTACCCGACACTTAGACATGAAATTTACAACTTATGTCTTTTCAGCATTAATATTCGAAACTGGGCTGTTTTCGGACATTTTAATAAAATAGTTAACTTATTCCAAAAATTCCCAAATTTTTACAGAATGTCATAAACATTCCATATTTTATTGTGTAAAAATATCGGGGTTCAGTTTATTACCAATATTTTACAAAATTCATTTTCCCGGACTGAACTCAGATTTATCTTTTTCTGACCACAGTCTACGGAACAATTTATTAAAAATTCATAGAGAGTCCGATTTACAAAATTCCAGTGGGGTAATTACAAATACATCAGTTGTCATTTACAGTAAAAATTTCATGATCCGAATCTACACAGAATACAAGTTATAACAGAAAATATAACACCCATTTATTGCTGTAAAAACTCAGCTTAAGCTGCTGTTACAAATCGGTTCTTTAAAAATAGTAAACGAAGTCCAAAAATTACGATTCCGGTGCCATTAGAACCGTATTTTATAACACATAAATCTAGGCTTCAGAAAACACATTTTTCATTAAGTTACGGTCCTGTTACAGCCAACTGAAGTTGGCTGTAAAGCTTGGACAGATTCTGTTTTTAGTCTCTAGCTTACTAGTTTGTGTTCGGTTGATCCCGTTAATCATATTTTGTGATCGTAACAACATCAAACATCAATATTAACAAGTAAATCAGTAAATACTCAGTACATATCAAAACAACTTCATACTAACACAAATACATCATGTTTCATCTTCTTGTTCTTGACACTTTAGTGATTTAAACATACTAAACATACTACACCCTTTGATCATAGCAACGAGATGAAACAAGATTAACAAGAGTGTAACAAGGGACTTACTACTAGCTTATAGCTAGGGTAGAATCTAGTGCAAAGTTGGTAAGAAAAATATGGTTAAAAGACTTGAAACAAGCTCCTTTGAAAAGTCCTTCAAGATGTAACCTCCATGGCTCACTTTGAAGCTTTGTGTGGAATATGTAAATGAGGAAGATGAAGGTGTAAGGGTGATGGTGGTGGATTCGGTTGTAGTAAACCGAATGGAGAGAGAGAGAGAAGTGAAGTGAGAATGATTTCTAAGGAATGATGAACAATCTATGATCCATGCTTTTTAAAGATTCATTCACATATCTTGGTTACTATCACAAGCAATAATCTAATTAAATAATAGAACAAATCAAGAAAGTATGGCATGGAGATAAGTTGGTGATTATGTGGGTCCAACTTGGGACTAAAATCGTTGGGGGGTGTCTTGAGGTAAAAATTGTAACTAGAATGCAAGTATTAGTTAGATGTAAGAAAGGTGGTGATATAAGTTAGTTTGTTTATTTTTAGCGGGTGTTATGGCAAACGGGAACCATGACTAGCCAAAAATAATTACACAGTGTGTTTGACAAATATTTGGTGTCCCGGGTAATGTCAGATTGTTCGGTCGGATACTGTTCCGTTAAATTGTTTAATTGTTTCGTAAGGCGTCTTATTTATATATTTTTGTAACGCAATTTATTCCTAACACATAGGAAAACATTCAGGACCATTTAGTCAAGTTTTCTGCATACTACTAGTATGTTAACACGCTCATGTAAGTATAACACAGTAATCAGAGAGCAGTTAATTATTTCAACACAGTCACCAAGCACTTGAATTATTATTAAATAAATTGTACGGATACATGTAAATTTGAGGGTTGTCACATTCTCCCCCTGTTAAGAGAATTTTGTCCCGAAATTTAGCACCTGGTTACTGAGGAAGCTAGTTAAGTTGCGTTGTTTTCCTGGTTTTCTTGGGGTGTCACATCATCCCCCCGTTGATTTGGAGTTTTGTCCCGAAATTCTGCAGTAGCTTCAGCCTCAGTAGTGGTTGCATTTTTCTTGAACAGCTGAGGGTACTTGAGTTTCATCTGGTCTTCTCGTTCCCTGGTATGCTCTGGGCCACTACGGGAATCCCAACGAACTCGGACAAGAGGTATCCTGGTACGCTTGAGGATCTTAACGTCTGGATCCGTAATCTCTACTGGTTCTTCGACGAATCGCAGCTGGTCGTCGATAGTGAGCTCCTTTAAAGGAACTATGAGGGTCTCATCTGACAGACACTTCTTCAGATTTGACACTTGAAAAACGTTGTGAACTGCACTAAGTTCTGCTGGTAGGTTCAGTTTGTAGGCCACTTTGCCTATTTTCTCGGTGACCTCGAATGGTCCGACATAACGCGGATTGAGTTTGCCTCGTTTGCCAAAACGAACTACGCCTTTCCAAGGCGAGACTTTGAGTAGCACTCGATCCCCAACCTGGAGCTCGAGTGGTTTTCTTCCCTTATCAGCATAGCTTTTCTGACGGTCACGAGCTGCCGCCATTCGCTGTCGTATCTGAGCAATTCTCTCGGTGGTGTCTACCACAAGTTCTGGGCCAGTGATTTGGTTGTCACCAACTTCTGCCCAACAAAGAGGTGATCGGCATTTGCGTCCGTACAATGGCTCGAACGGAGCGGCCTGGATGCTGGTGTGGTAGCTGTTGTTATATGAAAACTCCACTAGCGGGAGGTGCTTTTCCCAGCCATTACCAAAATCGATTACACATGCCCTAAGCATGTCTTCAAGGGTTTGGATGGTGCGTTCAGATTGCTCATCCGTTTGTGGGTGATAAGCGGTGCTCATATCTAAACGTGAGCCAAAGGACTTGTGCATTGCTTGCCACAATTCCGAAGTAAAACGCGCGTCACGATCAGAAATGATGGAGGTTGGCACTCCGTGCCTTGATACCACTTCCTTTAGGTAGATGTCCGCTAGAGTAGAAAACTTGTCCGTTTCCTTGATAGCCAAGAAGTGTGCAGACTTAGTCAATCGATCCACGATCACCCAAATGGTATCATTTCCACGTTGAGATCTAGGCAGGCCAGTAACGAAATCCATGGAAATTTGCTCCCATTTCCATTTAGGTATTTCTGGTTGTTGAAGTAGGCCTGATGGTTTCTGATATTCAGTCTTGACTCTCGCACAAGTCAAGCATTTACTGATGTAGGTTACTATGCTGGCTTTCATACCAGTCCACCAATACGTAGTCTTGAGGTCGTGGTACATCTTATCCGAACCAGGATGTACTGAATAACGAGACTTATGTGCTTCATTCATCACAAGCTCGCGTAGGTCTCCATACAGTGGAACCCAAATGCGTCCGTTTACATAGTAGGCGCCGTTTTCCTTTTGTTCTAGCCGTTGTCTCGATCCTCGTAGGGACTCAGCCCTGATGTTCTCTGCTTTCAATGCTTCGACCCGAGCATCGCGAATCTGAGAGGGGAGGTTGGATTGGATGGTAAGCTGTAAAGCACGTACACGCTTTGGTATAGTATCCTTTCGACTGAGGGCGTCGGCCACAACATTGGCTTTGCCCGGATGATATTTGATAGCGCATTCATAATCGTTCAAAAGTTCGACCCATCGGCGTTGTCGCATATTTAATTCCTTTTGCTTGAAAATGTGCTCGAGACTCCTGTGATCGGTGTAAATGGTGCACTTGGTACCGTACAGGTAATGTCTCCACATCTTAAGCGCAAAAACAACTGCTCCCAGCTCCAGATCGTGAGTAGTGTAATTTCTTTCGTGAACCTTGAGTTGGCATGATGCGTAGGTAATGACCTTGTCACGTTGCATCAACACGCAACCAAGTCCTTGGATGGAAGCGTCGCAATAAACCACAAAATCATCTGTGCCTTCAGGCAATGAGAGGATAGGTGCGCTACAAAGTCTGTCTTTCAAATGCTGAAAAGCGGATTCCTGTGCATCACCCCAACAGTAGATGACACCCTTCTGAGTCAGTGAAGTGAGAGGTTGCGCAATCTTAGAGAAATCCTTGATGAATCTTCTGTAATATCCTGCCAAACCCAAGAATTGGAGGATTTCTGTTGGTGTGCAGGGTGCAGGCCAGTTCTTGATCGATTCAACCTTAGATGGATCCACATGAATCCCATCCTTGTTTACCACATGGCCTAGAAAGTGGACTTCGCGAAGCCAGAAGTCACATTTCGAAAACTTGGCATACAACTGCTCTTTTCGAAGAAGTTCCAGCATAAGTCGTAGATGCTGCTCGTGTTCCTCCTGACTCTTAGAATAGATCAGGATATCGTCGATGAACACAATAACAAACTTATCCAGGTAAGGTTTGCATACTCGGTTCATGAGATCCATGAAGACCGCTGGTGCATTCGTCAGCCCGAATGGCATAACCAGAAACTCGTAATGGCCGTAACGAGTTCTGAATGCTGTTTTGGAGACGTCCTCATCTCGGACTCTCAGCTGATGGTATCCCGATCTTAAGTCAATCTTGGAGTAATAGCTCGACCCTTGCAACTGGTCGAACAAGTCATCAATACGTGGAAGAGGATAACGATTCTTCACAGTCACCTTGTTAAGCTCGCGATAGTCAATACACATTCTGAAAGTACCGTCTTTCTTCTTCACGAATAGTACTGGAGCTCCCCAGGGCGAAGAGCTTGGACGAATAAAACCTTTTTCCAAATGTTCTTGTAATTGCTTGGACAGTTCTTCCAGTTCGGTTGGAGCTAAGCGATACGGTGCTCGAGCTATTGGTGCTGCTCCAGGAGCTAGCTCGATTTGAAACTCGACTTGTCGATGAGGCGGAAGACCAGGTAATTCCTCAGGGAATACCTCAGGAAAATTACGTACAATAGGTATGTCTTCTATCTTCCTTTCTTCCGAAGATGTATCAGAAACGAGGGCAAGGATAGCAGTGTGGCCCTTTAGCAAACACTTCTGGGCCTTAAGGAAAGAGATAATGCCTACGACAGCACCACTCTTGTCGCCATGAATCATGAGAGGTTCTTTACCAGAACGAGGAATGCGGACGATTTTCTCCTTGCAAATAATCTCCGCTTGATGATGAGATAGCCAATCCATCCCAATAACGACGTCGAAACTACCCAGTGTGATAGGAATAAGATCGATAGAGAAAGTCTGACCAGCTAAGACGAGGTTACAACCTTTTACTACGTGTGTGGCTTCAAGACTTTTACCGTTAGCTAGTTCTACCGTGTGTTTGGTGTTCAGAAGTGTTGGAGTGCGCTTAAGCATTTGGCTAACTTTTAAGGACACATAACTACTATCGGCACCCGAATCGAATAAAACAGTGACAAAGAAGTCGTCCAGAAGAAACTTACCCATCACAACGTTGGGATCGTTCCTTGTATCACCTTGACCAATCACGAACACACGACCCCTTGCTCCATTACCATTGTTATTACCCCCGTTGTTGCCTCCAATGTTGTTCCCATTCTGGTTCCCGTTTCCTTGGTTGTTGTTCTGGTTTTGGTTCAGTTGGGGGCAGTTTCTCTTAAGGTGGCCTTCAGCGCCACATTGAAAGCATCCTTTATTTCCCTGCTGACGCTGCTGCTGGTGGTTCTGTGGGGCTTGTTGTTGTTGTTGGCGATTCTGATTTGCTGGTCGGGCGCTCCTGCAATCCTTTGCTTCATGACCAAACTTGTTACACCTCAGGCAACGACCTTTGTTGCACTGCCCGCTGTGATGTTTATTGCACCGGTTGCACTTGGGGTGGTTCCCTCAGTATCCACCCTGTCCTTGGTTACCAGAAGATTGCTGACCAGGGCTCTGGTAGTCATCAGTCTTTCGCTGCTGAGACTGAACCGAAGTAGAACCCTTTCCGGAGTTCCCATCCCATTTTCGCTTGTTGTCGGTAGGTGCATCAGAAGTAGCTGTGGCACTGATACGTTTGGGTAGCCTGTTTTGCTCCACTGCCTAGTCAGTGAGTCGATGGGTTAACTTGATGATTTGCTGTATGGTACCCAGGTTGGCTGAAGTCACATGACTTTGAATCTCTGGTACAAGGCCCTTGAGATACAGCTCAATTCGTTTGATGGGAGAGTCCACCATAGTTGGACACAGGATGGCCAGCTCGTTTGACCTCTTAGTATACGCCTCAATCTCAGACCCCGTCATCTTCAGATTGTAAAATTCCACTTCTAGCTTGTGGATGTCATCGCGACTACAGTATTCTTCTTTGATCAGTTCTTTGAAACCATTCCAGGGGGTGGCATTAGCAACTGCCAGTCCTAGTAGTTGAACCTGTGCCTTCCACCAGGTTAACGCAGCTCCTTCAAGTGTTCCGGTAGCATATTTCACCCTACGGTCTTCGGGGCATTCGCACATCTCGAAAACTGACTCAAGCTTTTCAAACCAGTGAAGAAGGCCTCCTGCTCCTTCGGTGCCACTGAAAGTAGTAGGTCGGCAGTCCATGAACATTTTGAATGTGCACATAGGAGTTTGAGCATGTTGACCTGTTGCGCGAGAATAAAAGGCAAGATTAAGCACGAGGGTTGGTTTGCGAAGGTAGGATCTAAACGTCCTAAGGTGAGTTGGTATGGCAGGTTATACCTCCTGTAGGGTTAGCTGAGAGTGCCTCAGCGACTCGTTCGTTGATCAAAGCTGTCAACTGGGCTTGAGTGAGGTTGATACGTCCTCCGCGTCCGCTCATGATCTACATAATGAAGCAACGTAAGTGAGAAAGGTGTCGCGAAAGTGCGTAAGTGTGGGATGATAGTAGAGAGTAAGCACATAGGGTTCAAATAGCAATTATCACGTTATCTAATGCATAGTGAGAACTATCTAACCGACAATATAACATAAATCATACCACTTATGGTGTCGAGTCTTGCACGTGGAGCGAAGCGTCGTTGTGGATCGTTGAGCACTGTACTGGTTATAGTCTGGTTTTATCAAAAACTTTTTCCCTTTTAAAACCAAGTTCACTCTAACCAATGGCTCTGATACCAATCTGTCACACCCCCAAAATCCACCATGCGGAGTATCACCGCTTGGAGGCGTGACATGACCAGGATAGAGCCACCAATCATATTGAACAACGTAAATAAGTATATAAGACCAACCACAATACGATTGGTGACCAAAACTAGTTAACCATGTTCAATTTAAACAGCGGAAGCATAAAACGTGAAACCCAAAACATAAGCCCATAGTTTATATGGTTAAGTTCAAAACGCAAGTTTAATAAGTTCATAATGATTTAAATATTAAGCACGGAACATAACAGTCCGTACACCACAACGACTCCTTCCTCGTGCAAGCTCCAAGCATTTAGCGACCTGTAAGGCATGTAACAACAAAGTTGAGTGAGTTCACGTTTGGTTGTTTAGTTTTAAGTTGTTTCTGAAAAACGTGGTTTGACTTTCGTTGGCTTAATTGCCGTGGGGGTTACCCCGTAGTTGAAAGTATGTTTAACCAATTCCTTTGTCATTACCCAAACCATAACCATAATCAGTGGGGGCTTTCCCCGTGTGAACTACTAGACGGTATGATATCGACTACTACCAACAATAGTTGTGCCCTACATCAGTGTCTATCATCACTGACAGTTTGCCATAGTCCATTAGTACACACCCGTCCGAACGGCACGGTGTGAGGTTTGTTAAACCTAATAGCGCTATTAACTAATGACCCGCTCGCCATTGGCCTTGGCGATTAAGTCGATATGAAGAGGGACTTAATGATAGAGTTTTGTCTAGCTAGTTTTAAGGTTGTTGTCCTGCACCAGGAGAACCACAACGTACGTATTCTGCACCAGGAGAATTCGTAGGATTAATAATGGCATCCACTCTATGGAGGATGGCCGTACATATCCTACCCAAGGAGGATATGTAGATTTAGTTTTAATTCTTTAACCCATTCCCAAACCACCGGGAATCCCATGCCTTAGAAAGTGTGTGAACTCACCTCGGTTTGCTCGGTTAGATTCTCAAATATAGCTAACAATCAGGGTCGGTCAATCATGTCCTAGTATGATTTATCAGTTAGTCATTTAGTGGCTTTCAATTAGAGCACAAAGTTCCTACACGTATCTATCACACAACATGCATTACTTTGACGGTTTATGCCCATATAAGTTTCCCATCCATTCCCCACTCATAAACAAACGTACGATAATGCACATAACACATATAGCGCATATAACAAGTTATATCATTCACAGATAACCTACCCGACACTTAGACATGAAATTTACAACTTATGTCTTTTCAGCATTAATATTCGAAACTGGGCTGTTTTCGGACATTTTAATAAAATAGTTAACTTATTCCAAAAATTCCCAAATTTGTACAGAATGTCATAAACATTCCATATTTTATTGTGTAAAAATATTAGGGTTCAGTTTATTACCAACATTTTATAAAAATTCATTTTCCCGGAGTGAACTCAGATTTATCTTTTTCTGACCACAGTCCACGGAACAATTTATTAAAAATTCATCGAGAGTCCGATTTACAAAATTCCAGTGGGGTAATTACAAATACATCAGTTTTCATTTACAGTAAAAATTTCATGATCCGACTCTACACAGAATACAAGTTATAACAGAAAATATAACACCCATTTATTGCTGTAAAAACTCATCTTAAGCTGCAGTTACAAATCGGTTCTTTAAAAATAGTAAACGAAGTCCAAATATTACGATTCCGGTGCCATTAGAACCGTATTTTATAACACATAAATCTAGGCTTCAGAAAACCCTTTTTTCATTAAGTTACGGTCCTGTTACAGCCAACTGAAGTTGGCTGTAAAGCTTGGACAGATTCTGTTTTTAGTCTCTAGCTTACTAGTTTGTGTTCGGTTGATCCCGTTAATCATATTTAGTGATCGTAACAACATCAAACATCAATATTAACAAGTAAATCAGCAAATACTCAGTACATATCAAAACAACTTCATACTAACACAAATACATCATGTTTCATCTTCTTGTTCTTGACATACTAAACATACTACACCCTTTGATCATAGCAACGGGATGAAACAAGATTAACAAGAGTGTAACAAGGTACTTACTACTAGCTTATAGCTAGGGTAGAATCTAGTGCAAAGTTGGTAAGAAAAAGATGGTTAAAAGACTTGAAACAAGCTCCTTTGAAAAGTCCTTCAAGATGTAACCTCCATGGCTCACTTTGAAGCTTTGTATGGAATATGTAAATGAGGAAGATGAAGGTGTAAGGGTGATGGTGGTGGATTCGGTTGTAGTAAACCGAATGGAGAGAGAGAGAAGTGAAGTGAGAATGATTTATATGGAATGATGAACAATCTATGATCCATGCTTTTTAAAGATTCATTCACATATCTTGGTTACTAGCACAAGCAATAATCTAATTAAATAATAGAACAAATCAAGGAAGTATGGCATGGAGATAAGTTGGTGATTATGTGGGTCCAACTTGGGACTAAAATCGTTGGGGGGTGTCTTGAGGTAAAAATTGTAACTAGAATGCAAGTATTAGTTAGATGTAAGAAAGGTGGTGATATAAGTTAGTTTGTTTATTTTTAGCGGGTGTTATGGCAAACGGGAACCATGACTAGCCAAAAATAATTACACAATGTGTTTGACAAATATTTGGTGTCCCGGGTATTGTCAGATTGTTCGGTCGGATACAGTTCCGTTAAATTGTTTAATTGTTCCGTAAGGCGTCTTATTTATATATTTTTGTAACGCAATTTATTCCTAACACATAGGAAAACACTCAGGACCATTTAGTCAAGTTTTCTGCAAACTACTAGTATGTTAACACGCTCATGTAAGTATAACACAGTAATCAGATAGCAGTTAATTATTTCAACACAGTCACCAAGCACTTGAATTATTATTAAATAAATTGTACGGATACATGTAAATTTGAGGGTTGTCACACATAGCATCTATACTTGGTTGAACTCGGATTCTGTAACATCACTAATCAGAAGGACTCACAATTGGTGGTATCCAGATTCTCTTTCATCCAGACACGGTTTAATTAGGATCATTCAACTTCCCTGGCTTGCGAGGTTCAGAATGGTTGTTTTAGGAATCGTATAGTATCCAGAGTCAGCTACATTCATATAGCATCTATACTTGGTTGAACTCGGATTCTGTAACATCACTAATAAGAAGGACTCACAATGGGTGGTATCCGGATTCTGTTTCATCCAGACTCGGTTTAATTAGGATCATTCAACTTCGATAGTTTGCGAGATTTAGAATGGTTGTTTTATGAATCGTATAGCATCCAGAGTCAGCTACATTCAGATAGCATCTACACTTGTTTGAATTCGGATTCTGGAACACCACTAATCAGAAGGACTCACAATGCATGGTATCCGGATTCTGTTTCATCCAGACTCGGTTTAATTTGTATCATTCAACTTCCTTAGCTTGTAGGATTTAGAATGGTTGTTTTACGAATCCTATAGCATCCAGAGTCAGCTACATTTAGATAGCATCCATACTTAGTTGAATTCGTATCATGTAACATCACTAAACCGAAGGACTCACAATGGGTTATATCCAGAATTTGTTTCATCTAGAATCGGTTTAATTTGGATCATTCAACTTCCCTGGCTTGCGAGATTCAGAATGGTTCTTTTACGAATCGTATAACATCCAGAGTCAGCTACATTCAGATAACATCCATAATTGGATGATTTCAGATTCTGTAACATCACTAATCCGAAGGACTCACAATGGGGGGTATACGGATTCTATTTCAACCAGACTCGGTTTAATTTGGATCATTTAACTTCCCTAGCATGCGAGATTCAGAATGGTTGTTTTACGAATCGTATAACATCCAGAGACAGCTACATTCAGATTGCATCCATACTCGGTTGAATTCGCATCATGTAACATCACTAATCTGAAGACTCACGGTGGGTTGTATCCGGATTCTGTTTCATCCAGAATCGGTTTAATTTAGATCATTCAACTTCCCTGGCTTGCGAGATTCAGAATGGTTGTTTTACGAATCGTATAGCATCCAGAGTCAGCTGCATTCAGATAGCATCCATAATTGGATGATTTCAGACTCTGTAACATCACTAATTAGAAGGACTCACAATGAGTGGTATCCGGATTCTGTTTCATCCAGACTCGGTTTAATTAGGATCATTCAACTTCCCTAGCGTGCGAGGTTCAGAATGGTTGTTTTTCGAATCGTATAGCTACCAGAGTCAGCTACATTTAGATAGCATCTATACTTGGTTGAACTCGGATTCTGTAACATCACTAATCAGAAGGACTCACAATGGGTGGTATCCGGATTCTGTTTCATCCAGACTCGGTCTAATTAGGATCATTCAACTTCCCTGGCTTGCGAGGTTTAGAATGGTTGTTTTATGAATCGTATAGCATCCAGAGTCAGCTACATCCGGATAGCATCTATACTTGGTTGAACTCGGATTCTGGAACATCACTAATCAGAAGGACTCACAATGGGTGGTATCAGGATTCTGTTTCATCCAGACTCGGTTTAATTAGGATCATTCAACTTCCCTGGCTTGCGAGATTCAAAATGGTTGTTTTATGAATCGTATAGCATCCAGAGTAAGCTACATTCAGATAGCATCTATACTTGTTTGAATTCGGATTCTGTAACACCACTAATCAGAAGGACTCACAATGCGTTGTAACCGAATTCTTTTTCATCCAGACTTGGTTTAATTTGTATCATTCAACTTCCATAGCTTGCAAGATTCAGAATGGTTGTTTTACGAATCGTATAGCATCCAGAGTCAGCTACATTTAGATAGCATCCATACTCAGTTGAATTCGTATCATGTAACATCACTAATCCGAAGGACTAACAATGGGTTGTATCCGGATTTTGTTTCATCTAGAATCGGTTTAATTTGGATCATTCAACTTCCCTGGCTTACGATATTCAGAATGGTTGTTTTACGAATCGTATAGCATCCAGAGTCAGCTACATTCAGATTGCAACCATAATCAGATGATTTCAGATTCTGTAACATCACTAATCAGAAGGACTCACAAATGGGTGGTATCCGGATTCTGTTTCATCCAGACTCAGTTTAATTCGGATCATTCAACTTCCCTAGCATGCGAGATTTAGAAAAGTAGTTTTTCGAATCGTATAGCATCCAGAGTCAGCTATATTCAGATAGCATCCATACTTGGTTGAATTAGGCTTCTGTAACATCACTAATCAGAAGGACTCACAATGGATGGTATCCGGATTCTGTTTCATCCAGACTCGGTTTACTTTGGATCATTCAACTTCCCTAGCTTGCGAGATTTAGAATGGTTGTTTTACGAATCGTATAGCATCCAGAGTCGGCTACATTCAGATAGCATCCATACTCGGTTGAATTCAGATCTTGTAACATCACTAATTAGAAGGACTCACAACGGGTGGTATGGGGTTTCTGTTTCATCTAGACTCGGTTTAATTCGGATCAATCAACATCCCTAGCTTCCGAGGTTCAGAATGGTTGTTTTATGAATCGTATAGCATCAAGAGTCGGCTACATCCAGATCGCATCCATACTCGGTTGAATTCGTATCCTGTAACATCACTAATCAGAAGGACTCACAATGGGTGGTATCCGGATTCTGTTTCATCTAGACTCGGTTTAATTTGGATCATTCAACTTCCCTGGCTTGCGAGATTCAGAATGGTTGTTTTATGAATCGTATAGCATCCAGAGTCAGCTACATTCAGATAGCATCTATACTTGTTTGAATTTGGATTATGTAACACCACTAATCAGAAGGACTCACAATGCGTGGTATCCGGATTCTGTTTCATCCAGACTCGGTTTAATTTGTATCATTCAACTTCCTTAGCTTGCAAGATTCAGAATGGTTGTTTTACGAATCGTATAGCATCCATAGTCAGCTACATTTAGACAGCATCCATACTCAGTTGAATTCTTATCATGTAACATCACTAATCCGAAGGACTCACAATGGGTTGTATCCGGATTTTGTTTCATCTAGAATCGGTTTAATTTGGATCCTTCAACTTCCCTGGCTTGCGAGATTCAGAATGGTTGTTTTACGAAACGTATAGCATCCAGAGTCAGCTACATACAGATAGCATCCATAATTGCATGATTTCAGATTCTGTAACATCACTAATCCGAAGGACTCACAATGGGTGATATCCGGATTCTGTTTCATCCAGACTCGATTTAATTTGGATCATTGAACTTCCCTAGCATGCGAGATTCAGAATAGTTGTTTTACGAAACGTATAGCATCCAGAGACAGCTACATTCAGATTGCATCCATACTCGGTTGAATTCGTATCATGTAACATCACTAATCTGAAGGACTCACAGTGGGTTGTATCCGGATTCTGTTTCATCCAGAATTGGTATAATTTGGATCATTCAACTTCCCTGGCTAGCGAGATTCAGAATGGTTATTTTACGAATCGTATTGCATCCAGAGTCAGCTACATTTAAATAGCATCCATAATTGGATGATTTCAGATTCTGTAACATCACTAATCAGAAGGACTCACAATGGGTGGTATCCGGATTCTGTTTCACCCTGACTCGGTGTAATTTGGATCATTTAACTTCCCTGGCTTGCGAGAATCAGAATGGGTGTTTTAAGAATCGTATAGCATCTAGAGTCAGCTACATTCAGATAGCATCCATACTCAGTTGAATTCGTATCATGTAACATCACTAATCCGAAGGACTCAAAGTGGGTTGTATCCGGATTCTGTTTCATCCAGAATCGGTTTAATTTAGATTATTCAACTTCCCTGGCTTGTGAGATTCATAATGGTTGTTTTACGAATCGTATAGCATCCAGAGTCAGCTACATTCAGATAGCATCCATAATTGGATGATTTCAGATTCTGTAACATTGCTAATCAGAAGGACTTACAATGAGTCCTATCCGGATTCGGTTTCATCCAGACTTGGTTTTATTAGGATCATTCAACTTCCCTGGCGTGTGAGGTTCAGAATGGTTGTTTTACGAATCGTATAGCTACCAGAGTCAGCTACATTCAGATAGCATCTATACTTGGTTGAACTCGGATTCTGTAACATCACTAATCAGAAGGACTCGCAATGGGTGGTATCCGGATTCTCTTTCATCCAGACTCGGTTTAATTAGGATCATTCAACTTCCCTGGCTTGCGAGGTTTAGAATGGTTGTTTTACGAATCGTATAGCATCCAGATTCAGCTACATTCATATAGCATCTATACTTGGTTGAACTCGGATTCTGTAACATCACTAATCAGAAGGACTCACAATGGGTGGTATCCGGATTCTGTTTCATCCAGACTCGGTTTAATTAGGATCATTCAACTTCCCTAGTTTGCGAGATTCAGAATGGTTGTTTTATGAATCGTATAGCATCCAGAGTCAGCTACATTCAGATAGCATCTATACTTGTTTGAATTCGGATTCTGTAACACCACTAATCAGAAGGACTCACAATGCGTGGTATCCGGATTCTGTTTCATCCAGACTCGGTTTAATTTGTATCATTCAACTTCCTTAGCTTGCAAGATTCAGAATGTTGTTTTACGAATCCTATAGCATCCAGAGTCAGCTACATTTAGATAGCATCCATACTTAGTTGAATTCGTATCATGTAACATCACTAATCCGAAGGACTCACAATGGGTTGTATCCGGAATTTGTTTCATCTAGAATTGGTTTAATTTGGATCGTTCAACTTCCCTGGCTTGCGAGATTCAGAATGGTTGTTTTACGAATCGTATAACATCCAGAGTCTGCTACATTCAGATAGCATCCATAATTGGATGATTTCAGATTCTGTAACATCACTAATCCGAAGGACTCACAATGGGGGGTATACGGATTCTATTTCATCCAGACTCGGTTTAATTTTGGATCATTTAACTTCCCTAGCATGCGATATTCAGAATGGTTGTTTTACGAATCGTATAGCATCTAGAGACAGCTACATTCAGATTGCATCCATACTCGGTTGAATTCGCATCATGTAACTGTTGGTTTTTTCACATGTTTATCAAAGCATTTTAACCATATAAAATGAAAACGCAGCGGAAAATTATTATTTAAAACATGTTACTTACAAGATATAAAACTCATTTTATATGCAAAACCCAATCTCGGATCCATATACGAACATGCATGCTATCAAAATAAAACACAACCATAGAGTGTTTAGAATATTACCTTCCTAGGAGTAAAGGACATGAAGGTGATGATGCTTCTTGAACGGTTGCCTTCAAGTGTAGAAGACGTCAAGCTTGTATACCCCAAGCCTTCCAACAAACACCTTATGTTTAGCTAGGATTTTAACACCAAAGATCAAAAACCGAACACTTGAAAAACACCCCTTATGACCGATTTTTAGAGAGCAAGAACACAAGTCTTCTCCTATTTTTGGTCATCCATAATGTTTATAAAACTTGAGAGAAAGCATCACCTCCCCTTTGCCAAATCAAATGTCTCCTAACACATGCAATTGCTTGTAAGCTAATTGGACCAAAATGGTCTTGGAAAGACCATCCAATCAAGAGGCTACTAACACATGCAAATGCATGGTTTGTGATTGGCTAAATCTTTTAGGGAAGAACACCAAGGGGGGCGGCCCACCCTTTATTTTTATAAAAAAAATCAATTTCTTTTATAAATAATTCAAGTATTGGTTTATATATTTATAACTTTTATAAATATAACACTACTTAAATGCAAGACTTTATACAACCTTTTAAAATGTTCTTTAACCCATTAAATAACAAAATAAATTATTCTCTCAAAATAAATTATCCATATAATTTATTAGTTTGTCAAGTGTAAGTATTTAGAAAACCAATTTCTAAATATTGTAAGTGTTAATATTTATTTGTTTGATCATATCACAAATAAATAATATAAGTGTTTGTCTAGCTTGTTATTGGGTATGACTCGACTTGGATCATATCGTACTAGCCACATCAATTTAATATGTGTCTTGGGCATACAGAGTCCAACAATCTCCCACTTGCACAAGATACATAGAAGATTGATGCAAGTAGTAAATGACGTCTAACTACGGTTTACTACCCCCAATACGTATGACTATATTTGCCATTCAATAACATCATCCCTTTCAAGTCCCTTACTTGAACATGATTTAGGTGAATCTATCATTTATCCTTTCGTTACAGATGTCATGTTAAATCCAAAGACATAGAGTGATCACTCTCTGTTGATTTAACTTTAGCAGGCCTTAGACATCTTACTCTCAACGAATAAGAGGAGCAAATCCCATCTTGACTACATACGTCTCTCACAATCACCTTGTACCACACCTGAGCTTAGCCTTATGTACTGTCATATTACTGGCAGCGAAGAAATAAGTCAAGGTACATTATTTGGTGAATATCAAGACCCAATATGTATCTCAGGTCTGAGGATACTATGATATTCTCCTTTACTCAAATTTACTTATGATCAATCACAAATGATTCCATGCAGTAATATTTGAGAGCGAGTCAGTCCAATATTTGTATTCCACAAATATCTATGAACTTTGGCAGCAACACTTTTGCTCTATATTCATTCTAAATGAATATCCACCAATCCAAGTTCATAATAGTCTTACATTAATATTTGTTCCCACTATTATGATCGACTACGGACATTTAGAATAATTAACTTATTCACGGATTTAAACATGCTAATATGAAACGTAACTCAAAATACCATAAAGAGTTAAAATAACAATTGTTTCAATATCCAAATACAAAATAGATCAAATCCAATCACTAGAATATCGAAGTCCTAAGGAACATGTATGACCCTCATGTTTTCCCCTGTCAAGGAGCTTCGTGAGTGGATCCACAATTTTTTGATCGGTGTGAACTTGGCGGATACATATCTTTCCTTTTTCAACTTCATCCCTTATGTAGTTGAATCTCCGCTCGATATGTCTAGTCTTTTGGTGCGCACGAGGTTCTTTGATTTGAGCAATCGCACCCTCGTTGTCACAAAAGATCTCTAGGAGGTCTTGAATGGTAGGGACCACCCCTAGGTCGGCTATAAATTTCTTCAGCCATGCAGCTTCCTAGGCTGCCAATGAAGCGGCGATGTATTCTGATTCTGTAGTGGACAATGCTACTAAGTCTTGTTTTGAGCTCTTCCAAGAGACTGCTCCACCATTTAAAATGAAGACATACCCCGATTGTGATCGAGAATCACTTCGATCGTTTTGGAAACTCGCGTCCGTGTAACCCTTTACAACGAGTTCCTCCTCACCAGATCCATATATTAAGAACATATCCTTAGTCCTCCTAAGATATTTCAATATACTTTTAACAGCCATCCAATGACTGTTACCTGGATTTTGCTGGTATCTACTCGTCATGCTCAAGGCGCATGAGACGTCCGGTCTGGTGCATATCATTGCATACATGATGGATCCTATAGCTGACGCATATGGGATTCTTTTCATTTTCTCTTGCTCATCCTTTGAGCTTGGATATTGAGATGTATTCAATATTGTCCCCTTTTGAATAGGTACAAAACCTCTCTTAGAGTTCTCCATTTGGAACCTATTCAAGACTTTGTCAATGTATGCACTTTGGTTTAAACCTATCAAGCGCCTTGATCTATCCCTATAGACCTTTATTCCCAGAATGTAGGCTACTTCACCAAGATCCTTAATGGAAAAACAACTTCCAAGCCAAGCTTTTCCACCTTCCATGGTTGGAATGTCATTCCCAAATAGTAGAATGTCATCGACATACAGTACTAAGAAAGTGATGATGCTCCCACTAGCCTTCTTATACACACAAGCTTCATCGCCATTCTTGATGAATCCAAAATTCTTAATTTCTTCATCAAAACGGTGATTCCAACTTCTAGATGCTTGTTTCAATCCATAGATTAATTTCTTTAACTTGCATACTTTGTCAGGATGTTTTGGATCGACAAAACCTTCAGGCTGAACCATATAGACATCTTCATCAAGATATCCATTAAGAAAAGCCCTTTTGACATCCAATTGCCAAATCTCATAATTATATTATGCAGGTATGGCAAATATTATCCTTATTGACTTTAGCATCGCCACAGGCGAAAAGGTCTCATCATAATCAACCCCTTGAGTTTGAGTGAAACCTTTTGCTATAAGTCTCGCTTTATAAGTATCCAAGTTACCATGCATATCAGTTTTCTTCTTGAAAACCCACTTACTTCCAACTACTTTGTAGTTGAGTGGTGGCACAACTAATTCCCAAACTTGGTTGTCATACATGGATTGCATCTCTATGTTCATGGCTTCAAGCCATTTGTCACAATCGGATTTTGACATTGCATCATGGTATGTGGTTGGTTCATCTGAATCTACCATGTAGCATGCATCCATGAAAAATCCATATCTTTCAGGTGGATTACTAATTCTAACAGATCTGCGAACATTTTGTGTGTTCTGATCAACCTCTTGATCGTTTTCAACAACCTCTTGTTGAGTGCTAGTATCAACCAAACATGTATCGTCTTGTGGTTCTTGATCCTCCTCAAGTTCCACTGTTCTATCACTGGTTCCTTCCATAAGGAACTTAGCTTCTAAGAACTTACCATTTCGAGCAACAAATACCTTTTGCTCGGTTGGGTCGTAGAAATAATATCCTATATCATCTTTAGGATGTCCTACAAAGATACACTTAGTAGATCGGACTTCCAATTTATTTGGAGTGTATTGCTTAACATAAGCTTCACAACCCCAAACCCTTAAGAATGATAATGATGGAGGGTTTCCATGCCATATTTCAAAAGGTGTCTTTTCCACTTTCTTGGTTGGGGCCATATTTAATATACGGACTGCGGAGAGCAAAGCGTAACCCCAAAATGATAGAGGCAATGTGCTTCTAGCTATCATAGATCGAACCATATCTAATAGAGTTCGATTTCTCCTTTCGGACACACCATTGTGTTGTGGTGTTCCAGGTGGAGTAAGTTGTGAGATAATCCCACAACTCCTAAGATGATCTTGAAAAGCACCACTAAGGTATTCACCTCCTCTATCGGTGCGAAGGACTTTGATTGTTTTCTTGAGTTGATTTTCTACTTCACTTTTGAAGTCTTTGAACATTTCAAATGCTTCATCCTTGTGTCTTAGTAAGTACACATAACCATAACGACTATAGTCATCGATAAAGGTAATGAAGTATCTTTCACCATTCCTAGTCATCGACTTAAAAGGACCACATACATCTGAATGTATGATACCTAGTAAGTCTTTAGCCCTTTCAAATGTTCCACTAAAGGGTGTCTTGGTCATTTTGCCTTGTAAACAAGATTCGCATACATCAAATGAATTATCTTCACTTGTATTCAAAAGACCACTTTTTTGAAGTGTATGCATGCGATTCTTGCTTATATGTCCAAGGTGACAATGCCAAAGGTAGGAATCACTCAAATCCATTTTGAGTTTCTTGTTGGTTACTTGGTACATTGAGCAATCATATGATGCGTTATCATGATCTAATTCATAAATACCATTTAAAGACATAGCTTTAAAATAAAACACATCATTCATAGAAACATAAATGTCTTGGTTAACAAATTCGAAATTAAAACCACATTGTCTTAAAAGGGAAACATAAATTATGTTCCTAGTTAAACTAGGAGCATACAAAACGTTCTTCAAAATAACTTCCAAACCACTTGGAAGCTCTAAAACGTAGTCTCCTTGAGCTTCGACATCAACCTTTGCTCCGTTGCCCATGAAGAGACTAGCGTCTCCCTTCTTGTAATGTTTATTTTTTTTTGAACCCCTGCAACGAATTGCAAATATGAGTTCCACATCCGGTATCTAGTACCCATGTGTTAGAAGAAATAACATTAAGCTCAACATGTATCATAAAGATAGTACCTGAGGTTTGCCCTGCATCCCTCTTGTTTTTCAACTCCTTGAGATAGGTTGGACAATTTCTCTTCCAGTGTCCTATCTCACCACATTCAAAACATGGGTCATTCGTAGCAACCTTTTGCTTCTTCTCTTTTGGTTTGGCGGGTTCTGCTTTAGCTTTTCCATTTCCCTTTCCCTTGACGTGTCTCTTTCTTTTAGCATAGTTTGCTTTAGAGTCAGGGTGGGGCCTCTTCTTATTGCCACCTTCATTGATCGCTAGGACGGGTAAAGCCTTTTTGCCCATACTTGCTTCGGCCGTTTTGAGCATTGCATGAAGTTCACCAATGCTCTTGTCCCATCCATTCACGTTGTAATTCATTACAAAGCTTTCAAATTTCTTTGTTAAAGAGTTGAGGATCAAATCCGTAGCCAACTCTTTAGAGACGGGACAATTTAGCCTTTCGAGGCGATCAATGTGGCTTTTCATCTTAAGGACATAAGATGATACCGATTGGGTTTCCTCCATTCGACATGCATGAAGTGCTCGAACAGTTTCGAAGCGTTCTACCCTTGCTTGTTGTAGGGACATTTCCTTTAACTGGGTAATCATGTCGTATGCCCCGTGATGTTCAAAATCCTTTTGAATTTCGGGAATCATAGTTCCCAACATGAGGCATGAGGCTTGCATGGAGTCCTCGGTATACTTAACCCAATCGTTATAGGCTTCCACATCTTACACGTTAGGTTCATCGGGAATAGGATCGTCCAACACATAGGATATCTTCTCTTGCTTGAGAATGATTCTCAAGTTTCGAAACCAATCCATGAAGTTGTTATGGTTTAGACGATCCTTTTCAAGGATGGTTCTTAGTGATAGGTTTCGGACGATTTGGTTAGTCGGGTTTGCATTGTTAGCGGCCATATACAAAATTTAACAAGTTCAATTTTAGTATTTTCGATATTATTATATTTTAATCATTAATACCCTTTTGTGTCTTAAAGACAATTAATAATTAAAATCTAGAATCCAACGTTACATTTAAATATTGGTTAGGTGACCTTTATCCCTCTATTTAAATTAACAAGGTAGTCAACGTTTGACAATTGCAACTCTTTGCAACTTCTAGCCATATGGGATCGGTTAAACATCTTTATGTTTAGTTGGCATGTTTAATCCCATCAACACTTTTGTTCCCCATGCTTTGGTGACCCTAAGTTCATGGTTTCCAAATCAAGTCGTCCAACTTACACACACGTGTGAGTTTATTCACTTAAGTGGTTAGGTGACCTTTATCCCACAAACATGGTAAACCCACCTCGAACATACAAGTTCCCTCAAATGTGGTTAGGTGACCTTTATCCCACAATAAGAGTTCACAAGTGTTTCGAGTGTTGTATAAAAGGATGGTGTTTGACTTGTTTTATAAAAGGGTTTTTAATATTTCATAATTCTAGTTTAGAAAATATTATGTACCATACATTTGCATGCATTCAAATCAATGGTACTTTTAGTGAAAACTAATTTTCAAGGTTCTTTTTAATAAAACCCATTTTATTATAAAATCATTAATTTTTAATAAAACCTTTATTAACCATTTTAATGATTTTGTTAAGAACCATTTTACGCTTGTTGTTGATTATTATTATTTTTTTTTTGGGTAAAGGGTTACCCCGGTGATTCTATATATTCACAACCAAATAAAACAAGTAGTGTAGAGAATCTACACTAGTTCAATCAAGGGGCATTCCCCGTGAAAGTAAACCAAAACAAACCAAAACCGACATAAAAAAAAAACCAAAAGGAAAACACCTAGACAAGACTTCTAGACTGTCCAAACACACAGCTATTCATCCCCCATCATCGTCCTTTTCTTTCGTATGGATCTCCCATTCTTCAAGAACTCTGCGCACCCTAACGGTATCCTTCAGTTTTGCTCCCATTAACTTGTACCGAACTGTTTTCACAATTACTTCACTAACCTTCTCAGGAGGTCTTAATTGATTTCTGAACAATCTGGCATTCCTCTCTTGCCAAATACTATACGCAGCAGCAGCTACAAGTAATTTAGCAACATAAGTATCGACCTGCTTTTGTTGCACACGAGAACAAAGCCAGCTAACAATCTCACTCCATTTTGCCGAAACCGTATCCATCCCCACCCTATTTCTCACTGTACACCACACTTGAGAAGCATATTTACATTCGAAAAACAAGTGCTTGTGAGAATCAAAATTCTCATAACATAGTAAACAGCACATCATGTTCATGTTTTTTCTCCGAGCGAAATCCCATTTCAGAATTTTATCTTGTGTGAGAAGCTTACCTTTCATAATCAACCACATCATGAAAGCATGTCTCGGAATACACTGGCCGAACCACACAATTTTACTCCAATCGACTTCCGGTTCTCTATGCCGAAGAGAATGCCATACCCCCGAAGACGAGAACTCATTAACATCATCACCATCTTTCCATAATAATCTATCGACTTTTGCAGCCTCCAAATGAACTTGATCAATCTGATTAAGAACCGGAAATAAATCCCTCCAAGCCGTAGGCCACAACCAAGCACCATTAGAATACACATCAGCCACGGAGTTATCCAACCTAAAATCTGCATCCGCAATATTTCTGGCCGATACAAAATCAGCCAGAGGCCCCAAAACACTCCAATTATCGAACCATGCTGAAGTATTAACACCATTACCCAAATCCGACCAAATATGCTTCCTAACCAATGGTCGTAATTGAGTGATTTTCTGCCAAGACCAACAACTATTGGAAGGGGTTTTGCTAAGCCAAAAACTCTTATCTTTTAACCGGTATGAATATATCCAATCAACCCATAGAGAGTCACGCTTCGAAACAATACTCCAAATATGAGAAGACATTAAAGCTTTATTCATATCTCCAATTCGTCTAATACCCAATCCCCCTTCGTATTTAGGCGTACAAACCAACTTCCAAGACACTTTAGATTTACCTTTGCTGAACGAAGAATCCTGAGACCATAGGAAATTTCTCATATTAGCTTCTAACTCCTGAATAATCCGAGCTGGTAAGATGAAAACCGATGACCAGTAAATATGCATAGAGGAAAGAACTGAAATAATAAGTTGAAGCCTTCCTGCAAATGATAAAAGTTTGTTCCTCCAATGCATAATGCGTTTTTCCAATCTCTCCACAAGCACCCGACAATCATTGTAACCAAGCCTAGCCGAAATGAGAGGAACCCCCAAGTACTTCACGGGTAATTTTCCTTCCGTAAAAGGCATAATATCCAGAATAGCTTGTTTAACATGATCTTTAACATTACAAAAGAAAATCGTGCTTTTTTGGTTACTAGGAACCAATCCGGACATCTTGGTGAATTTCGCAAGAGAAGACATAATACAATTAGCTGAATTCACTTCCCCTTTTGCAAAGAGAAATAAGTCATCCGCAAAATAAAGATTTATAATCTGCTGCCTTTCACATCTGTTATGGAACTTAAATGAAGAATCAATTCTGACCGAATGATGAAGAATACCAGTTAAGACCTCCATAACGAGAGTAAATAAATAAGGGGACACTAGATCTCCTTGCCTCAACCCACGCTTACCTTTGAAAAAACCATGCACCGTGCCATTAACACAGACCGAAAATGAGGTCGTTGAAACACACGTCATAATCCACCCAACCATGTTGCTATGAAAACCAAACCCATTTAGAACAGTTTTAAGAAACCTCCAATCGACCGTATCATACGCTTTCTGAATATCTACTTTAAACGAACATCTAGGAGGACCCACGTCTCTGTGATAATTATGCATTAACTCTTGGGTTAAAAGAATGTTATCCGAAATTTTCCGACCAGGAACAAAAGCAGATTGGTTGATGCTAACAATGTCTTTTAGAGCCCCTTTCATTCTTTCTGAAATAATTTTACTGATGCATTTATAGAAGACATTACAACAAGCAATCGGACGGAAATCAGTAACACTTGTAGGAGTCGAAACCTTAGGAATAAGGACAATAAGAGTATGGTTCATTTCCCGAAGCATATTACCAGTCTCGAAAAAATCAATAATGGCTTTAGATACATCCGTGCCAACCAGAGACCACGCACTTTTGAAAAAAGCCGCTGTATAACCATCCGGCCCAGGAGCTTTGTCATTACCAATAGAAAACATAGCTTTTCTGACCTCCTCCATTGTTACCTGTCTAACCATATTAGTAGCAACATTATGAGATAATCTGTGCGGAAATAAATCTGGAGCCGGCTCCAACGAAATATCACCTTGAGAACCAAAGAATTTCTCATAGTGCTGAACAAATGCTTTATACACCATATCACCTTCATAAGTAGTCCCACCTACATCTTTAATAACCTCAATCCTGGTAAAATGATTTCTCGCTTTCAAAGAAGAATGAAAAAATGCAGTGTTCATATCACCCGCCGCTAACCAATCTACCTTTGACTTTTGTTTCAAGAAACGCTCCTCATCCAACAACGCCTCCTGTAAATCACGACTAATAGCAGCCTCTTCAGCCCGTATATCGACGTTTAACGGGTCCTGATCAATGTTTTGTTGAATCACATCCAGATTCGATCTAAGGCTTTCAACTTTCTTGTGGAGATTACCTTGCTTAAATAACAAAGATCTAAGCGGGTTTTTCAGCAACCGAAGTTTTTTGACAACTCTAAACTGATGCACCCCATCCACATTAGAATCCCAATACTTTTTGACAATCTCTAAAAATTCTGGTTTAAAAACCAAAAAATTAGCGAATTTAAACGACCTCGGCTTCATTTTCAACGCTTCCGGAATAGATAAAATACATGGACAATGATCCGAAAGTCGATATGGCTTGAATATTGCAACAGAATTCGGATAATCAGCCACAAAAGGAGTATTTCCCATAACACGATCAATCTTCTTTAGTAACCCCACCCCCTGTTTCGGTTTTTGGCTCCATGTAAAATGGATACCCGTTCGGTTTATGTCGACCACTTCAATATCATCCACACAAGCTTGGAACTCCCTCATGCCTATAGAGCTAGAAGACGTTCCCATAGATTTATCCTCTATGTTTAGAGCTGAATTAAAGTCACCCATAATAACCCAAGGTTTATTAGCAACAAGGTTTTTATGCATAGAGAGTTGATGCCACAAATCCCTTCTAGTCGCATAATAATTGGCAGCATAAACAATAGAACAAAAAACCATTCTTTTGTCCAATTTAAACACAAGTTGTAGGTGCATCACCTGAGAAGATTGAGCTAAAATCATGACTTCAAAGATAACAGGATTCCACCCAATAATAATTCTTGTGCCTTTATCACAACATCCACCATTCGAAGTCCAATCCCACGAGCGAAAAACCGATTTACACACTTTACCCAGATTCGTCACATTCACATGCGACTCCAAAATAGCACACAAACTCAAGTTATAATCCTTCACTGCTTGTCGAACCTCCATTTGTTTAAGCGGGCGGTTCAACCCCCTTATATTCCAAACTGCAAGACTAACCATCAGTAACTACCTGAGAAGGAGTGCCTGCCCCTTGTTTACTTCTAATATTTAACGACCCTTGCTGCATAAAAACATCCGTTTCATTATATACCTCCTCAACTTCATCATCCGTCTCCTCTTGGTTCCTATTCGGCCCTTTGTTACTTGTACCTTCCTCCGAATCAACTTGGTTCAACACTTCAAAAGAATTGTTCACTTTAACCGGCATAGACGTTGAACCATTAGAAACATTCGGTTGAGTCTTTGTTCCCACCGGGCGATATTCAAATTTACTTTTGTTTTTGTTCACCGGAATACCCACCTTCCTAGCCACTTTCTTGCCATGAACTTCCGTATACCCCTCGTGATCCACATTGGGTGTTTTTTTCACTTGTTTGTTCCTTTGAATATTACGACTTTGATCCTCATATCTAGCATGTTTGATTGGCTTTCTTGGACACATGTCATTAGAGTGCCCAAAAACACAACATGTCGCACAACGATGTGGACTCCATTCATATTCCACATACATAGTTTCTTTGATAAAACCCTCCCCGTCCGGTTCAGGTATAGCCATCGTGACTTCCTCACGGAATTCCTTATCAGCCGAAATCTCCACCAAAGCTCTAGCATAACTACTACGGCCCCATGATTCAGTAAACGAATCCAGCATCTTTGGCTCTCCAATTGTTGTAGCTATAAGACTAAGGCCATCCTCCGTATAAGCCGCAATAGGAACATCATGAATTTTTACCCAGACTTGCACTTGCTTTACTTCTTTCTTCTCCAACTTAGTAGTAGGAGTCCATATATTCAAGAAAATAGGTTGAGACCTGATAATCCACGGACCATCTTTAATCACATTCAACATTCCACCTTCATCATTAAACTTAAAAAAGAAAAACCCGTTTGCGTTCATCATCGTCTTTTGCAAACCATATTTTTTCCAATTAACTTTAACGTAATAGTCAACAACCGGAAAAGCAAGACGGTCACCCAAAAAATACCCATAAATGGTATTAGACAATTTTTGCTGCACTGTTCTAACAGATTCCTTAGGAAGAACGACATCACAGCCCTCATGCACAACCGAACTCGACAAAGATCGAAAGTTAACTTTCGGAACACTACTACCCACAACAGAATCCACATACGATTTAGGGTTTGAGCTGGTACCTTGAACCGATTGTGATTCTTGAAACCCATGAGCAGGCACATTATTTTCCGATTCTGGATAATCCGGCAATTGAACAGGAATGGTAATCTTTGATAACTCATCAATGTCATTAAACAATTTCGGATCAGATTGCAAATTCTGCACCGTACCCCTCCTTGGAAGCACTGGATTTCCATCTATGTTCACGACTCTACTGGCCAATCCCTTATACTGTAATGGCGGCTTACCCCGATCCCCCTTCACAACATCATCATGTTTTGGACGATCATCCATTGCAAACACAACCGACTCTCTCCTTTAATCAAAAAATAAGACAACCATGCACGCAGAAAACCGAGAATCCAAGAAAACCACAGCCGAAAACGAAAGACAAAAAACAAAAACCCTAACAAGCTTGACGACAAGAAAACAAAAACCCTAGATTTAAAAACAATCCTTCCGCTAACTAGTTCGAATCAGACTTATTGATAAATCACTAGTCCGATGATCAGACTGTTATACGGAGATCATGAATAAAAATCTAAGGTAACGACAACCATCAAATGATAAATCGGGCGAAGGCCCCCAAACATCACAATAAACAAGGTCTAAAAAATTGGTACTCCGAAAAGTTGAGTCTGACAAAGATAATTTGGAAGACTTGCCTAATTGACACGAAGTACATAAATTATTAGAAAACTTGTCCGAAATGGGTAAAGAAAAACATGAAACAATGGAACGAAAAACTTGAGCATGAGGATATCCTAAGCGTTGATGCCAATTGGTGGAAGATGCTTTGACAGCAGTGAATGCCACCTTGGGAATAGACTTGAGTTGTGGCAGACGAATGGAGTACAAGCCCTGTTCACTGGGACCCGTTAGGAGGGTAGTGCGTGTAGACTCGTCCTTCACAACAAAATAAGATGAGTGAAATTCAAAGAAAACATCATTATCAACACAAAATTTTTGAACAGACAAAAGATTTTGTTTTAGTTCAGGAACATGAAGTATATCGGATAATTTAAAGGTTTTGTTAGGTGAGTAAATGGTTGAGGATCCAATGTGAAAAATGGGTAGTGGGTTACCGTCACCAATAAGTAAAGAATCATTACCAAAGTAGGCTTCAGGGTTGTCAATGCCAGATAAGTCTGGGGTAGCATGTCCATTAGCTCCAGTATCGGGCTTCCAAGTAAGTCCTGATTGTGAGCCAGCATCTGAGGAAGTAGCATAATTTGCCTGTGCCGCTGCACGTGACTAATTGGGCTGATTAGGGCACTGAGACGGGAGATGACCAATGCCACAACGGTTACAGTGGCCATAAAGAGTGTTTTGGGTTGAAGCCCAAGAAAATTGACGTGTGCCACTAGTATCCCGATTGCGGTTATTTGGGTTAGCACGAGAGTTACCACGCGAAGGACCGCGAGAGCCACGGTTGCCACGGTTGTTGTTAAATGACCGAGACCCAAAGTAAGCTTGTGGTTGTAATGAAGGTGCAGGATTGAGCTGATAACCCAACTGAGAGGCCATGAGTTGAAGGGTATGAAGTTGCTGCTGTATGGTATCAATATTGGGCTGCTGAGTGGGTGTGACAGCAGCCGTAAGGGGTTGCTGTGCTGGTGTGGCAGCCGCAAAAAGAGCATGTGGGACCTGCTGATTTGCAGCCAAGATCTTTGTAATCATAAAATCATGGTCACTTAGTAACCCATGGAGCTCGTTAAAGGTAACAGGAGGGGAACGAGCCAATAAGTTAGCCTTGAGGCCATTGTATTCTTCACGGAGCCCTGTAACAGTTAACATGACTAGGTCTTTATCCTTCATTGGTTCACCTATGTTGGCTAGAGCAGTAGCATACTCTTGGGCCCGTGCCAAGTAGTTGGCTGGTTTTTCATCACCTTTCATGGTGATTCTCAGTAACTGACTTTTGAGGGTAAATTCATGAGAGGAAGAAACAGGTGCATAAGCGCGTTCTAGTGATAACCATACCTCACGAGAAGTTTGACCTTGAACATGCTGAAAAGATTCTTCAGAGACTGTGTTGACAATAAGCATACGTACATGGGCATCATTAGCAATCCATGGAGCATAGCTAGGGTTGACAGTAGTGGTAGTTCCAGTTGTTACATTCTGTGACGGGCATGGGATGGTACCATCCACATAACCAAAAAGGTTATGCGAGGCAAGAAAGGGTTCGACTATCTGTTTCCAGTAGCCATAGTTTGTAGGTTTTAGAGTGAAACTGAATTTGTGAGAGTTGTGGGTAGCCTTTTCTTGATTTGTAAAGAGTGTAATGGCAGCCATAGGAATCAGTTAGGGTTGATTGATCAAAAAAGCTGCAGCCGGAAAAAAAAACGTGAACAGTAAACGTGAACAGTACGTGAACAGTTCTGTTGAACAGTGACGGCAGCTAGGGTTTGTATATTAGGGTTAGGATGGACCAGCTCTGATACCAAATCAAAGCGTATATTTGGTTGTAATTGTAATTGGTTTTTATTGATTATGAATAAAGAATACAAGGCCCTATATATAGATAAACTAATTACAGTTTAGTACCCTCAATAATAATAATCTTGTCTATCTAAACAATTTAGTCTAACAGATTATTAGTTTGTTTGTCATGCATATCGACATATCATCTAAAACAACAAAATAAGCAACCAAACAAGCATATCAAACATAACAATAGGTGCATAACCATAGCCAACTATTTTGACAACACTTGTTAGCCGAAACAAGTGTGCCAAAAGGTCCTTCCTAAGGGGTGAATATTGACACAAGAAATGTGTCGTTGAACTCCCACTTGATCCCGCATCCAAATGCTTCAAGTTTCCATCTTGTGGTGTGATTTCTCCACCTTCTTTGAGCTTCCAAAAGTCTTTTATTTTCAGCTCCAAACTCCTTTGGACCTCAAAAATGTGTTTTGGTTTTCGGGTTAAAATCCCGTTAAGAACGATGAAGTTCTTTGGACCGAATCTTATGGTCCAAACCAAAACCGCATTTTTTGTGTGCATCTTCTTTTACAAAATATATCCTAATACATTTTTCTAGTAAAATAAAATGCACCTAATCTATTTATTTTACATACCAAATGAAAATAAATAAATTACATATCTTCTAATGGAAGAACAAAATAATAATTATTACAACCCAATGAATAATTAATAAAATTAAATCACAACACAATCATTCATCACAAGGTCATGGCTAGGTTATATGCACCAAAATATATATCCATATATATATAAATTTCAAGAAGCATAGAAAAAAAATGGTTCCCTTTTATGACCATTTTCGGTTATGTACAAAAAACCGAAAAGGTAACTTTTGTCCAAACAAACAAATCATCCATATGCAATAAATTTTTCATGATTCTCTTATGCATGTAAGAAAATAATCTTGAAAAACCAAGGGATAACCATGTTAAAATTTTCGGCCATAGGGTTTTATCCAAACCCGAAACCCGAAATTATTAATCTATTGAAGCATGCACTCATATAAGCGGCTCTGATACCACTGTTGGGTTTTTCACATGTTTATCAAAGCATTTTAACCATATAAAATGAAAACGCAGCGGAAAATTATTATTTAAAACATGTTACTTACAAGATATAAAACTCATTTTATATGCAAAACCCAATCCCGGATCCATATACGAACATGCATGCTATCAAAATAAAACACAACCATAGAGTGTTTAGAATACTACCTTCCTAGGAGTAAAGGACATGAAGATGATGATGCTTCTTGAACGGTTGCCTTCAAGTGTAGAAGACGTCAAGCTTGTATACCCCAATCCTTCCAACAAACATCTTATGTTTAGCTAGGATTTTAACACCAAAGATAAAAAACCGAACACTTGAAAAACACCCCTTATGACCGATTTTTAGAGAGCAAGAACACAAGTCTTCTCCTATTTTTGGTCATCCATAATGTTTATAAAACTTGAGAGAAAGCATCACCTCCCCTTTGCCCAATCAAATGTCTCCTAACACATGCAATTGCATGTAAGCTAATTGGACCAAAATGGTCTTGGAAATACCATCCAATCAAGAGGCTACTAACACATGCAAATGCATGGTTTGTGATTGGCTAAATCTTTTAGGGAAGAACACCAGGGGGGCGGCCCACCCTTTATTTTTATAAAAAAATCAAATTCTTTTATAAATAATTCAAGTATTGGTTTATATATTTATAACTTTTATAAATATAACACTACTTAAATGCAAGACTTTATACAACCTTTTAAAATGTTATTTAGCCCATTAAATAACAAAATAAAATATTCTCTCAAAATAAATTATCCATATAATTTATTAGTTTGTCAAGTGTAAGTATTTAGAAAACCAATTTCTAAATATTGTAAGTGTTAATATTTATTTGTTTGATCATATCACAAATAAATAATATAAGTGTTTGTCTAGCTTGTTATTGGGTATGACTCGACTTGGATCATATCGTACTAGCCACATCAATTTAATATGTGTCTTGAGCATACAGAGTCCAACAGTAACATCACTAATCTGAAGGACTCACAGTGGGTTGTATCCGGATTCTGTTTCGTCCAGAATCGGTTTAATTTGGATCATTCAACTTCCCTGGCTAGCGAGATTCAGAATGGTTGTTTTACGAATCGTATAGCATCCAGAGTCAGCTACATTTAAATAGCTTCCATAATTGGATGATTTCAGATTCCGTAACATCACTAATCAGAAGGACTCACAATGGGTGGTATCCGGATTCTGTTTCATCCTGACTCGGTTTAATTTGGATCATTTAACTTCCCTGGCTTGCGAGATTCAGAATGGTTGTTTTAAGAATCGTATAGCATCTAGAGTCAGCTACATTCAGATAGCATCCATACTCAGTTGAATTCGTATCATGTAACATCACTAATCCGAAGGACTCAAAATGGGTTGTATCCGGATTCTCTTTCATCCAGAATCGGTTTAATTTAGATCATTTAACTTCCCTGGCTTGCGAGATTCAGAATGGTTGTTTTACGAATCGTATAGCATCCAGAGTCAGCTGCATTCAGATAGCATCCATAATTGGATGATTTCAGATTCTGTAACATCACTAATTAGAAGGACTCACAATGAGTGGTATCCGGATTCTGTTTCATCCAGACTCGGTTTAATTAGGATCATTCAACTGCCCTGGCTTGCGAGGTTCAGAATGGTTGTTTTACGAATCGTATAGCTACCAGAGTTAGCTACATTTAGATAGCATCTATACTTGGTTGAACTCGGATTCTGTAACATCACTAATCAGAAGGACTCACAATGGGTGGTATCCGGATTCTGTTTCATTCAGACTCGGTTTAATTAGGATCATTCAACTTCCCTGGCTTGCGAGGTTCAGAATGGTTGTTTTATGAATCGTATAGCATCCAGAGTCAGCTACATCCAGATAGCATCTATACTTGGTTGAACTCGGATTCTGGAACATCACTAATCAGAAGGACTCACAATGGTTGATATCAGGATTCTGTTTCATCCAGACTCGGTTTAATTAGGATCATTCAACTTCCATGGCCTGCGAGATTCAGAATGGTTGTTTTATGAATCGCATAGCATCCAGAGTCAGCTACATTCACATAGCATCTATACTTGTTTGAATTAGGATTCTGTAACACCACTAATCAGAAGGACTCACAATGCGTGGTATCCGGATTCTGTTTCATCCAGACTCGGTTTAATTTGTATCATTCAACTTCCATAGCTTGCAAGATTCAGAATGGTTGTTTTACGAATCGTATAGCATCTAGAGTCAGCTACATTTAGATAGCATCCATACTCAGTTGAATTCGTATCATGTAACATCACTAATCCGAAGGACTCACAATGGGTTGTATCCGGATTTTGTTTCATCTAGAATCGGTTTAATTTGGATCATTCGACTTCCCTGGCTTATGAGATTCAGAATGGTTGTTTTACGAATCGTATAGCATCCAGAGTCAGCTACATTCAGATAGGGCTTTTATCCACAATCGCTCACTCAATTCACTTCAAGATCGAATCGGGGCACACAAAGTGAGTTTTTGTTGGAAATTGGAGATTTTTGTGTGTGTTTTTGTTGTATTTTATGTTATCCTATTTTAGTACGAATATACGATTTTTTTTTGCATTTATTTGAACTAAATTGTTGTATTGGTTTCTATTTCTTGTATGAATCCAGGGTTATATATATGTGATGCTGCATAAGATAATTTCATTTTGAATTACATGTTTATGTCATGGTCTTTGTTTAAATTTTATATTTTTATATAGATATTGCTTGATTTTTTATTAAAAAATTTAGATTTGTATGTATTTTTTGTTGGAATCTTTATGTATTCGTTTTGGTATATATGATTCTTTTGTTTTTCGCCCTGGCATTTAGTTGAATTGAATTGTGGAGAAAGGGAGAGAAACAGGAGATGGATGAGTGATTAGGGTTAGGAATTGGGGGAAATATATTATATATGTAATTTTTTGTTTTATTTATTAAGAAAAAACTAAATAAAAGCATGAAATGACCATGATACCCTTAAGTGGAATGGATTTAACTTAAATTTTTAACCTGGTTAGTCTTAAAGGACGAAATGTGTAATGAGTTTTCTAAATAAAGGATTGGGACAGTAATTATTAAAGTTAAAGGTCATCCATTGCAACCGCTACAAACATAAAGGACGAAAAGTGTAATTTACCCAAAATATAGTGCTTTTAGTGTTACTAGGGACCAGACCCGAAACAGCTTCAAACTCCTTTAAGGATCGCATAATAACCTTGACAGAACCAACATCACCCCTAGCGAATAAGAAAAGGTCATCAGCAAAACATAGGTTAATTATCATTTGCTTCTCACATTTGTTGTGGAACCTAAACGAAGAATCCAATTCAGCTGCTTTGGTGAGAATCAGCGTTAACACTTCCATCACCATAGTAAATAAGTATGGGGACATTGGATCTCCTTGACGTAATCCTCGCTTACCTTTAAAGTATCCATGGATATTACCATTTATACTTAAGGAGAATGAGGTAGAAGTAACGCACTCCATTGTCCAAGAGATAAACCGCGGCTGAAACCCAAAACCATGCAAAATATCACACAAGAATCTCCAATCAACTGTGTCGTAAGCTTTTTGGATATCCACTTTCATTGCACATCTAGGAGGACCAATCCGATGGTGGTAATTGTGCATAAGCTCTTGAGTTAACATTATATTATCAGAAATCCTCCTTCCTGGCACAAACGCAGATTGATTATCACTTATGATTTCCTTTAAACCTTCAAGAATCCTATTAGTGATAATCTTACTTATCCCCTTATACACAACATTACAACACGATATAGGCCTGTAATCAGTTACTACTCCAGGAGTAGTAACCTTGGGGATGAGGGCTATAAACGTATGATTAACTTCCTGAAGCATTCTTCCTGATTCAAAGAAATCGATCACAGCATCAGTAACATCACTACCAACAATAGACCATGCCTTTTTAAAGAACTCAGACGTATATCCATCCGGGCACGATGCCTTATTTTCATTAATAGAAAAAATAGCAGCTTTAACTTCATCCGGAGTCACTGGTCTACACATAGAGTCAGCCACGTGAGGATTTAGCCTAGCCGAAAATATATCACGGTTTACTCTACTAACCATACCCCCCATCCGTACCCAGGAACCCTCGAAAGTGATTAACTAAAGCCGTCGATACCTCAACTCCTTCATACAGATTTCCCGAAGTGTCTTTGATAACATGAATTTTATTAATATGGTTTCGACATTTCACCACATTATGGAAAAAAGCTGTATTCGAGTCACCTGCGTCCAGCCATTTTTGTTTTGCTTTTTGTTTCAAGAATCTCTCCTCATCGAGAGTAGCCTCCAAATACTTCTTTACACAAACAGTTTCCGCTTCCTTAATCTCCATGTTGAAAGGGTCAGCATCCAAACTACTCTGCAATTTATCCAGCTCATCTTTAAGTTCCAACACCTTCTTATGTAGGTTACCTTGTTTACACAGCAACGATCTGAATGGGAGCTTTAAACCCCTAAGCTTCTTGACCACACGAAACATCGGGACTGTGACAACTCGTAGATCTCAACGTGGTAATGATACTATTTGGGTGATCGTGGATCGACTCACAAAGTCTGCTCACTTCCTGGCTATCAAAGAAACGGATAAGTTCTCCACTCTAGCAGAAGTATACCTCAAGGAAGTTGTCTCGAGGCACGGGGTGCCCATCTCTATCATCTCGGATCGAGATGCACGCTTTACTTCAGAACTGTGGCAAGAAATGCACAAGTCCTTTGGCTCAAGGCTAGATATGAGCACAGCTTATCACCCACAAACGGATGGGCAGTCGGAACGTACTATCCAGACCCTCGAAGACATGCTTAGGGCATGTGTGATTGACTTTGGCAACGGCTGGGAAAAACATCTGCCACTTGTGGAATTTTCGTACAACAATAGCTACCACACCAGCATTAAAGCTGCTCCGTTTGAGGCATTGTACGGGCGTAAATGCCGGTCACCTCTTTGTTGGGCAGAGGTGGGGGATAGTCAGATTACTGGTCCAGAACATGTGGTGGACACAACAGAGAAAATTTCTCAGATTCGACAACGAATGGCGGCAGCTCGTGATCCGTCAGAAAGTCTACGCCGATAAGGGCAGAAAACCACTAGAGCTCCAGGTTGGGGAGCGTGTACTACTCAAAGTTTCACCCTGGAAGGGTGTGGTTCGTTTTGGCAAACGGGGCAAACTTAACCCACAACACGTAGTTCCTTTCGAAGTCATTGAGAAAATAGGCAAGGTGGCCTACAGACTGAACTTACCAGCAGAACTCAGTGCAGTTCACGACGTTTTCCATGTGTCAAATCTGAAGAAGTGTCTGTCAGATGAGGCCCACGTAGTTCCTTTGAAGGAGCTCACGATCGACGAGCAGTTACGATTCGTCGAGGAACCTGTTGAAATCACGGACCGGGATGTTAAGGTCCTCAAGCGTACTAGAACACCTCTCGTTCGAGTTCGTTGGAACTCACGTCGCGGCCCAGAGTTCACCTGGGAACGCGAAGATCAGATGAAACAAAAGTATCCCCAACTGTTCGCAACCGGTACAACCACTACTGAGTCTGAAGCTACGGAATTTCGGGACGAAATTCCAGATCAACAGGGGGAGGATGTGACACCCCAGGAAAACCATGCAACTTAACTAGCTTCCTCAGTGAGTACGTGCTAAATTTCGGGACGAAATTTCTTTCAACTTGGGGATAATGTGACAACTCGTATTTCCAAACCGATCTTTGTACTTTGATGTAACGTATGTGAACGATATGTGACTTTTATGAAATTGAATGTTTATGTGAATGCCATGTTATTACGTGCTTGTGTAATGTATGTATGTTATAAGCGCACAACACACACTCGACCGCACAAGCCATTTGGGCTACATCTTGTGTTTGGATCAATTGGGCAGCCCAGGTGGGGGGTTCGGCCCACTCTCTTTTATTTCGCATACCACTTAGGAGATAGGGTTATCACTCACAACTTGCAACACACACAAACCCTAGTGCTTTTCTCTCTCTCTCTTCCTCACGAAACCGAAGGCGGCTCCACACACACTCTCTATCGAAGATCCTTGCATTTGTATCGACCCTTGTTCCTCCTCTCTATTCGGTTAGTGTGTTAATTATTTTTTTATGATTGTTATACTTGACATGATTGATGATGCAATGATATGATTGGTTCGATTAATATGTGTTAGATCTTGAATATATGAAATCGACCATATACATGTTTAGATCCGAATGGTTTGATGTGGTGCTAGTAGGAATTGGAATTGATGATAATGAATGAAAACCGAATGTTTGTTGAATCGGCTGTAACATGTTTCGAATGATTAATATATTGTTATAGTTATGAATGTTGTAGAATAATGATTAGTTAATAGTGGATAACTTGGATTTAATGAAATTGTCGGCCATGTGTGTGTATGTGGTTGTAGTATTGACAAAAATCCAAGCATGTGCATAAGTGAATGTGGTTGTCAGAATAATTAAAGTCATCATGTGATGAGAATGGATTGATGTTTTGATTAAATGCATGACCGAGTGATGTTGATGATATGTATGAAAGGTGTGGTCGAATGATTGTCAAGTATATCACATGAATATCAGTGCATGTGATGATGATTTCTTTATCGATTAGTGGGGGTTCGAGTATTAAGGTTATATGAATTAATGATGATTATTGTTCATGATTAATTATGTTAGAGTTCATAAGAAGTTTGTGATAAAAAGCCCTGTTTGATCGATATATGTTTTAGTTGGAAATTGTTAATTGATAATCTATAAACATGGAAATTGAATAACTGTTTGCCATAAATTATGAATGTAACTGATATGCATAAAATTAGGAGATCTTAACTGATTACCCAAATAAGTCGACCGTACAAGACCCTAGTCGCACAAGAGCTGATTACACAAGCTCTTGGGTCGCACAAGATCAGGTCGCACAAGACCTGATCTGAACGCACAAGGTGCCATCAGTCGCACAAGTTGTTTAATTATTTAATTGTTGGGCCGGTTACTTGTTGAACTAATTATGCTTATTTGGGCTTCCTGTTACTTGGGCCGGGTATCAAATGGAATCGCACAAGATGCATAAATCGTACAAGTTGGATTACATATTTAGTGTTTGGGCCGTGTATGTTGTTGGACTACTTATGTTGTTGGGCTGGGTGTAAGGTGGATCGCACAAGAGATCCACGTTTAATTACTGGGCCAAGTTATGTTTGGGTTTCTTTTGTATGTAAACAGTTACTGTTCAACGTGTTATTTAGATATGCCATGATTGTTACATGTTAATAACCTGTTAGTTCTATGTACTCATGCGTGCGCTACTTGAACCAAAAACCTGACTTGTATTGGTAACCATGTTAGGACGTGGTTGACCACTAGCTGCTAGACTTGACCTTTCTGTGTAATCTGCCGAGCAAACTAAGGTGAGTTCACACTCTACAAAGCATGGGATTCCCAGGGGTTGGGAATGGGGTAAGGAATATGGGTTCCTCGTCCTTTCTTGGGTAGGACAGTAATGGTTCAGGAATGTAATTCCTCGTCCTCACGGACAGATAACTATACTAGACCAAAACTCTCTATCACGAAGTCCCTCCTTTTTATATCGACTTAATCGTCGGGCCAATGGCGAGCGGGTCATTAGTTAGATAGCGCTATTTAGGTCTGACAAGCCTCACACCGTGCCGCAGAGGACGGGCGTGAACTAATGGATCTGGGGCACGTCAATGCTGATAGACATTGACAGTTTCAGGGCACTTAAACATGACTTCAGTCAGTAGTCGATATGGTAACGAGTCTAGTGGATACATGGGGTAGCCCCCACGGCCGAAATGCCAGATAACTATCATGGGGTAGCCCCCACGGCAGGATTGCCAGAGTAAATGGGTTAAACAAAGGGTTAAACAAATCACGTTTTCAACTATGGGGTAACCCCCACGGCAGGATGCCAGTTAAAGGAAACTGTTTTTGGAACAACTTAAAACGAACACCCAACCGTGAACTCACTCAACTTGTTGTTGACTCGTTACTACATGCTTTGCAGGTCTTTAGGTACTTAGCTGGAGCTTGCACAAGGAAGAGTCGTTGTGGGACATGGACAGCTGTGTGCCATGTTAAACCTTTGGATACTTAAACTTGTGTTTTGGTTTTAAACATTATGCTTCCGCTCATAACTTAACTATGTTTGTTTTGGACACTAATCGTGTTGGTTGGACTTTTACATTTAATTATTTACTAGTTCAATATGATTAGTGGTTTGATCCTGGTCAGTCACGCCTCCAAGCGGTGATACTCCGCATGTGGATTTTGGGGGTGTGACAGATTGGTATCAGAGCCATTGGTTATAGAGAACTTGGTTTTAATAAAGGAAAACGTTTTTGTTAAAACCAGACTATAACCTGTACAGTGCTCTACGATCCACAACGACGCTTCACTCCACGTGCAAGGCTCGACATTCTAGGTGATATGGTTTACGTTTTATATTGCCTACTTGCTAGATTGCATAGAACTTTTGCTCATGGTATGCTTAGATAAACATAGCAACTATAGTTGAAAACACATTTGTGCTTGCTCCCTACTGTCACTACACACTTACACACATTCGCGACACCTTCCCTATTTGTGTTTCCTTCGATGTGAGATCATGAGGGAACGTGTGAACCTAACTCAAGCCAGCTGACGGCTCTATTCAACGAACAAGTTACGGCAGCACTCGCAGCCGCCCAGGCAGGAAGTATAACCTGCTGTTACTAACCTATCCTAGGATGTTAGATCCTACTCTCATGATCCAACTCTCGCGCTTAACCCTGTCTTTTCTTCCTCGCGCAACAAGGTCAGAACGCTCAGCCGCCTGTAGGCACATTCAGGACGTTCATGGACTGTCGTCCTAGTACTTTCAGTGCAACTAAAGGAGCTGTTAGACTCCTCCATTGGTTTAAAAAGCTCGAATCTGTCTTAGAGATGGGTGAATGCCCTGAGGCTCGTAGGGTGAAGTACGCCACTGGTAATCTCGAAAGCACTGCGTTAACTTGGTGGAACGTGCACGTTCAGATGCTGGGGCTGGCGGCTGCTAATGCCACCCCATGGAAGGATTCTTAAGGAACTGATCCAAACGTGAATGCCGTAGTCGAGATGACATCCGCAAACTGGAAATGGAGTTCTTAAACCTGAAGATGACAAGGTCAGAGATAGAAGCGTACACGAAACGATCCAACGAACTGACAGTGTTATGTCCAACTATGGTGGATCCTCCCATCAAGCGCATTGAGCTGTACCTCAAAGGCTTAGTACCAGAGATTCAAAGTCTTGTGACATAGGCCAACCTTGCAACCATTCAGGATATTACTCGTCTTGCTCAACGTCTCCCAGATCAGGCGATAGGACAGAACAAACTGCCGAAGCGTATTAATGCTGCTACAACTACTTCGGATGCTCCCAGTGACAACAAACACAAGTGGAATGGAAATTCGAGCAAAGGTCCCACTTCAGTTCAGTCTCAGTCGCAGCACAGGAGCCTCAGTCAGCAGTCTTTTGGTAATCGAAGTCAGGGTGGATACTGGGGAAATCACCCTAAGTGGAATCGATGTAATTTGCACCACAGCGGGCAATGCAACAGAGATCGTTGTCAGAAATGCAACAAGCTTGGTCATGGAGCCAAGGATTTTAGAATCTCACGTCCTGCAAATCAAAACCGTCAACAGCAGCCACAAGCTCCACAGAATCAGCAGTAATAACAGGGTAACAAGGGATGCTATCAGGGTGATGTTTAAGGTCACTTCAAGAGACACTGCCCACAGCTGAACCAGAATCAGAATCAGAACCACAACCAAGGAAACGGGAATAATAATGGAGGCAACAACGGGAGTAATGACGACGGCAATGGTGCCAGGGGTCGAGTGTTAGTGATTGGTCAGGGTAATGCTAGGAATGACCCCAACGTTGTGATGGTTTCAACATCGTTATTGGTATGGATTGGCTACCTCAATATTCGAGCAGAGGTTATCTGCAATGAGAAGGTCGTTCGTGTTTCTCATACAGGTGATGAACCTCTTATGATTCGTGACGACAAGAGTGGTGTTGTTGTGAGCATCATCTCTTCGCTTAAGGCCCAGAAATGTTGAAGAAAGGGCCACACTGCCATTTTGGCTCTTGTTACTGAAACCTCGAAGAATGAGAAGGAGATAGTAGATTTTTCTGACTGTACGCGACTACCCTGAAGTATTCCCTGAGGAATTGCCTGGTCTCCCGCCTCATAGGCAAGTCGAGCTTCAAATCGAGCTAGCTCCTGGTGCAGCGCCCATATCTCGTGCACCGTATCGCTTAGCTCCATCAGAGTTGAAAGAGTTATCTACGCAACTACAAGAACTCTTGGATAAGGGTTTTATTCGTCCTAACTCTTTGCCCTGGGGAGCTTCAGTGCTATTTGTGAAGAAGAAAGGCGGTACGTTCAGAATGTGCATCGACTACCGTGAATTGAACAAGGTGACTGGGAAGAATCGCTACCCTCTTCCACGCATTGACGACCTATTCGACCAGTTACAAGGGTCGAGCTACTATTCAAAGATCGATTTGAGATCAGGATATCCCCAGCTGAGAGTCCGAGAAGAGGACGTCTCTAAAACAGCCTTTAGGACCTGTTATGGACACTATAAGTTTTTGGTCATGCCTTTTGGGATGACAAACGCACCTGCAGTCTTTATGGACTTAATGAATCGAGTGTGCAAGCCGTACCTAGACAAGTTCGTTATCGTATTCATCGACGACATCCTGATCTATTCGAAGAATCAGGAGGAACACGAGCAACACTTACGACTTATTTTGGAACTCCTTCGAAAAGAACAGCTGTACGCCAAGTTTTCAAAATGTGACTTTTGGCTTCGTGAAGTCCATTTCTTAGGCCATGTAGTGAACAAGGATGGGATTCACGTTGATCCATCCAAGGTAGAGTCAATCAAGAGCTGGCCTGCACCTCGTACGCCAACGGAAATTCGCCAATTCTTGGATTGGCAGGTTACTACAGGAGATTTATCAAGGATTTTTCTAAGATTGCTCAGCCTCTTACTTCACTAACGCAGAAGGGCGTTGTTTATCGTTGGGGAAACGCACAGGAGTCAGCGTTTCAGCACTTAAAGGATAGACTTTGCAGTGCACCTATCCTTTCCTTGCCAGAGGGCACAGACGACTTCGTAGTTTATTGCGACGCATCTATTCAGGGTCTTGGTTGCGTATTGATGCAGCGGGATAAAGTTATAGCCTACGCCCCACGTCAACTCAAAGTACATGAAAAGAACTACACTACACACGATCTGGAGCTGGGAGCGGTTGTTTTTGCACTTAAGATATGGAGACACTGCCTGTATGGTACCAAGTGCGCTATCTACACTGATCACAGGAGCCTCGAGCATATCTTTAAACAGAAGGAACTCAATATGAGATAACGACGATGGGTCGAACTATTGAATGACTACGAATGCTCGATCAGGTACTACCCAGGCAAAGCCAATGTTGTGGCTGACGCACTCAATCGAAAGGACACTGCGCCCTAGCGCGTGCGAGCTTTACAACTCACTATACAGTCTAGTCTTCCTTCCCAAATACGAAATGCTCAGGTAGAAGCATTGAAACCAGAAAACGTCAGGGCTGAAGCCCTACGCGGCTCAAGGCAACGCTTAGAACAAAAGGAAGACGGTGCTTACTACGTAACAGGACACATTTGGGTCCGACTTTATGGCAACCTACGAGAGCTTGTGATGGATGAGGCACACAAGTCTCGCTACTCAGTGCACCCTGGTTCAGACAAAATGTACCACGATATCAAAACCACATATTGGTGGCCTAGCATGAAGGCCCACATAGCAACTTATGTTAACAAGTGCTTGACTTGTGCGAGAGTCAAGGCGGAATACCAGAAACCTTCAGGCCCACTTCAACAACCGGAGATACCACAATGGAAATGGGAGCAAATTTCCATGGATTTTGTTACTGGCCTGCCTAGATCTCAACGTGGTAATGATACTATTTGGGTGATCGTGGATCGACTCACAAAGTCTGCTCACTTCCTGGCTATCAAAGAAACGGATAAGTTCTCCACTCTAGCAGAAGTATACCTCAAGGAAGTTGTCTCGAGGCACGGGGTGCCCATCTCTATCATCTCGGATCGAGATGCACGCTTTACTTCAGAACTGTGGCAAGAAATGCACAAGTCCTTTGGCTCAAGGCTAGATATGAGCACATCTTATCACCCACAAACGGATGGGCAGTCGGAACGTACTATCCAGACCCTCGAAGACATGCTTAGGGCATGTGTGATTGACTTTGGCAACGGCTGGGAAAAACATCTGCCACTTGTGGAATTTTCGTACAACAATAGCTACCACACCAGCATTAAAGCTGCTCCGTTTGAGGCATTGTACGGGCGTAAATGCCGGTCACCTCTTTGTTGGGCAGAGGTGGGGGATAGTCAGATTACTGGTCCAGAACATGTGGTGGACACAACAGAGAAAATTTCTCAGATTCGACAACGAATGGCGGCAGCTCGTGACCGTCAGAAAGTCTACGCCAATAAGGGCAGAAAACCACTAGAGCTCCAGGTTGGGGAGCGTGTACTACTCAAAGTTTCACCCTGGAAGGGTGTGGTTCGTTTTGGTAAACGGGGCAAACTTAACCCACGACACGTAGTTCCTTTCGAAGTCATTGAGAAAATAGGCAAGGTGGCCTACAGACTGAACTTACCAGCAGAACTCAGTGCAGTTCACGACGTTTTCCATGTGTCAAATCTGAAGAAGTGTCTGTCAGATGAGGCCCACGTAGTTCCTTTGAAGGAGCTCACGATTGACGAGCAGTTACGATTCGTCGAGGAACCTGTTGAAATCACGGACCGGGATGTTAAGGTCCTCAAGCGTACTAGAACACCTCTCGTGCGAGTTCGTTGGAACTCACGTCGCGGCCCAGAGTTCACCTGGGAACACGAAGATCAGATGAAACAAAAGTATCCCCAACTGTTCGCAACCAGTACAACCACTACTGAGTCTGAAGCTACGGAATTTCGGGACGAAATTCCAGATCAACAGGGGGAGGATGTGACACCCCAGGAAAACCATGCAACTTAACTAGCTTCCTCAGTGAGTACGTGCTAAATTTCGGGACGAAATTTCTTTCAACTTGGGGATAATGTGACAACTCGTATTTCCAAACCGATCTTTGTACTTTGATGTAACGTATGTGAACGATATGTGACTTTTATGAAATTGAATGTTTATGTGAATGCCATGTTATTACGTGCTTGTGTAATGTATGTATGTTATAAGCGCACAACACACACTCGACCGCACAAGCCATTTGGGCTACATCTTGTGTTCGGATCAATTGGGCAGCCCAAGTGGGGGGTTCGGCCCACTCTCTTTTATTTCGCATACCACTTAGGAGATAGGGTTATCACTCACAACTTGCAACACACACAAACCCTAGTGCTTTTCTCTCTCTCTCTTCCTCACAAAACCGAAGGCAGCCACACACACTCTCTATCGAAGATCCTTGCATTTGTATCGACCCCTGTTCCTCCTCTCTATTCGGTTATTGTGTTAATTATTGTTTTATGATTGTTATACTTGACATGATTGATGATGCAATGATATGATTGGTTCGATTAATATGTGTTAGATCTTGAATATATGAAATCGACCATATACATGTTTAGATCCGAATGGTTTGATGTGGTGCTAGTAGGAATTGGAATTGATGATAATGAATGAAAACCGAATGTTTGTTGAATCGGCTGTAACATGTTTCGAATGATTAATATATTGTTATAGTTATGAATGTTGTAGAATAATGATTAGTTAATAGTGGATAACTTGGATTTAATGAAATTGTCGGCCATGTGTGTGTATGTGGTTGTAGTATTGACAAAAATCCAAGCATGTGCATAAGTGAATGTGGTTGTCAGAATAATTAAAGTCATCATGTGATGAGAATGGATTGATGTTTTGATTAAATGCATGACCGAGTGATGTTGATGATATGTATGAAAGGTGTGGTCGAATGATTGTCAAGTATATCACATGAATATCAGTGCATGTGATGATGATTTCTTTATCGATTAGTGGGGGTTCGAGTATTAAGGTTATATGAATTAATGATGATTATTGTTCATGATTAATTATGTTAGAGTTCATAAGAAGTTTGTGATAAAAAGCCCTGTTTGATCGATATATGTTTTAGTTGGAAATTGTTAATTGATAATCTATAAACATGGAAATTGAATAACTGTTTGCCATAAATTATGAATGTAACTGATATGCATAAAATTAGGAGATCTTAACTGATTACCCAAATAAGTCGACCGTACAAGACCCTAGTCGCACAAGAGCTGATTACACAAGCTCTTGGGTCGCACAAGATCAGGTCGCACAAGACCTGATCTGAACGCACAAGGTGCCATCAGTCGCACAAGTTGTTTAATTATTTAATTGTTGGGCCGGTTACTTGTTGAACTAATTATGCTTATTTGGGCTTCCTGTTACTTGGGCCGGGTATCAAATGGAATCGCACAAGATGCATAAATCGTACAAGTTGGATTACATATTTAGTGTTTAGGCCGTGTATGTTGTTGGACTACTTATGTTGTTGGGCTGGGTGTAAGGTGGATCGCACAAGAGATCCACGTTTAATTACTGGGCCAAGTTATGTTTGGGTTTCTTTTTGTCACACCCGCTCATAGCGGAAACGCAAGGTGTGATCTGTCTGGTTTTCATTGCATAAATATCGATGTACATGAACAAACTATATGAATAAAACATACTCCATTGCCATTACATAAGTATTTCAAAAGATTACAACATAAGTTTAGTTTGTCGGTTACAAACCATTAACATGAAAATAAAACGTTATTGTTTCATACATTAACTTGAAATAAACTACAAAGGTTTAAACCATCATATTTCCGCAAAGAGGCGGAATATAATAGTTAAACCTTTCAAAAGATGGCATGGAGTTCCTGTACTTGTTATCTTGACTGGGAAATCCGACATGGTCCTTTAATTCCCTGAAATACATGTTAAGTTGGAAATCATCAACAAAAGTTGGTGAATTCATGCAATTTAGTTTGTAAACGATGTATGAAAAATGTGAGTTGTAGTATGTAAAGCGTCAATGAAATCGTTGATCATTAATGTTTTGCAAGGACATTAATATGTGTGACGAAATAGGAAGCAAACCAACCCTAGACGATTTTATGCCGATTCCTATCGACTGGGACACAAATGCACTCTTCTGTATGGGTCCACGACCAAGAGTGGGGCTCGCCAAAACCCAATAGATCTAGTCCTTTGTTCCTTGGTCCAAACTGGATTAATGGTGCTTATAGTATGGCCCTAATTCGCACATGATCTAAGGTGTTTCATTACCTAACTTTAACATACTTAGAACATGTATCTTCCCCGATATTTGTAAAGTTGTAAAACATTTAAATGAATAGGGGAACATGAACTCACAGTATCGCGTCCTGTGAATAGATGTAAATAAGATCTCACGTGCGGTCGTCCTGAATAGCGTTGAGACCTACAAATGTTCTTATTTTTGTTAGACACTTCGGTCTTTGTAAATAACTTGAGTACAAGTCTTTTGTCTTGAGTATGTGTAAGACTTGTATGTCTTTACTGTTCGTTAACTGTGTATTCGATGTATGAGTTGTTCAAATGTTCGTTAACTGTGTATTCGATGAATGAGTTGTTCAAATGTTCGTTAACTGTGTATTCGATGAATGAGTTGTATAGTCGGATCTCGTCCGCTGAATCTCGTGTCTTATATGTATCACTCGTATAGTTGGGTTTCCAATAATAGTATCATTGGGCCAAGCCCATGTTGTCAAGTTATTGGGCTTAAATAGTGCTGGGCCTCAAATAGTGTTGGGCCTCAATAGTGTTGGGCCTCAAATAGTGTTGGGCCTGAATAGTGTTGGGCCTCAAATAGTGTTGGGCCTCAAATAGTGTTGGGCCTCAAATAGTGTTGGGCTTGAATAGTGTTGGGCTTAAATAGTGTTGGGCTTGAATAGTGTTGAGCTTAAATAGTGTTGGGCTTGAATAGTGTTGGGCTTAAATAGTGTTGGGCTTGAATAGTGTTGGGCTTAAATAGTGTTGGGCTTTGGCCCATATGTTTGGTGTTTGGGCTTAGCCCATGAATTTATGTTAAGCCCATTAAGTGTAAGTAGCCCACTAGTAAAAATAGTCCATTAAGTATAATAAGCCCACTAATAAAAATAGTCCATTAAGTATAATAAGCCCACTAATAAAAGTAAGCCTTTCATTTTTATAAAAATCTTTTTATAAAAATATACTAAGTATACTTTTTGGTAAATAAAAACATACTAGTTTTTATAAGTTTATAAACATCCGAAAATTTGTTATCGATAGTATATTTATATTTCGTGTCGACAAAAATCGTCTAAACATCGTAGTAACTCTTCGGATTGGCAATTCACTTATGTAGTCGTCCGTCGTTCATTTTGACCATAATTGGTGTCCGATTATTCTAATCGTCCGTAACTCGTTTTAAGGCGTAATTATGTGAAGTCTCGTAGGACTTTTGTTATAACGTGTTTTGAGTTTAAAGGTGACATGAGATTCAAGTTCCTACAATGATATATATAACTAATACACCAAGTAATATATCACACAAAAATTGTTAAAGTAACCAAATATATATTTTCTAAAAAAATATATATTTTTCTTGTCTTTTATTTTATAAACCTTTCTTTAATAACCTTTTTAAATCTTGTAGAGATTTACCCAAAAATGTTGTTATTTTATAAAATAAAGTTTTTATAAAAATTGGCCATATAACCTTTGTATTTTTATCTTAACCATGTTTCATTAAACATATCCTTTTCTTTATCAAATCAACAACAATTTATTCAACATCTTAACTAAACATTATGAGACTTTTATAACATGAAATTATCAAGATGATATGCAAATCATGTAGGGTTTTAAACATGATCCTTTCATATGTTAACTAGTTCAAAAACCAAGTTTAATTCTAGTTTTAACAACTTTTATAAAAATCTTTAGTTGTATGTTATTTTTTATAATCTTGTGAAAGTCTTGTTTTTTAAATAAAAACCCTAAATACTTTCACAAGATCACTAGATATGATCATCCATTTAATCCTTTATGTTAAAACCCTTTAACATAAACATGTATAATTTTTAGATCATATCTTTCAACATCTTCTAACACTTTATTTGTATCATAATCATCATAACAAGATCTAATATGCATATAACAAGTCTAAGATCACAATATAAACAAACATAATTATATCATGATTTTTATCTTTGCTTCATTGTATTTTTCTTGTTCATTATGTATGATTATATAGTTATTATTAGTTATAATAACAATCATAAACATAATAAGTATAAAAAAAAATATAGAAGCTTACTTCTAGCACTAGGCTAGGGATGATCTTAGAGATTATTAAGAACTAAGAAGATGATGATCTTGATGGTAGAACACTTTTGTATGAATAAAAATCCTTCCTTTCACTTCCACTAGCTTTAGATCACCTTATGTTCCAAAGAAATCCATCTTGATCATGAAGGAGATGATAAAAATAAATGGGTTTTTGAAGGTGTTCTTGTGAAAAAGATGAAGATGATGGGAGTGTTCTTGGTTGGTGATAGATGAAAATGTGTAGTAATGAGGTTGTAAGACTTAATGGTTAAGTGTTGAAATAAATCACCATACTTATCCACTTGTAACACAAAGTAATTACTTAGATATTTTACCAACATAAACAAGGGGGTGGGACCCCTTGTTCACGGTTACAAGGTGGGGGGGGGGGGGGGTCTTGTGTGGTAAAATATGTTAGTTATTTTTTTAGATTTCACAAGAATAAAAAGATGTAAGCATTTTGGTGTTAAGGGTTTGCAATTTTCCGAGATGTTTCTTGACTTGCAAAGACCATAAACTAGCTTTACAAGACCAAAAATAATAACCACTAGTTCGCTACATGTGCCAAAATATAGTTCGGCTGGATGTTTAGCGCTCGTTTCGCTAGTAAATAGTCGAAAGGTACACTTAAGGAAGTTGTAAGAAAAATTTCCGTTATGTGTGAAATTGATATTCCATAAATATTTTTATATGAAATTGGTGCCTAAACAACAATTTTTGCATCTTGTAATAAAAATACAATTGCTGAATTTTGCGGAAAATTTATGAAATGGTCACTTTTAGCGCATTTCGGACAGTTTTTAGTGCTACCGGGCATTGGTAATATATTAACCAAACCCTTGCATAATTATCATAGGGATTTTGGCCCTCCTAGATACGCGTTTAAAGTGGATATTCAGAAAGCTTATGATACAGTGGACTGGAAGTTTTTAAAAGCTGTTTTGAGAGGATTTGGTTTCAATCATAAGATGGTGGAGTGGATTATGCTATGTGTGTCGTCTACTTCTTATTCGGTTTGTGTTAATGGGAATGTGCATGGGTATTTTAAAGGAAGACGAGGGTTAAGGCAAGGGGGGCCGATCTCGCCAATTATCATAGGGATTTTGGCCCTCCTAGATACGCGTTTAAAGTGGATATTCAGAAAGCTTATGATACAGTGGACTGGAAGTTTTTAAAAGCTGTTTTGAGAGGATTTGGTTTCAATCATAAGATGGTGGAGTGGATTATGCTATGTGTGTCGTCTACTTCTTATTCGGTTTGTGTTAATGGGAATGTGCATGGGTATTTTAAAGGAAGACGAGGGTTAAGGCAAGGGGGGCCGATCTCGCCAATTATCATAGGGATTTTGGCCCTCCTAGATACGCGTTTAAAGTGGATATTCAGAAAGCTTATGATACAGTGGACTGGAAGTTTTTAAAAGCTGTTTTGAGAGGATTTGGTTTCAATCATAAGATGGTGGAGTGGATTATGCTATGTGTGTCGTCTACTTCTTATTCGGTTTGTGTTAATGGGAATGTGCATGGGTATTTTAAAGGAAGACGAGGGTTAAGGCAAGGGGGGCCGATCTCGCCTTATCTTTTTACCTTGGTTATGGAAATCTTGACGTGTATTCTTCAACATGCCACTAGAATTGATTCTTCATTCAAGTTCCATAATAGATGTGAGAGGCAACGTATTATAAATCTTTGTTTTGCAGATGATTTATTCCTTTTCGCTAGAGGAGATGTGGATTCGGCTAGATGTATAATGTCTTGTATCAAGAAATTTTCTGGTATGTATGGTTTGAACCCTAATGTTCAAAAAAGTACCGGTTACTTCTGTAATGTTCCTGGCCATGTCAAGACGGCTATATTGACCATCATTCCCTTTGTCGAAGGGACGCTGCCTGTCAGATATTTGGGAGTGCCGTTGATTTCTTCGAGACTCCTCTATAAAGATTGCAATATTCTTGTAGAGAGGCTTGAGCAAAGAATATTGAATTGGAAGAATAAATTGCTTTCGTTCGCTGGAAGGTTGCAACTGGTTATTTCTGTTCTGTCTGCTATGCATATTTTTTGGTCCTCAGTTTTGATTCTCCCAGTTCATGTTATTAAGGAGTTGGAAGCTAGAATGCGGAATTTCCTTTGGGCGCAAGGTGTTTTGTTTCAAAAAGGGAAGGCAAAAGTCTCGTGGAAAGCTATTTATGTTCCAAAATATGAAGGTGGCCTTGGCCTTAGACGTATTCGGGATGTGAATCGTGCTCTAATGGTTTCCCACATTTGGAGTATTCTCATTAAAAGAGAATCGCTTTGGGTGCAATGGATATATTCTTACAAGTTAAGGAAGTCGAATTTTTGGCAGTGTAGGCTTGGTTCGAATTGTTCTTGGAGCTGGCGAAAAATCCTTCAACTTCGGCCGCTGATCAGGAATCATGTCTGGTCGAAGCTTGGAGATGGCCGTAATACGTCGGCTTGGTATGATTTGTGGTGCAATATTGGTCCTTTGGCTGGTTTTCTTTCGCCAAGGATTATTTCTAATGCGGGGTTTTCTTTAGATGCGACTGTTTGTGATATTTCGGTTGATAACTCCTGGAGATGGCCTTCGGCATGGAGGGATTTATTTCCTGTTTTGTTACAAAATGATCAGGTGCAGCTCAATCCGAATAGTAATGACCGATTATTATGGAAGGAAGGTAATAATTTTAGTGAGCACTCGTCTTCGGCCGTCTGGCATTCGCTGCGGGCTCGGGAACAGGAGGTCGAATGGGTTGAGTTTGTTTGGTTTTATCAATGTATTCCAACACATGCTTTCAATATGTGGCTTATCATGCGTCGGAAGCTCTTGACCCAGGATAAGATCTTACAGTGGGATAGCTCGAGAAGGAGAAACATGAATATGATGTGTTGTTTACTATGCTATGAGAATATTGATTCTCATGAACACCTTTTCTTTGAGTGCAAATTTTCGGCTCAAGTATGGGGTATGATTAGAAACAAGGGGGCATGGCTACTGTCGACTCTAAATGGAATTCTATTGTTGCTTGGATTCTGCCTCGGGCTCGGTCAAAGTTGGCTATTAACTATGTCGGAAGACTTTTGGTGGCGGCCGCTGCTTATATAGTATGGCAGGAACGTAATGCTCGTATTTTCAAGAACCATGCGAGACCTCCAGACGTAATATGCGCTTTGATTCTTTAAACAGTTCGGTACAAGTTGATGGGTGTTAAGTTCAAGAATACTGCTAGTGTGAGGCGGCTTCTGGGTGAGTGGGATATTCATGGTGGATTCGATGAGATTAATGGAGGCTGAGTTCTTTGATTAGTTTGGTCTTTGTTTTCTAGATGATAGTCTAGTGGTTTGGTTTGTTTTGTTTTTAATTTCCGAGTACGGTTGTTTTGCTTTCTTGGGGTTTGTCCCTTGAAAGAACTAGTATGGATTCTCCATACTACTTGTTTTTATTTGTGTGAATATATAGAATCACCAGGGTAACCCTTTACCAAAAAAAACAGAATCATTGTTTCATAACACATGGAAATTGAAGTTTTGTTTTATTGAATTAAAATAGGTTACAATATTTTAAAAAACAAATTACATAACATGATTAGCTAGTCTTGCATCTTTTATTGTCACTAAAGCCCAAGTCCGCCTAAGTGTATCTTGATCAATCCTATGCATCATCTCCTGAAAACACATGTGAAAATAGGTACGTCAGCATAAAAATGCCTATAAGATACATAGGTTTTATTAAAATGGATTCATGACTTGTAAGTTTAAAGAAAATGTTTAACAAAAGTTAGTCATGAACCTTGTAAAATGTTTTCTTTTATAAATCATACAAACAATGATAAGAAATCAGATGATATAAAAGAAAGATGCATAGATAAATAAATAACCAAGTAAAATGAGTTTGTATAAAATATGTTGTTTGTAAAACAATGTTTCATGAAGATAGATATAAGTGTAAAATGTATTATGACTAACTTGAAAAGGTTTAAATAACGCTACGATATATAATACCATAAAAGCACTTATATATAGGAAGTACCAGCGGCATATCCACCATGTTTTTATCATATTACACACGCCTCGTTATTTAAATCACTTACCAAACAAACCACCAAAAATGTCTTGTTTAAACCAATTGTCAAATGTTTATGTATAAACCATGTCTATTGTCAAATGTAAATCATGTAATGTGTAAACAAATGTCATGTATGGTAAGTAAAAAGTGACTACTTTAAACCATATGTAAAAATGCACAAAACAAAGTGTTTGAATAAATCAAAAGTTATGTTTTGTAAAACAGATGCATGCTTTACTGATACAAACATCTATGTGGTATTGTTCTAATGCATACATTCAAGCCTTGCGACTGTGGCGACAAACCCTTAAACGAAGTTAAAGGTTTATCTAAACAATGTTTATCGAATTCGGTCATTCCTTCCACCCAAACAAACCTAGGATCTCAGGAATGTGAGTTGTCAATTCCTATGGTACCACTACCTACTAACGAACGGCGTGATCAATGTTAATGAATGTATTTTTGTCCCATTTAAACAAACCAAATGTCATACCAAATGTAAGCATGTTTTATGAAAATAATGTACTTTAATATGCTAAATGAACATACAAAGTAGAAATGAAAAACAATGTGTCCATATGCTGAGTAAACATATGCAACAGAAATGCAATGTAAAACAATGTACTAAGTATGCAGTAAATGAACATACATAGCATGTGACGTAAAACAATGTACTAAGTATGCAATAAATGAACATACATAGCAAAAACATGGATAAAATCATGTACTATACGTGTACTAATGAACATAGCAAGTATGAGTTATGAAATCATGAAAAGCACGAAAGTATTTTTTTTTTTTGGGTAAAGGGTTACCCCGGTGATTCTATATATTCACAAACAAAAAGAACAAGTAGTAAGGAGACGTCCTTACTAGTTCAAACATGAGACACACCCTCATGAAAGTGAAAACAAAGAAACCAAAACAAACAACCAATCAAAAGAAAACCGCAACCACTAGACTACTATCTAGACAGACCCAAGTCAAAACTCATAAAATTTATCCAGGATCCATCACTAAGTCAGCTCCATGAATATCCCAATCCTTCAGCAGCTCACGAACTCTAGCTGTGTTCTTGAATCGAAGCCCCATCAATTTATACCGAACATTTTCTAGCACAATCTGACTTATGGTGTCTGGCGGCCGTGCATGGTTCCTGAAAAGTCTATTGTTCCTTTCCTGCCAAATAACATATGCCAGAGCAGCAACCAGCAACCTACATACCAGGTTTCTCGCCGATTTAGACCGAGAACGAAATCCAAGCCAGTCGATGATAACACTCCACTTAGCGTCTACATTCTCCATGCCCACTCTAGATCGAACCGTATACCAAACTTGTGTGGAAAATTTGCATTCAAAAAACAGATGATCATGCGAATCAACATTCTCATAACACAAAAGACAGCACATCATGTTCATGTTCTTTCTCCTCGAATGGCTCCATTGCAAGATTTTATCTTGCGTCAATAATTTGCGTCGCACAATAAGCCACATCAAGAACGCATGGCGAGGTATTCACTGAGAAAACCAGATGATACTCACCCAATTCACCTCCTGGTCCCTTGAACGAATCGACTCCCAAACCGTAGAAGATGAGTGTTCAGACATATGATCTCCATCCTTCCAAAGTAACGTATCTTGAGCATTTAAATTCCGATGCATCTGATCCAATTGTATAAGAACTGGGTATGTGTCTTTCCAAGCATCTGGCCAAAGCCACGAGCCATTCGAATAAACATCAGCAACTGAAGCCTTTAGCGAAAATCCCTCCCTAGTTATCACTCTAGGCGATAGAAAATAGCATAACAGACCAATATCACTCCACCAATCAAACCAAGCTGAGGTACGGCTTCCATTACCAACTTTAGACCACACGTAGTGCCGAATCAAGGGTCGAATTTGAACCATCTTTTTCCAGCTCCAACAACAACTAGCCGGCATCTTATGGTCCCAAAAGTTACGGCCTCTTAGCCGATAGGAATTAATCCAAGCAACCCAAAGCGAATTTCGATTACAAAGAATACTCCAAATATGTGAAACCATAAGCGCTTTATTTACATCCGTAATCCGACGAACGCCCAAGCCCCCTTCATGCTTCGGCACGCGCACCGACTTCCAAGAAACTTTCGCTCTACCACGTTGAGAAGAGGATTGAGCCTATAAGAAATTCCACATCTTCGTTTCCAATTCCTTAACCACCCTGGCTGGAAGAATAAAAACTGAAGACCAGTACACATGTAAAGCCGAGAGGACCGAAATAATCAACTGCAATCTGCCAGCAAAAGAAAGCCTTTTATTCTTCCAATTATTGATTCTCTGTTCAAGACGTTCCACAAGAATACTACAATCCTTGTATAAAATCCTCGAAGAAATAAGAGGAACACCCAAGTATCTCACGGGAAGCGAACCCTCCACAAATGGCATAATATTCAGAATTTCTCTTTTAACATGATTAGGAACATTACAAAAGAAACCTGTACTCTTCTGAGGACTAGGGACTAATCCTGACATTCGAGTAAACTTTGTGAGGGACACCATAATGCACCTAGCCGAAGCCACATCTCCTCTAGCAAACATAAATAAATCATCTGCAAAACAGAGGTTAACAATACGCTGCTTCTCACATTTATTATGGAACCGGAATGAGGAATCGATTCTTGTTGCCTGATACAGAATACATGCAATACTTCCATCACCAACGTAAACAGATACGGTGATAGGGGATCCCCCTGTCTTAAACCCCGTTTGCCCTTAAAGTACCCATGAATATTCCTGTTAACACAGATCGAATAAGAGGCTGTTGACACACACAACATAATCCAATCCACCATAGTACCATTAAAACCAAAACCTACTAGCACATTTTTAAGGAAACTCCATTCAACTGTGTCGTAAGCTTTTTGGATATCCACCTTAAAAGCACATCTCGGGGGACCAAAAGCTCTATGGTAATTATGCATCAATTCCTGTGTAAGAAGGATGTTATCCGATATTTTCCGACCCGGAACAAAAGCCGATTGGTTAATACTTACTATCCTACACAACGAACCCTTCAACCTATCCGCCAGCACCTTATTGATACATTTAAAAATAACATTACAACAGGATATGGGCCGGTAATCTGTAACTCTCGACGGGGCCGACACTTTTGGAACCAGAGCCACTAAAGTATGATTAAGTTGATGAAGCAGTTTACCCGTATTAAAAAAATCAAGGATAGCGTTCGAAACATTGCTAACCACAATATGCCAAGACTTCTTGAAAAAATCAGTCGTATACCCGTCAGGCCCGGGAGCTTTATCACTTCCAATAGAGAACATGGCTGATTTTATTTCTTCCAAAGTAACCGGCCGAACCATATTATTGGCATCGTCAGGACTCAACTTATTAGAAAAAAGATCAGGCGAAGGAACTAAAGATACTTGACCTTCACTTCCTAAAAACTGCTCATAATGCTTGACAAAAGCCGTAGCCACCCCATCACCCTCAAACATCTCTCCACTCGAGTCATAGATAACCTCAATACGGTTTATGTGGTTCTTACATTTTAACGTCGTATAAAAGTATGCCGTATTGGCATCACCCGCTCTGAGCCAGTCAACTTTAGATTTCTGTTTAAGGAACCTTTCCTCATCAAGAGAAGCTTCCTGAAAATCACGTAGCATAGCAGCTTCTTGACTTCGCAACATATCATTCAAAGGGTCCCTATCAATATCTTTCTGGATTGTCTCAAGCTCCCCCCGAAGATTGATAACCTTCTGATGAAGGTTCCCCTGCTGAAACAAGAGACCCCGAAGCGGAGATTTCAAATTTTTTTAGTTTTTTAATCACACGGAACTGGTGAACCCCATTAATCTGAATATCCCAATTAGTCTTTACAATATCCAAGAATTTCGGCTTATAAACCAAGAAATTTGCAAATTTAAAAGGTCTTGGCTTCGGCTTCCCATTCGATAACAACTTCAAGACACACTGACAATGATCCGAAACTCCATATGGTCTAAAAATGGCGACAGAATCTGGAAACTCACTAATAAAAGGAGCATTCCCCATAATTCTATCTATCTTTTTAAGCAATCCAACTCCCTTTTTGGGCTTTTGACTCTAGGTGAAATGAAAACCCGTTCGATTTATATCAAAAACCTCTATCTCCTCCACACAATCTTTGAAATCTCGCATACCAGGCGATATAGATGAGCTACCGATAGACTTATCCTCCAGATACAAAGCTGAGTTGAAATCTCCCATAATAACCCAAGGTTTATCATGAACCATACCCTTATGCACACGAAGATTATGCCACAACTCCCTTCTAGAAACGTAATAATTCGCTGCATACACCAAAGAACAAAAAAAACTTACTTTTATCAGCTTTATTTATAATCTAGACATGTAAAATTTGCGCCGCCTGAGCAATCACCATAACATCAAACTTCCCCGGGTCCCAACCTAAAATGATCCGAGCACCTTTATTACAACATCCCCCATTAGAAGTCCAATCCCATCTCCTAAACACAGCATTACAAACCTTCTGAAGATTATCCACTCCCACATGAGACTCTAAGATAGCACATAAACTAAGATTATTATTTTTTAACATCCGGCGAACCTCATTTTGTTTCAGAGGACGGTTCAACCCCCTTATATTCCAAACTGCCAAACTAGTCCTTTAGAACCCTCTGAAGAAGGAGTGCTTGCCCCCTTTTTAGATCCATCATTACGCTTATCCTCTCTAAGAAAGTCATTAGTTTCATTAAATACTTCCACCACCTCCTCGTCGTCTGAATCATCTTGACCAACCGCCGTCCCCCGACTAGGTTTACTAGATTCACCAACATCTTCACTTAAAACATCAAAAGGGTTGCTGGTCACCAGAGATGTCATTTTAACTATCTTCTTGGTATCTCCATCCATCTTGTTACGAATAGGCCTGTATTCAAATTTGGGTTTCTGCTTGTTGACTGGTATACCAGGCTTCTTTGCAACTTTTTTACCCTCCACTGTCGTAAACCCATCATCATCAACTAGACTCTTACCCTTACCACTAGAATGAGCCGTCTCCTTATGAGTGAGATCATTTTTCTGACGTTGCTGATTCCTTCTAACCTGTTTCAGACAAGTTTCATCAGAATGGCCAAAAACACAACAGTGACTACACCTTAGAGGGCTCCATTCATATTCAGCATACATTTTTTCTTTAACAAACCCATCCCCCTCAAGGTCCGGAACAGCTATGACTAATTCCTCCTTGAACTCATTATCAGCAGAAATTTCAATGAGAGCACGAGCATAACTACTTCTTCCCCAAGCATCCATACACATAGTAGTAGTATACAAATCCAACATTTTTGGTTCCCCAATTGCCGTTGCAATGAGACTCAAACCATCCTCCGTGTAAGCGGCAATTGGAACATCATGGATCTTAACCCATAATTGTAACAGCTTCACTTCCTTCTTCTCCAGTTTAGTAGATGCCGACCAGGTATTTAAAAATAACGGCTGTGAACGAATGATCCACGAGCCAGCTTTTAACACATTCATCATACCAGTTTGATCCGCAAATTTAAAAAAGAAAAATCCATTGGCATTCATCATAGATTTCTGTAAACCGAATTTCTTCCAATTGTTCCAAACGAAGTATTCCACCACTGGGTAGGCCACCCGATCCCCCAAAAAATATCCATAAAGCGTATTGGCAAGCTTATCTTGGACAGCTCTAACCGATTCCCGAGGTAAAACCACATCACATCCATCATGTTTCTCAGAAGTAGCAAGGTTCCGAAAGTTTACCTTTCTGGATTGATTATTCAATACCGATTCAGCATATGACAAGGGCTTCGAGTTCCCAACATTAGGTTGACTAGTTTTTGCCTCCTCATTCTCTGCATGATGCATCTCCGATCCAAATATATCCGAAACCCTAGTGACTGTATCCTCCACATGCACACCAAGTTCTTTACCACTATTATTATTAGACGGTTTACGAAAATCAGCAAATGTTGGAAAATTCACCTTCTGCTCCCTTACCGGTTTAGAAATTTTAGACAAGCCATCCAAGATTGAGGGATCAGACGTAGAGTATAATCCTCTTCTAGGCATCAAAGGATTCCCGTCTACATTCGTAATTTTCAAACCAATTCCACGAGAACCTGTTGCTCCTCCAATAGACTTCAAAGAATATTGATTAAGATCACCCGGAATACCATCAGAACCACTCTCCATGCTAACGAAAACACAAGATATCCGAAGAAACCAGAAAAACTACAAGCGCATGCAAACCCTAATCTAGCACTATACCGAATGACTCTTAACTAATCAAAATAGGGATTCCGGTGAATCAAGGTTACTGCCCAACCAGTAGGACCGATAAACCCTAACCCCTATTCCAACAGAATCGAACCACAAAGTATAGGTAGGCGACAGAGAAGAAAAGAAAAGAGAAACCCTAGATTCAACTCAATCACTTTTGCTAACAAGTTCGAATTAGATGTATTGAAAAATCAACACTCCAATAATCAGACTGTTATACAAAGATCATGAAGCAAAATCGAAGGCTACAAGATGAACAAGAGTTGCCATGCTAGAGAGAGAATTAGGGTTTATTTCAAGGGTACCTGAAACATATGTGAAAATAAGAAAAAAAAGCACGAAAGTAACAAGTAGGCACATGTGTTTCACCCTAAAATGTTTGAAAAACAGTAAAAGAGGGGACTATGTACTCACTTGAGGGTGCTTAGAAGTCTTGAATAGCAACCAAGCAAAGCTAGAAGGATCACGGAAATCAAACGACACCTAATATAAGTAACTACGTTAATAAACCGGACCTAAATCAGAAGATTGGATAAAATGAGGTTTCGTAAACCAAATGAGTATAGGAACTCATGTAATATGATTTAACAAAGCCTACATTCTAAAACGAAACATATCTTAAGTGCTTATGACCCATTACGACTCGTTAAGGTAGCTTACGCTACGTTAACGCGTCGTTCGCGTAAAACGCGTTTGGACCGCCTAACTAGTCCTATGACAAGTATTATATGCCTTAACATGTCTAATAATGTTACCTAATCAGTTTAGATGTGAAAATTTAGGTTACATATGCTTAAAATGAATTTATGCGTAAAAAGGGCATTTTGGTCATTTTCCTAAGGCATATAAACTACATATCATACAACTACTTAAACGAAGTGACCATAAAGTATAACCTTGGAAGGTTATTCCCTATACAACTACGGTCACAAAACATGTTTGGTCGGATCCTAATGATCGACCAAACGGGTCGGGTTCGAAAGTCTAAGCGGTTGTTTAGACCGCTTATCTTACGACCCTATGTAAGCACTAAACCTAAAGTGACGAGTTAAACATGTTAAAACATGTTTAACGAAGTTAGAAAACAAGTTTGATATCAAAACAAAGGGTTTTGATACCCGAAAATAGTTTGGTTGCAAAATACGCAAGAATGAGCATTTTGACCGAAACTATGACTCGTCACTATGGCTAAATAACGTGGTAATCAGTAGGTATAATCACAAAGGACTATGACCATTGTGATTACGCTCACGTTGCGAAGTTCAAACAAACTTTGTGTTGACCATAAACTGGTCAAAGCAGAAAGTCAAACGCAGTTTGACTTTCACGCTTAAAAACACATAAAAGAACGAAGGAAGCTTACAAGAGGTCCAAGCGATGGAGATTTGATCCAAGATTTCTCAGGTATGAAGGTTCTTAGGCTCCAACTTAGAGAAATCAGATCAAATATGTGGGTTGCAACTGAAAATCTTGGGGTATTTATAGTTTTCGGGTAACCGTTAAGATCATTCCCGATAAACATGCTTCGATCTGAGCCGTACAAGTGCACCCCCTGATTTAGAATACCTTGGGCACCCCTAAACCAGCCCATAGAAAGCTTAAAACCATTTGCAAACATGGGGAACAGCTGGAACAAGCTGGAAATCAGTTTTGCTGATCTGGGCATTCTGTCGCAGCCCACGTAGAAGCCAAGGCTGGCTTACGCGGCCCACCTGAACATCAATGGCAGAATTACACTAATGGTCCCTGCAAGTGTTTAAGGCCCTTTCCGACACGTTTAAGGCCCGTTAAGCCATTTTCAAGGCTCTACAATGATGCCTAAGCATAGGGGACACGAAACATGCTCAAAAATATGTCGGATGTTGGTTCGTTTGGTCGTACGATCACGTTATTCGGTTAATTACGACGAAACACGAATGGACGCGAAAAACGATCCAAATTACGCGATGAATGGAATTTTATCATTCCAATCACTAAAATAAAATATTTTAATGATTACATAAATTTTTGGATGTTTGGATATATTCAGAACGTAAGATATGCGCGAAAATGCAAACTTATGCACTTTTTGACGCTTTTAGTCCCTGTTTGACCAAAAAGTTTATTTTAGCATACCGAACACCTCAAAGCCTATTTCTAAGCTATGTAAAGGATATTTAGGGCATGTTTAACTTATGATCATGTTTCGGAATGTTTGTTACAGTACGAATCGGCATACTTTTGCAGTTTGTCAAAATTAGTCCCTGTAAGCGAATAAACTTGATTTTGCCATACCAAAGCCTTCAAAACTTATTTCTAAGTTATGTAAAGGTTATTTAAGGTATGTTAAGCATATATTGATGTTCCGGAGTGTTTGTCATGTTAAACTGATTACGTTTACGCATCAGTTCGCGTATAACTTCCCAGAAAGCGATTTAGAGCTCGAAATCGAACAAGAACTGATATGTGCAAATGATACACATATTTATACAAATCCCAAATATGAAACACAATATTTCATTGGTTTGGTATTTTTTTGATGGCCGCGGAGACACAGGTGTCACAGTCTCCCCTACTTCAGGAAATTTCGTCCCAAAATTTATTTAGAGGAAACTTGTGAGAGCTTGAAACATGAAGTCGAAAAGATAAAACAACACTGATTAGAGTTCTGAACTTCTAGTAACTTTAAATAACATCATGCTTGTAATGTAAGAGGGACACTTATATACAAGTATATAAAGCGCCATTGGTGCGTCCACCGTACCTCCATTACATTGTTTACATTTCGTTATTTTTGTCACTATAGGTTCTTACACATGATAAGTCTTACTGTGGTTTCTGTGCACTGAATTTCATAATTATGTATGAATCCACAATTACGTAATTCCTTGCATAGTCCGCACAGTGCATTTCATAATGTGTAGGGGAAGAAAACAATGAACGGTCTTGTGATGATTGTGACTAGACCACCATAGGGTCCTTTTAATTAAATCAATAATTGATCTCTTTAAATAGACTACCAAGGAGTCTGTTCAGCTATATCATCACATGCCATTCTTAACCAGATTCTGAATCAATCTTTTTTATTAGACCACTCAAGAGGTCTCTTTGAATTATGGAATGGTACTATATAATCCAAGGGTCTTAACTATTACGTAGAAGCCCATTAAGGATTTAAGGTAGTACCTTTGGATTTCCTACTGTGAATCGCTCATATGAAGATATGGGAGATTCTACGAGGATTTGGATAACGAAATTAAAAACACAAAAGAAAATGCATAACACATAATCACATAACCACAAAATTGTTTAACTTGATCTTTAGTTTGTTATCATTTTGTTAATTTGTTTGTTAATTGTGCACATGTATTTAAAGCACACCAGGAATCCAATTCGTGGATTTCGATTGGTACTTTAAACATTTTCAAGAATCTAACTATAAAGATAGGAAGATCTTAATAGGAAATTCGGCTTGTCCTTTTTGAATCGTAATGTACATATTAAGGCATACAAAGAATTCTATTAAGGACTCCGATTTGAGCAATAAACATCCACAAGTATCTAATTGTGAAGATAAGAAGATCCCATATGGATTTTGGGATTTGAAAAGCGGGAGGCGTTTCAAAACCTTGCACTAGACGTGCTTAAGTCGGTACACGAGGTAGAATGCTCATGAAGTTGAGGTGCTAGATATGCCAAGGCGACATATGAAGCAAAATTTGAAGGTTAAGTCAATGTATGAGAAAAATGTTTTTGAAAACTATGCATGGGGTTCTTTAAGAAATGTGTTTAATGTTTTTGAAACCTTACATAATACTTTTGAAATCATAAAGTAGGTGTATTAGATAAGTATATTTATAAAATGTTTTAAAATCATGTGAGATGAATTTTGAAATTATGTATAAGGTTTTTGAAAACATGAATGATGCTTTTGAAATCATGCACTTGATATATTAAGTAAATATACTATGTTAAAAATGTTTTCAAACTATATGGAATATTTTGAAATCATGAAGGTTGTTTTGAAAACTTATGTTGTTATGAAAACCAAAATGTAATGGGTATGAGATCGAAAAATTACCCTTAGTTATCTAACCAAGGATTTAAAGTGATATTTTGAGTAATTGTCTAAAAATTGTCACTTATATTCTGTACTTTGTTTCTTTAGAATGAAATGAGTACTTAAATTTTTCGAGGAAATCATGAGCGATCACTTGAAAGGGAGAATCACAAGAATAGTTTGTAAAGAACATAGTTCCTTGATGTAGGTATTATAGGGAAATGCCATACACACATGTAACTACACTTGTACATCAGAATTGTGAACAACGATTTATTTATAAACTAAACACATTGTTCCAGAGTTCCACAAAAGAAACAAAAGCAACAGATACAAACTATTCATAGTAGCAACATCTTCTAATCAGCCAACTGCTCATCCGTGGGTCAGATTCGCAACAGCTTTGTTTTGGGTAGCAAAGCGGCACATGCCAACCAAATGTCCCCATCGTCCACAGTGGGTACATTTGAAGCAAGGTATGTGATTCGGATGATGACGGTTGCATCAATTGCACCATGGAGCAGCTCGGCAAACCCTAGCTGTATGACCTATGAATCCACAAATTAGGCATTTGCGGCACTTCACACTGGCATGATGATGAAGGTTACATTGGTTGCATGAGGGTGCAGTTCCGTTGTAAGGCTTCTTGGCTGGTGGTGCTGCCACCTGACTAGGTCCTGCTTGTTTTGGTGCAACTGTTTCGGGATTCTTTGAAGCTTTACGTTTCTTTGGTTTTGGTGAAGGCTTGGCTTCTGTTTCCTTCGGTGTCTCTTGAGTAGCTTCATCCGTGAGACGAGCCATGGCAGCAGCTAATTCAACAGTCTTCAGGACTACTTCGCCTATTCGCTGAGCAAATTTGGTAGTCTGCTTGGATATCTGAGCGTCGTTGCGATGAAGAGACATTCTAGAAGAAAATGGTAGACATAGGAGGAAACAAGTGAAATGTGATCGGATAATTAAAACAGAATGACAACGCATAAAAATTGTGATCATTCGTTTGTTACCTAAGGCAAACAAATGAGACGGTAACTAATCAAAGTAAGCGGGTCATGTTAATGTATCGCGAAGAGATGCTTTAGCCTTTAAGTGAATACTCACCCTAAGAGTTCCCAGGTAAGAGTGACTGGTCTGATTATGTGGATTTGTATGAACACTCTAGCCTTAGACAGAAAACTCAGAGTACAGGCATCCACCCTTCTAGATGGCACATGTTCACATTATAAGACCCAACTTTGATGAGACTTTGAAAACTTAAGGGGTTCAAAACCTTATAATAAATCATCCTAGAACAGATGATTGGTTTTCAAAGCAGATTTGAAATTTGTGTTCTTGTTGTGGTTGTCACCTAAGGATAAGTGACGGTATTGTTTTAAGATCTAAACACAAGAATCTTGTGTTAGGGTCCTAGGAAGGTTATAGACTAGGTCAAAACATTACTAATAACCTAATTCCCTATAACCATGAGCTCTGATACCAACTTTTCTGTCACACCCCGACCGCGTAAAACAACAAATCGCGGCGAAATCATCGGGGAGTGTTGTAACAGAATCATTGTTTCATAGCACATGAAAATTGAAGTTTTGTTTTATTGAATTAAAATAGGTTACAATATCTTAAAAACAAATTACATAACATGATTAAGTTGTGACAACTGTGCTCTGTAATCATCGTATAATGTAAAACAATGTTGATTATCAATAAAACAATGTGCTTTGGTGTTATTATATGTGTAATTGTGTTTAATGATTTTACAATTTTATTCGATTCCGATTTCAAGCTTTAAATCACTTTCTGGAAGATTATACGCAAACTGGCGCGTAAACACAATCAGTTTAACGTGACGTACACTCCGGAACTGTGACGTAAGCCAAACATACCCTAAATATCCTCTACATAACTTAGAAATAAGTTCCGAAGGATTCGGTATGGCAAAAACATGTTTATTTGAACTAAAGAACTATTTACGACAAAACTGCGAAACGAACGTTGGTGACCGCCCGGATAATATTTAAATCCCAAAAATATTCTGTTATGATTAAAATTTTATTTTAATCAGGATCGTGTTGAAAAATAAATTAAAACGCTTGAAAACGTTATTTTTCAAGTTTAAGCGCGTACCGCGTGTTTCTGCGCAACACAGTGTTTCTACTGCAAAACGCAGACAACGCAGACAACGCAGCCAGTCTCGGCAACTGAAATTTATTTTAGTAATATTTTGGCGAGTTTATTTTTATAGAATAATAAAAATAATTTAGAACGCCATAAACCGAGATTTAAACGCTAGATAAAATACCCGGTATCCAGTTAAACGCCCGTTTTAGCCTACATATACCATATTTATATACAAATTTGCATGTGTATGAGAGTGTGGGAGTAGGTGGCGGCCCAAGGTGCTACCATCTTGCCACTTCTCTAACCCACATGACACTTGTAGAAGCATGCTACCTCCTAGATCCTCCATATCTCCATATGTATCTTTCCTAATCTTTCAATATCTCAACAAATCAAGCAAGATCATTTCTCACTCAATCTCCTCTCTCTCCTCTCTCCTGTCTCCCAAACCGTAACCCCACCCACACTCCCATCTTCATCTTCTTCAACTATGTTCTAGTGAATCAAGCTCCATTTCTAGCAAACTTCAAGTTGGTGTGAAGATCCAAAGGAGTTTCCAAGGTGCTTTCAAGTGATTTCAAGCTCCATATCATCAAAACCTCATCCAATAACTTACTTGAATCTTGAAGGTATAACATTTATGTGTAAATCATATTCTTGATTCTTGGTTGTTCTTGATGATTTGAAGTTTCTCTTGAATCTTGGGATTTTCACAAACTTGAAATCTAAAATGAAATGGGTCATGATACAAATAAAAATGGTGATGTTTATGTGGGTGTGTATGACCGTACATATATATACATGTGTGTATGAGTTTCGAGCTTTATTTTTGATAAGTACATGTTTAGGTTGTTGCTTGTTCTTGAATAATAGTTAAAATGCAAGTGGTTGATGATCTATGTATGATATGATAAATGTTGAAATAAATCAGAAAATAAACATAAATAAGTTGCATTTTGGATGCATTTAGTTCATGTAAAATGATGATGATATGATAGTGTGCTTTAGACACTTGTACATGAGAATACATGTTGATTTAAAGCTCAAGAAATGATGAAAAATGGCTATATGACAAAAATGTTTTAGATCAGGTTACAAACACAAAAAATAACATTATTTGGTATATTATAATGGCATGAAACTTTGGCATAGGTTTGATAGCTTTGCATGTTGTACATATAGCTTAAAAAGTGGTAAATTATGTGAAATTTGCATGATTTATGTGCTTTATGTAAGACCTGAACTATCATGAGTATAACCACTATTTTATTCAGTAAATAACATGGGTTATGTTAAAATTTCAAGTCCTTTCGATTTGGGATGGTTCGGGTAACGTTTGATGCAAAACTATGCGGTAAAACGGTTAAAAATCGGCTTTTCGGAGGATTTTTATAAAACTGTTTTAGATCAGTAAGTAAACTGATATTTTTGATATAAAAATAAGTATTTTAACTTATATTAAGTTTACTTGGTGTTTGGTTAGTCATACGTGACTTCCGACGCCCAAAAATGTTGCCGAATCGCTAAAATAAGTGTTTTTCGACATACACTATAATGGGTTGTTCATGGGTAAATTTTATGTGTTACAATGTGCTATGTGTTTTACAATATGTGCATGATAATACTTGACAAGATTATGTGTATTACGCTTGATACATACAAATACACCAATATAATAAAAAATAATAACTTTTCGAGAAATCTCAAAGTTATGTGAAAATTCTAAGTATCGGAGAAACTTCGGTATTTGTCACACCCCCAAAATCCACACGCGGAGTACCACCGCTTGGAGGCGTGACATGACCAGGATCAAGCCACCAATCATATCGAACAATGTAAATAGTAATGTAATTCAACCAAACAATATGAAAGGTGTTCGAAAACCAAAGTATAGTATCAATGTTTAGCGGAAGCATAAATGTAAAACCCAGCATAAGTATAAGTACGAAATGTCATAATGTTTAACAAACATTCACGATCCATGTCCGCAACGACCGCGCCTCCCGTGCAAGCTCCATAAGTACCTAAGGTCCTGCAAGGCATGCAGCAGAGAGTCAACAACTAGTTGAGCGAGTACACAGTTAATAGTTCAGTAATTGTAATAGTATAGTAAGCCTTGTGTTCGTTCATTAAGTCATGTATCGTATTAGTTCGTATCGCGGCCCTCTAGGCATGTATGCGAAGATTAGGGAAAGTTTCCCGAGTATTCTAGACTAGGTATATTTGTATCGCGGCCACCCGGCATGTGTGCGAAGTTTAGAGTATAGTTCGCGGCCTTCCTAGGCATGTGTGCGAAGATCAGTCACATTATCACGGCCAACCCTGGCATGTGTGCGAAGATCAGTCATATTATCGCGGCCAACCCCGGCGTGTGTGCGAAGATCAGTTCTATTAGTATCACTAGTCTAGTCGTATCTTATCAATAATCCTTCCTCACCCGAGGACCATATAACTAAGTTCCATAAGCTAGGTAAGTACAAGTAAATAATCCAAACCCATTCCCACCCTGAGAACCCCATGCCTTGGCTGTGTGAACTCACCTTGGTTTGCTCGGTATGCTAAGTATGTGCTCACAGTTAATCAATCACGTCCTATTGTACGCACGTAAATATAATCAGCTCATGTTCGTATGTCATTTATATCACGAAGTGTGTTTAAGCAGTTATCACATATCACATAAGCAATTAAATCAAAGTCATGCAATTCCATGCATCACATGAGGGCTTTCTCAGTTTATTCGAACAATATTAATCATTAATCATGTCTAACGGCGTTAAGCAGGTTTAACGAGGTTCCACACTTGACAAGGTTTACGCACTTAGCATAGAAAACATACGTAACAGAATCATTCAGAATTAACCAGAGTTATCAAGCATACCTAACATACTGACATGTTTAGCAGTGTTAGCAAATTAACATATTGCCAAGTTAACAGAGTTAATAAAGCATAACAGAGTTAATAATTAACGAAGTTAATAAAGTTAACTAGTTAACAGAACTAACAGGGCCGAAATCACTTGGGCCGAAATCCAAGCTTGGGCCGAAAACACATCTGGTGAAAACATATATGGGGTTTTCGTTGGACATAAGACTTGGCGAAAACACCTTGTGTTTTCGTCCGGGTCTTTATCATTAACAGCAGTTACATGATTCCAAAACTCTAACGCATCATCTAGAAATCATTCAATCAGATCAACTATGTAATCATATAATTTACCAAATCACCAAACAATGATTATCACACAATTATTATTCAATCATCCGACATCAGCAGGTTGCTACGATCATTCGGTCATTATTCCATAATAGTATGTTGATATATATATCTAATTTAAAAACACATGTAGCAAGCACATGATCACTGACAAACATACGCAAATATGAGGACAATGGCCGACATTTATTAATGTTCTCATGCTGTGATTTGACCAAAATATGTAGTCATATGAATTATCAAATCACTAACCAACATCATCATTTAAATCGGCAGTTCACAATTCTCAACCATTTTCCACCGATTTGTCCCACCATCTCGATTTCAATGAACATCCCATGTTACTTTCCATTATTCTAACAATTAACACAATCTCAATGTCTAGCATGCGTATAGAATACGATCATCAATCCCTAGCCACATACCATTCAGTTTAAGAATTGAAAAGTTATAAAGCTATTAGTGGTTGATCAATTATTTCACTTAACATATAATTGTGCTTTCAAATACAACAGTGAACACATATAACAGTCCCATCGAGATTCTACCATCATGTAATTAACACAACAATACCATTATAACCAGATTGCATAAACAAGGATTGCATAAAATAAATCTTACTAACCAAGAGGGTCTCGATTAATCAACAGTTGATCCGAATCAGATGGCTTCGAATAGGGGGGAGGGGTATCTCACTGCCGTCGCACGTAGGGGTTTAGGGTTGTTGTGTTGCAATTGTGAGACAAGGGAATGTGTACGTGCAATTGCATTATAAGGCCAAAATCTAAATAAATGGGCCGGTGGTGGTTTGTTAAACAAACAGTGATGTGGGCCGATTATGTTCACTAAACCAAACAATGATTTGGAACCAAACAAATACACACACAATATACACATCACAAATACACTTATATTGCACCTCAAATAACTATGTGTGTGGCCTCGAGACTTTTACCGTTTGCTAGCTCTACCGTGTGTTTGGTGTTCAAAAGTGTTGGGGTGCGCTTAAGCATTTGACTAACTTTTAAGGACACATAACTAGTATCGGCACCCGAATCGAATAAAACAGTAACAAAGAAGTCATCCAGAAGAAACTTACCCATCACAACGTTGGGATCGTTCCTTGCATCACCCTGACCTAGCACGAAAACACGTCCCCTGGCACCATTGCCATTATTGTTACCCCCGTTGTTGCCTCTATTGTTGCCTCCATTGTTGTTCCCGTTTCCTTGGTTGTTGTTGTTCTGATTCTGGTTCAGCTGAGGGCAGTTCCTCTTAAAGTGGCCTTCAGCGCCACACTGAAAGCATTCTTTATTGCCCTGCTGTTGCTGCTGCTGGTGGTTCTGTGGAGCTTGTTGTTGTTGTTGGCGATTTTGATTTGCTGGTCGTGCGCTCCTGCAATCCTTTGCTTCATGACCAAACTTGTTACACCTCAGACAGCGACCCTTGTGGCACTGCCCGCTATGATGCTTGTTGCACCTATTGCACTTGGGGTGGTTCCCTCGGTATCCACCCTGTCCTTGATTACCAAAAGATTGCTGACCAGGACTCTGGTAGCCATCAGTCTTTCGCTGCTGAGACTGAACTGAAGTAGAACCCTTGCCCGAATTTCCATCCCACTTGCGCTTGTTATCACTGGGAGCATCAGTAGTAGTAGCGCTAATTCGCTTGGGCAGCTTGTTCTGCTCAACTGCCTGATCAGTGAGACGATGAGCCAACTTGATGATTTGCTGAATGGTGCCAAGATTAGCTGAGGTCACGTGGCTTTGAATTTCTGGCACCAAACCCTTAAGGTACAGCTCGATACGCTTGATAGGAGGATCCACCATAGTGGGACACAGGATGGCTAATTCATTCGACCTCTTTGTGTATGCCTCGATTTCAGACCCCGTCATCTTCAGATTGAAAAATTCTACCTCTAGCTTGTGGATATCGTCACGACTACAGTATTCTTCTTTGATCAGTTCTTTGAAACCGTTCCATGGGGTGGCATTAGCAACCGCCAGCCCTAGCAGTTGAACCTGTGCTTTCCACCAGGTTAACGCAGCACCTTCGAGTGTTCCAGTAGCATATTTCACCCTACAATCTTCAGGGCATTCACACATCTCGAAAACAGACTCGAGCTTCTCGAACCAGTGAAGAAGACCTACAGCTCCTTCTGTGCCGCTGAAAGTACTAGGTCGGCAATCCATGAACGTTTTGAACGTACATACGGGAGATTGAGCATGCGGACCTGTCGCGCGAGAACGATAAGACAAGATTAAACACGAGAGTTGGTTCGCGAGAGTAGGATCTAAACATCCTAGGATAGATCGAAATAGCAGGTTATACCTCCTGCTGGAACTGCTGCGAGTGCCTCAGCAACTCGTTCGTTGATTAGAGCCGTCAGCTGGGCTTGAGTCAAGTTCAGGCGTCCACCCATGATCTTCACATCGAAAGAAACACAAGTAAGAAAAGTGTCGCGAAGTGCGTAAGTGTGGGGTGACAGAAGAGAGCAAACACACAGGGTTTCAAGCAATAGTTGTTACACTAACTAAGCATACCATAATCAACTGCGCTGCTTAAACTAGCAGGCAGGCAATACAAACATAAACCATATTACCTATAGTGTTGAGTCTTTCATGTGGAGCGAAGCGTCGTTGTGGATCGTTGAGCACTGTACAGGTTATAGTCTGGTTTTGTCAAAAAGTTTTTCCCTTTTTAAAACCAAGTTCACTATAACCAATGGCTCTGATACCAATCTATCACACCCCCAAAATCCACCTTGCGGAGTATCACCGCTTGGAGGCGTGACGCGACCAGGATCCGACATTCATTAATTTTGGCCGAACCGACCAGTATTAGGTTATGGTAACATAGGATCCGACAAATCCCGTTATCAGACTGCACCCATGGTTATGTATGGGTTAGGTGGGTAACGACTGAACCTGATGATTGTTAACTTACCCTTTGGTGGTTTGTTAATACGAGTTGAACGATGAACGAGTCACGAAGGTTTGAATGTTATTAGCGAGACGACCAAAAGTAGTTTTCACAATTAAAACGAGAACGATTGGAACAAGAATGATATTAAACGATTGTACGATTTTGAACGATTGAACGATTATGAATGATTTAAACAAATGAACGATGATCTATAACGAGAACGAGTTAAACGATGTCACACAACGATGTTTACGAAACTACATAAACCATACGAGTTTTATTACGAGAACGATTTATGATTTGGTTTACTTAAACAAATGTTTTGGGTTAAGATTCATGGCATCGAGGTTTATAAATTATAACCAATCTGTTTTGACTTGGTTATTCATTTTACAATACAAACAGTTTACAAAACAAGGTTTTCTAATATCGATTAACGAGGTTGTACCAGTTATTTAATCGAATAAACGAGCCATGAATCTGACACTCACACAAAAACTATGTGCTCGCCAGCATTTCTTTGCTGACTTTGTTTTTACATATGTTTCAGGTGATGTTGCTTAATGTTGATTGCAAATAGGATGCATGCTCACTTAGGACTGGACGAGGCCTTAGTGATTTAATAACGATGATAGACTATGTTTGACTTGCTTGTTTAACTTTAAGACAATGTTAATGAATAAATAAAACGAGACTCTTTTGTATCCATGGTTTCGAAACAATAATTCTGTTACAACACTCCCCGACGTTTCCGCCACGGTTTGTTGTTTTACATCGACGGGGTGTGACAGAAGAGTTGGTATCAGAGCCAATGGTTATAGGAAATTAGGTTATTAGTAATGTTTTGACCTAGACTATAACTTTCTAGGACCCCAACGCAAGTTGATTTGCGTTTAGATTTAAAAAAAACAAAATCCGAATCTGCTTCGAAAATTAATCAACCGTTCTAGGATGATTGATTTCTAGGTTCTGAACCCTTTGTTGTAAGGTTTTGAACCCTTCTAGTTTGACTCATTTTTGGCTTAGTGCCTTCTGAGTTTTCAAAAATCTCGTCAAAGTTTGGGTCGAAATAATGTGAACACGTGCAAACTGGAAGAGTGAATGCCTGTACCCTGAGTTTTCTGTCTAAGGCTAGAGTGTTCGTACAAATCCACATAATCGGACCAGTCACTCTTACCTGGGAACACTTGGGGTGAGTGTTCACTTATAGGCGAGCATGTCTTCGCGATACATTATTTTGATTCATTACTTTGATTAATCACTGCGTGTCGTTTGTTTGTTCGAGGTAACGAACAAATGATCGCCTTCCTTATGTTTTGTCGATATTTTCAATACCTCTTTTGTTTTTCCTAATTGTCGACCTCACTCGTTTCTCATATTTCCTTGTTAGACAATGCCTCCTCGACGTGATGCACAATCTTTTACTGCTGAAGAAGTCGCAACCCTTGTCTCTCAGCAAATGGCTGCTGTGCTTCCAGGCGTTGTGACCCAAATCCACGAGCTGTACAACAACTATAATAATAACAATGCACAATGTAATTTCAAGAATTTCAATTCTGCTAAGCCGCTAAAGTTTTCTGGGTCGCAAGGAGCAACTGCGCTCCTTCAATGGTTCGAAAGTATCAAGAGCACATTCAGACATGTGCAATGTCCGGATGGGCGTAAGGATGAATTTGCATCAAGTGTGTTTGAGAAGCGTGCTCTTACATGGTGGAACGGAGTGATGCGCGATAGGGGTGCCGAAGTGGCATTGGCACAGACATGGAAAGAGCTTCGAGCTCTCATGATGAAAGAGTTCTGTCCCTGTCATGAAATTCGAGCTTTGGAACGGGAGTTTGACGATCTAAAACAAGATGGGGGAGAACACCGTGCGTATACGGATCGATTTGAGGAACTCAGTCTTTTGTGTCCTACTATGGTTACCTCGTTGGAGAAAGCGATAGAGAGGTATATCGACGGTTTACCCGATTCCATACAGGATATTGTTACTGGCGTTAATCCTACTACTGTTCGTCACGCGATCAAGTTATCTGCTACCCTGACTGAGTCGCAAGTCAGGAAGGGTAAACTTACCTGCAAGGGTGATAAGAAGAAGTCGACCGAATCTGTCAAGGAAAAGGCTAAGGGTAAGAAAGGTGAGTCGTCCAAGAAGTCGAGAAAGCGAAAGGGTGCTCAAAACTTTGCAGTTACTGCTCAGAACCCTCAGAACCCACCAGCTCAACCGCCTGCGAAGAAAGTGTCTGCTGGTACTGCACCTCATTGTGCTCGCTGCAACGGTCATCATGTTGCACAACAAGCTTGTAGGTAATGCACAACGTGTGGTAAGCTTGGGCATCTGGCCATCGTCTGTCGTTTGGGTCAGAATCAGATTGTTCATAATCAAGCTCCAGTTCAGAGGAATGATGCTAGATTCCCACCGGGTTCATGTTTCAATTGTGGAGAGTTTGGTCACTTCCGCAACAACTGTCCGAGGTTGGCGAATGCTAATGCAAACCCGAATGCGAATGTCAATGCGAATGTGAATCCCGCTCGTGGGCGAGCGTACAATGTGACACCTGTGTCACTGTGACCATCAAACAAATATCAAACCAATCAAATATTGTATTTCATACTTGGGATTTGTATAAATATGTGTATCATTTGCACATATCAATTTTTGTTCAAATCCGAACTCTAAATCGCTTTCTGGAGAGTTATACGCAAACTGGTGCGTAAACATAATCAGTTTAATGCGACAAATACTCCAGAACATCAACATATACTTAATATACCTTAAATAACCTTTACATAACTTAGAAATAAGTTTTGAAGGCTTTGGTATAGCAAAAACAAGTTAATTCGTTTACAGGGACTAAACTTGACAAAATGCGAAAGTATGCCAATTTGAACTGTAACGAACATTCCGGAACATGACCATAAGTTAAAAACACCTTAAATATCCTTTATATTGCTTAGAAATAGGCTTTGAGGTGTTCGATGTGCTAAAATAAACTTTTGGCTCATTCAGGGACTAAAAACGTCAAAAAGTGCACAAGTTTGTATTTTCGCGCATAACTTACGTTCTGAATACATCCGGACATCCAAAAATTTATGTAAGCACTAAAATATTTTATTTTAGTGTTTGGCATAAGAAAAATCCATTCGTCACGCCATTTGGATCGTTTTTCGCGCTTATGCGCATTCCGTCGTAATTAACCGAACAACGCAATCGTACGGCTAAACGAACCGACACCCGAGATATTTTTGAACACATTTTAAGTTCCCTATACTTTAACTTCATTTTAGAGCTTTGAAATGGGGTTAACGGGGCTTAAACGTGCAAAAAAAAAACGCATCGAAAACCAAGTTTTGAGGTTGCAGGGACTGAAACTGTAAATCTGCCAAACTAGGTCCGTAAGTAGGGGCCAGATGCAGCAAAACGTTTTTTACAGCTGTTAACAGCCCTTAACACTCCCCAAAGGCCAAGTGCCAAGTGTCAAACTCTTATGGTGGATGGCAAATAAGTTACCACAACTTTCCAACAAGTGTACGGCTTAGATCGTGCCCCCTTTTCCAAGAAACGATCCTAACGGTTGTGGGTTTACTATAAATACCCACCTCAACTTCACTCATTCCTCACATTTGAATCTGATTCTAGACTCTCTAAGTGGAAGTTTATGCTTCCTACCTGAGAGTGAATCGGGTTCGAATCTTGCGGGGACCCTTTGTAAGTATTCCTTCGTTCTTTTATTGCTTTTCGAGTCCGAAAGTCAAACTTTGTTTGACTTTCTGCATTGACCAGTTTATGGTCAATGCGAAGTTCATTTGAACTTCGCAACGTGATTGTAATCACGATGGTTATAGTCCCTTGTGACTATGCCTACTGATTACCACGTTGTCTAGGGTCGTAAGGGTAAGCGATCTAATAAATCGTTTATACCTTCGAACCCGACCCAATTGGTCGATCATTAGGATCCGACCAAATACATTAGGTGACCATAGTATATAGGGAATAACCTACCGAGGTTATACCTTATGGTCGCTTCGTTTGAGTAGTTGTATGATAGGTAGTTTATATGCCTTAGGTAAATTACCAAAATGCCCTTTTTACGCCAAAATTCATTACGCGAACGACGCGTTAAAGTAGCATAAGCTACCTAAACGGGTCGTAATGGGTCGTAAGCACTTAGGTTAAGTTTCATTTAGTATGTAGGCTTTGTTAAACCATATCACATGAGTTCCTACACTCATTTGGTTTACAAACCCTAATGCTACCCAATCTTCCGATTTAGGTCCGGTTTATTAACATAGTTACCTATATTAGGTGCCGTTTGATATCCGTGATCTCTAGCATTGTTTGGTTGTTACTGAAGGACTACTAAGCAATCTCAAGTGAGTACATAGAACCCCTCTTTTACTGTTTTCCAAACTGTTTTGGGGTGGAACACATGTGCCTACTTGTTACTTTCATGCTTTCCATGTTTTCATATCATATGTTTGTTATGTTCATTAGTACACTTATAGTACATGATTTCATTGTCTTTTATGCTATGTATGCCATTGTGTGCCTACTTAGTACATCGTTTTACATTACATTTTATGCTATGTATGCCCATTGTGTGCCTACTTAGTACATCGTTTTACATTACATTTTATGCTATGTATGCCCATTGTGTGCCTACTTAGTACATTGTTTTACATTACATCACATCACATGCTATGTATGTTCATTTGTTGCATACTTAGTACATTTTCATTTCATCACATGCTTACATTTTGGTATGACATTTGGTTTGTTTAAATGATACAATGTACATTCATTAACACCGATCACGCCGCTCGGTAGTAGGTAGTGGTACCATAGGACTTGACAAATCCCATTCCTGAAATCTCGGGTTTGTTTGGACGTAAGGAATGACCGAATCCGAATACATATTTTGATAACCTTTACTAAAAGGGTTATCCGACTGTCGCAAGGCTTGGATGTATGAATTTTCACAATACCGCATAAATGTTCGTATTCAGTAAAGCATGCATTATTCTACAAAGCATAACTTTTGATTTATTCAAATACTTTGTTTTGTACATTTTTACTTATGGTTTAAGTAGACTCATTTTACTTACCATACATCACTTTTGACTATACATAAACATTTACACATTGATGGTTTTTACATAAACATTTAACATTTGACTATACATAAACATTTACACATTACTTGACTACTTTTGGACTTCTTAACATTTGGCATGGTTTATACAAGGACTTTTTTTGACAAATTGGTTTAACATAGACTTTATACATTGGTGGTTTGCTTAAGTGACTTAAGTAACGAGATGTGAGTAATATGATACAAGCATGGTGGATACACCGCTGGTACTTCCTATATATAAGTGTTTGTATTATATTACATATCATAGCGTTATTTAAATCATTTCAATTTGGACATATAACATTTTATACAAATAACATACTTTTCACAATACATTGTTTTACAAACAACTTAATTTATACAAACTCATTTCACATGGTTATTCGCTTAACCATGTATTATTCTTTTATACATATATATCATTTGATTTATTTTTCGTTTTTCAAATGATTTACAAAACAAAACAATTAACAAGGTTCATGACTGAATTTTATTAAACATTTTCTTAAACTTAAGTCATGAATCTCATTTTCACAAAACCTATGTACTCGCCGGCATTTTTATGCTGACGTACCTATTTTCACATGTGTTTCAGGAAATGAAGCATAGGATTGATCAAGATACACTTAGGCGGACTTGGGCCTTAGTGACAATAAAAGATGGAAGACTAGTTAATTTTGTTATACTTCTTTGTTTGTTAAGACATTGTAACTACTTTAATTCAATAAAACAATATTTCAATTTCCATGTGTTATGAAACAATGATTCTGTTACAACACTCCCCGATGTTTCCGCCACGTTTTGTTGTTTTACGTGGTCGGGGTGTGACATACAATTTGAATGCAAACGAAGCGAGGGCCGACAACGAGGTCATTAATGGTACGTTTCTTGTTAACAATCGACCTGCCTCTATTATTTTTGATTCTGGTGCCGATAGAAGTTTTGTTTCATTATCTTTTGAACCTTTGCTTGTGATACCTAGAACTAAACTGAGGAAACCCTTATCTGTCGAAGTTGCTTCTGGTAAACCTATTGTTCTCGATTATGTTATTTGTGATTGTCAGTTAAACCTTGATAACCATCTTTTTCCCATTGACCTCACGCCGATGCAACTTGGGAGTTTCAATATTATCGTGGGGATGGATTGGTTAACCAAACATCATGCTGAGGTGGTTTGTTTCGATAAGATTGTTCGTATTCCTCTTCCGTCTGGCGATGTTTTGGAAGTTGTGGCGAGAAGCCATCTGGAGGTTTGAAGCTTATGTCGTGTACAAAGGCCCAAAGTTATTTGCGAAAAGGATATGTTGCTTTCCTGGCACATGTCACCAAAGAGAAAGGCAAGAGCAAGAGTATTCAGGATATTCCGATTGTTCGGGATTATCCAGAGGTGTTTCCCGATGAACTGCCTAGTTTGCCTCCAGTTCGTCAAGTCGAGTTTCATATTGACCTTGTACCCAATGCCAACCCGATTGCGAAAGCACCTTATCGTCTTGCACCGTCGGAGATGCAAGAGTTATCAAAACAACTTCAAGAGTTGTCTGATAAAGGATTCATCCGTCCGAGCTTTTCGCCTTGGGGAGCTCCTGTCCTCTTTGTGAAAAAGAAAGATGGATCTTTTCGAATGTGTATCGATTATCGTGAGCTTAATAAGCTTACCATCAAAAATCGATATCCCCTACCTAGAATTGATGACCTCTTCGACCAGCTGCAAGGTGCTTCATGCTTTTCCAAGATCGATCTGCGATCTGGGTATCATCAACTTCGTGTACTCGAAGAAGATATTCCCAAAACTGCATTCCGTACGAGATATGGGCACTACGAGTTCACCGTCATGCCTTTTGGTTTGACAAATGCCCCAGCTATCTTCATGGACTTAATGAATAGGGTTTGTAAACCTTATTTAGACAAGTTCATCATTGTGTTCATCGACGATATTCTCATTTATTCAAAGTCTCAAGCCGATCACGAGCAACACCTTCGTTTGACATTGGAACTTCTGAAGAAGGAACAACTTTTTGCTAAATTCTCCAAGTGTGAATTTTGGCTTAGAGAAGTTCAGTTTTTGGGTCATATTATCAGTGAGCAGGGTATCCATGTGGATCCTAGCAAAATAGCAGCTATTAAGGATTGGAATACACCAACGACACCTACAAAGATTCGATCATTTCTTGGTCTTGTTGGTTATTATCGTCGATTCATTTCTAATTTCTCAAAGATCGCGGTTCCACTCACAACTTTAACTCAGAAAAATAAGCCTTTTGAGTGGGGACCCAAGCAAGAAGAAGCGTTCCAAACGCTGAAACGGAAGCTCTGCGATGCTCCTGTTTTATCTCTACCTGAGGGAAACGATGATTTTGTTGTCTATTGTGACGCGTCGAATCTAGGACTTGGTTACGTTCTTATGCAACGAGGTAAAGTCATAGCTTAGTGTCTACGAAGCAGATTTCTTCTCTGGTAAGGAATCTTTTACTCGTTCATAGGCGCTAATTAACCAAAATCAGATTAGGGTTTCGTCAGAATTGGTTTTTTCAAGAGGGTTACGATTTGTTATCAAGAGGCAATAATCGATTGTAGGTTGATAATCAGATTTGTTATCTGATTGGAGGCCGATAATCTGAAGTAGGGCTTCTGTCGGCAACAAGTCATCAGGGTTTCAAACGGGGTATTCAGCTACAAATCAGAATAGGGTTTTGCGGCTGCTAACTCATTCAGTTTACGATTTTTTTCATTGTTCTTGGGATAGCGACGGCGTCTATACTCTCTAGGGTTTCGGCTGTCTTGTTCCATTCATCTTGACGGCTTCTAGGGTTTGTAACGGGTTCAATTTTCAGCCGTCATATCCTTTCAATTGACGGCTGCTAGGGTTTGTTAATATGGGAATGGATGATTCTAACACTTCTGGTGGAAACCAACAGCCTATTCGTGGGAAGCCGTCATTAACGTTTGAAGAAATTGCTGCTCGTTTTCTTGATGTAGATGGGAACACTTTGCAGCCAAAGCGTGGTGTATCGATTACAACACAAAGTGACCCTAAGGCTACAAACATCATCGATGAGCTCACCAAGGTCACAGTTCCGGTTCGGTTAGAAAATCGGGATGTTGAAAAGTCAGATAATTTTTGGGATTACCCTAGCAAATATACGCCAAAATCAGACCTCTTTGGAGCATCTTTCTCGGCTGATAAAAGGAAACAAACAGGTTCTGGATCCGTGGAACAACTATCCTTTGCGAATGTTGTGAAGGATACTACTGAGAAAGTTAAGGTGAACTTTAGGGTGATGGAATCGATTGAGGCTGTTGACGGAGCTGATGTTGTCATTCCAATGTCTTCAGTTAAACAAGTCACTGACAGGTATGCGAATACTTTGTATGGTTATTTTCTGGGTAAACGGCTGGAATTTCCTGTGGTTGATTTCTTTGCTAAGAATAATTGGGCGAAATATGGGTTGTCAAGAATGATGATGAATGCTCACGGGTTTTTCTTCTTTAAGTTCAAAACGAAAGAAGGGATGGATCAAATGTTAGAGGATGGACCGTGGATGATAAGAAATGTTCCAATAATTTTGAAAGAGTGGTCGGCCTCTATCAAGTTGGAAAAAGAGGATTTAAAAGCTATTCCAGTTTGGGTCAAGATGCATGATGTCCCGTTAGCGGCATTTACTGACGATGGGCTCAGTTTACTTGCATCTAAGATTGGGGTACCTATAATGTTAGATTCGTATACTGCCACAATGTGTGCGGAATCTTGGGGAAGAAGCAGCTATGCAAGAGCTCTTATTGAAGTGCAAGCGGGGGCTGAGTTAAAAAAGAGTGTTACTGTGGCTATCCCATCTATGGATGGTAGTGGGTATTCAAAGGTGGAAGTCAAGATTGATTATGATTGGGAGCCTCTAAGGTGCTCTTCTTGTTGTGTGTTTGGTCATGATGACAGCTTGTGCCCGAAGAACATTCAGGTATCTTCTAGTGGGGATGCTGAAAAGAATAATGATGAATTTCAGGTTGTAGGGGGCAAGAAGAAGAAAGTGAACAACCAAGGCATCCACATGAAAAATCAGAAGCCTAAGGTAGTTTACAGGCCAGTTGTTAACCCTAAACCAAAATCGTCCTTAAAGACCCCGATGCAGAATCAAGTTTCAACGTCTAACCCGTTTGACATTCTGAGGGATGATACTGGTAAACAGGGAGGTACCAATGTGGGTCGCGTGGAGAAGAAACCGTCGAGTAACACGCAAGAATCGGATGAGGATGAAGTTGAAGAAGTATATAATGAAACTAGTGCATTTATGACATCGGGTACTCATCCTTTTACTTCGAAAGCAGGGGCAAGCACCTCTTCTACCAAGTTCTCTAATGGATAGGCTGTCTGCTTTTCGTCTAAAGGGGCTGCTGTTTTCTGGCTTCTTTATTTTCGATGATGGTGGCTGAGGATTATGTTTTATGGTTTTGCTTTTTTGTCTACTAGATGCCGTGTCCTGATGTATAGTAGACTAGGTTATGGGGTGTTTTAGGTCTTTGGTTTTTGGTTTTTGTTTTGTTTTACATATATGGGGCATGTCCTGTATATGAACTAGTGTGGAACTCATCCTCACTACTTGTACTTATTTGTGGTTGCATTTTAATAGAATCACCGGGGTAACCCTTTACCCAAAAAATAAAGTCATAGCTTATGCGTCTAGACAGCTGAAAATTCACGAGAAGAACTATACGACTCATGATCTTGAATTAGGAGCTGTGGTTTTCGCACTTAAAATCTGGAGACACTACCTCTATGGAACGAAGTGTCACACCCCCAAAATCCACCCTGCAGAGTATCACCGTTTGGAGGTGTGACGCGACCAGGATCGAGCCACCAATCATATTGAACAACGTAATTAAGTTAATAAAACCAACCACAACACAATTGGTGACCAAAAGAGAGTAACAGACTTTAAGTTAACAGTGGAAGCATAAAACGTAAGTCCAAAACATAAGTTCCATAGTTCGTAAGTTTAAAGTTCAAAACGTAAGTTTAATAAGTTCATGAGGATTAAATATTAAGCACGGGACATAACAATCCCTATCTCACAACGACCTCCTACAAGTGCAAACTCCATAAGGCATGTAACAACGAGTCAACAACAAAGTTGAGTGAGTTCACCGAGTTTTAAGTTGTTTCTGAAAACCTGGTTTGTCTTTCGTTGGCTTAATTGCCGTGGGGTTACCCCATAGTTGAAAGTATGATTAACCAGTTCCTTCTTTATTACCCAAACCATATCCATAATTAGTGGGGGGTTTCCCCATGTGAACTACTAGACCGTTACCATATCGACAACTGACGAACAATAGTTGTGCCCTACGTCAATGTTCTATCATCATTGACAGTTTGCCATAGTCCATTAGTACACGCCCGTCCGAACGGCACGATGTGAGGTTTGTTAAACCTAATAGCGCTATTAACTAATGACCGCTCGCTTTTAAACCAGTTAGTCATTTAGTGGTTTTCAAATAGAGCACAAAGTTCCTACACGTATCTATCACATAACATGCATCACTTTAACGGTTTATGCTCATATAAACTTCCCATCTATTCCCGTTCATAAGCAAACATACAACATTGCACATAACACATATAACATGTTATATCATTCTCGGACAACCTACCCGACATTTAGACACGCAAATTACTACTTATGTCGTTTCAGCTTTTATATTCAAAACTCGGCTGTTTTCGGGGATTTTAATAAAATAGTTAACTTGTTTCAAAAATTCCCAACTTTTTGCGTAAGGTCTTAAATGATCCAAATATTATTGTGTAAAAATCTCGGGATCCAATTCATTACCAATATTTTACAAAATTTATTTACCGGACTGCAATCAGATTCATCTTTTTCTGACTGCAGTCCATGGAATAATTTACTTAAAATTCCTCGTAAGTCCGATTTACGAAATTCCAATGGGAGAATTACAAATACATCAGTGGTCATCTACTGTACAACTTTCATGAGCTGATTCAATATAGATTTCCAGTTATGACTAAAAACATATCACCCATTTACTGCAGTAAAAACTCAGCTTTAGCTGCTGTTACAAAACGGGTCCTTAAAATAGTAAACTAGCTCGAAAAATTACGATTCCAATGCCATTGGATCTGATTTCTGAAAATACATAATTTAGGCTTCAGAAATTCAGTTTTTCGATTTATTATGATCCGTTTACAGCCAGTTGAAGTTGGCTGAAAATGTCAATCAGCATGTTTCTTTATAGTCTAAACGTCACTAAATCGTACCAACAAATGTCCTAACAACGGGTTTATCAAGAAATCAACATTAAATCAACTACATATTAATTACAACATCCTACTAACAACATTTCATCTTCATGTTCCATTCTAATGTAAACTTTATGTAAGCTTCATGTTTATGTTTCTTGTTCTAACTCTTTTAGTGTTTTTAAACATACAAGTCTTACTACAACTTTTAACCATAAAAGCAAGATGATCAAGAGTTAAACAAGTGCTTACTACTAGCACAAGGCTAGGGAAGAATCTAACGAAGAAGGTGATGAAAAGTGATGATGAACAAGCAAGAACAAAGCCCTTTTTGAAGCTCCACAAGTTGCAAGCTCCTTTAATCACCTTATATGCTTGAATGGGACTTGAAGCTTTGATGAAGATGGTGGTTTAATGGTGGTGATGGGGGTGGTTGTGGGGAGCCGTGAGGGGGGGGGGGGAGAGTGAAGGTATGGGTGTGAAATGATGAAGTATGGTTGTGATCTTAGGGGCCATGCTTTTATAGATGTTCTTCATATATTTTGGACACCATCATAAGCCACAATCCATTTAAATAATGGAAGTAATCTAGTAGAAGATGTGAAGCATGGTGAAGGTGATTTGGTGGGTCCATTGGGACCGAAATCGGTTTAGGGGGGTTGGTTGTAACATTTTCAACTAATGAGTAATGGATAGTTAGTTTCCAAGTATGAACTTCCATATGGTATTTATTTGATATTTAGTGGGTGTTAGGGTGTTCGGGGATCACGACTAGCTCAAAAATAATTAAACAATGTACTTGACAAAAATTTAGTGTCTCGGGAAATGTTCGGTTGTTCGATAAAATACCGTTTCGTCAAAGTGTTTAATTATTCTGTAAAGTGTCTATTATATATATTTTTGTAACACTTTTAGTTCCTAATACATAGGAGAATATTCAGGACCATTTAGTAAATTTTCTGCACAAGACTAGTGTGTTAACAAACACATGTAAATATGACGCAGTAATCAGAAAACAATTTAGTAATTCAAGACAGTCACCAGGCACTTTAATTGTGACACCTGTGTCACTGCGACCATCAAAAAAATACCAAACCAATGAAATATTGTATTTCATACTTTGGACTTGTATAAATATGTGTATCTTTTGCCCATATCAAGTCTTGTTCGATTTAAAGCTCTAAATCGCTTTCTGGAAGGTTATACGCGCACTGATGCGTAGATATAACCAGTTTAATGCAACGAACACTCCGGAATAGTGAAATAGGCTTAACATACCTTAAATAACCTTTACATAACTTAGATATAAGTTTTGGAAGGTTTGGTGTGGAGAAATCAAGTTAAATCGCTTACAGGGACTAAACTTGACAAACTGCGAAAGTATGCCAATTTGAACTGTAACAGACATTCCGGAACATGACCATAAGTTAAACATGCCATAAATATCCTTCACATAGCTTAGAAATAGGCTTTGAGGGGTTCGGTATGCTAAAATAAACTTTTGGGTCATTCAGGGACTAAAAGTGTCAAAAAGTGCACAAGTTTGCATTTTCGCGCATAACTTACGTTCTGAATACATCCGGATATCCAAAAATTTATATAAGCATGACTATATTATGCTTTAGTGTTTGGCTTGCCAAAAATCCATTCGTTGCGTCATTTGGATCGTTTTTCGTGCTTATGTGCATTCCGTCGTAATTAAGCGAACATCGCGTTCGTACGACCAAACGAACCAACATCCGGCATATTTTTGAGCATGTTTCATGTCCACAATGTTTAGGCAACATTTTAGGGCCTTAAAGTTGACTTTACGGGCCTTAGAAGTGTCGGAAATGGCCTTAAACACGTGCAGGGACTGAAACTGTCATTTCTGAAACTTATGTCTGATCTGTGCAGGCCAGGCGGCCCGCCTCAGTTTCCTTACATCCTCACGCGGCCCACGAGGCTTCTTCTGACCAGATTAATCGAATCTAACAGCAGATTGCAGCTGTTACATTCACAACCACACATTCTAAAATGCTTAGTCAGCTGATAAGGATCAATTTGAGCTACCATAAGGTCCCGACACTTGTACGGGTGGGATTAAGGCACGGTTTCCATGAAACGATCTTAACGGTTACCCGAAAACTATAAATACCCCATACCCCCCATTGCTTAAACCACTAGAATTTTGATCTTAGAAACTCTAAGTTGAAACCATTGTTTCATACCTGAGATTCTCGGATCGAAATTAGCATTCGGGGACCCTTCGTAAGTATTCTTTCGTTCTTTTCCTTATTTTATTGCTTTTCGAGTCAGAAAGTCAAACTTTGTTTGACTTTCAGCGTTGACCAGCTTATGGTCAATGCGAAGTTCGTTTGAACTTCGCAACGTGATTGTAATCACGATGGTTATAGTCCCTTGGGACTATGCCTACTGATTACCACGTTGTCTAGGGTCGTAGGGTAAGTGATCTAATAAATCGCTTATACCTCGAACCCGACCCAGTTTGGTCGATCATTAGGATCCGACCAAATACATTAGGTGACCATAGTGTATAGGGAATAACCTTCCGAGGTTATACCCTATGGTCACATCGTTTGAGTAGTTGTATGATAGGTAGTTTATATGCCTTAGGTAAATTACCAGAATACCCTTTTCATGTATAATTGGTAATTAAGCATATGTAACCTAAACTTTTGTCACATAACTGATTATGTAACATGTTTAGGCATATAACACTTGTCATAGGGCTAGTTAGGCGGTCCGAACGCGTTTCACGCGAACGACGCGTTAAAGTAGCATAAGCTACCTAAACGGGTCGTAATGGGTCGTAAGCACTTAGATTAAGGTTTCATTTAGTATGTAGGCTTTGTTAAACCATATGACACGAGTCTCTATACTCGTTTGGTTTACGAACTCTCATTCTATCAGATCTTCCGATTTAGGTCCGGTTTATTAACATAGTTACCTATATTAGGTGCCGTTTGATATCCGCGATCTCTAGCATTGTTTGGTTGTTACTCAAGGACTACTAAGCAATCTCAAGTGAGTACATAGACCCCTCTTTTACTGTTTTCCAAACTGTTTTGGGGTGAAACACATGTGCCTACTTGTTACTTTCAAGCTTTCCTGTTTTCACATCATATACCTGCTATGTTCGTTAGTACATTATAGTACATGATTTTATTACATCTTATGCTAGGTATGCCCATTGGGTGCATTACTTAGTACATCGTTTTACATTACATGCTACGTATGTCTATTGTTGTATACGTAGTACAGGTCACATGCTACGTATGTCTATTGTTGTATACGTAGTAGAGGTCACATGCTACGTATGTCTATTGTTGTATACGTAGTACAGATCGCATGCTACGTATGTCTATTGTTGTATACGTAGTACAGGTCACATGCTACGTATGTCTATTGTTGTATACGTAGTACAGGTCACATGCTACGTATGTCTATTGTTGCATACTTAGTACAGGTCACATGCTACGTATGTCTATTGTTGCATACTTAGTACAGGTCACATGCTACGTATGTCTATTGTCGCGTACTTAGTACATTTGTTATTCATCACAGGCTTACATTTTGGATACATATTACATGATTTACATGAACATTTTACATCTTGATGGTTTGGTTTGATTAAGTGATTAAGTAACGATGCGTGTGTAATACGATACAAGCATGGTGGATACGCCGCTGGTACTTCCTATATATAAGTGTTTGTATGGTATTACATATCGTAGCGGTATTTGAATCATTTCAGTTTGATACATATAACATTTTATACAAATAACATACTTTTCACAATACATTGTTTTACAAGCAACTTATCTTATACAAACTCAGTTTACATGGTTATTCATTTAACCATACATTATTCACTTATTTATACATATCATCTGAACTCATTGTTTTTCAAATGATTTACAAGACAAAGCAAATTACAAGGTTCATGACTAAACATTTTCTCAAACATAAGTCATGAAACATATTTTCACAAAACCTATGTATCTCACAGGCATTTTTATGCTGACGTACCTATTTTCACATGTGTTTTTCAGGAGCTGTTGCATAAGATGATCAAGATACACATAGGCAGACTTGGGCTTTAGTGACAATAAAAGATGCAAGACTAGTTAATTATGTTGTATTTATTTGTTTGTTAAGACATTGTAACACTTTTAATCAATAAAATGAAACTTCAATTGCCATGGATTTGAAACAATTAATTCTGTTACAACACTCCCCGACATTTCCGCCACGTTTTGTATGTTCTACGTGGTCGGGGTGTGACAGAAAAGTTGGTATCAGAGCCAATGGTTATAGGGAATTAGGTTATTAGTAATGCTTTGACCTAGTCTATAACCTTCTTAGGACCCTAACGCGAGTTTACTTGCGTTTAGTCATAAAACAATACCGTCACCTATCCTTAGGCGACTACCACAACAAGAACATAAATTTCAAAAACCGCTTTGAAAACTAATCATCTGTTCTAGGATGATTTATTACAAGGTTTTGAACCCTCTATTGTAAGGTTTTGAACCCTCTGTTACATGGTTTTGAACCCTTTGAATTTTCAAAATCTCGTCAAGGTTTTGGGTTTTAAATAATGTGAACACGTGCAAACTGGAAGGGTGAATGCCTGTATTCTGGGTTTTCTGTCTAGGCAAGCACTTCGTATATATCTCATCAGACGCGAGACCAGTTGTGCTTACCTGGGAATTCTTGGGATGAGTGTTCACTTATAGGCGAGCATGTCTTCGTGATACATTATTTTTGACCTATTTACTTTGATTAATCACCGAGGTCGTTTGTTGCTTTGTAGTAACAAACAAATGACCACTATCCTTGCTTTCATCAGATTTGTTTCATCTCATTCTTTTCGTCTAATTCTCTCACTCGTTTCCTTTCATGTTTCCTCTTTTAGAATGCCTCCTCGACGCGACAATCGGCAAATGCCGAACTGGCGGAAATCATCGCGCAGCAAATGGCTGCTGCCTTCCCAAATCTTTATGCTCAAATGATGCAAGCCATCAACAACAACAATGCTCCATGCAACTTCAAGAGTTTCAACTCGGCTAAACCGCTCAAGTTTAGTGGTTCTGAGGGAGCAACTGGGCTTCTTCAATGGTTCGAGAGCATTGAGAATACGTTCCGTCACGTTCAGTGTCCTGAAAATCGCAAGGTTGAGTTTTCTTCGAGCGTGTTTCAGAAGAGGGCTCTTACGTGGTGGAACGGGATTATGAGAGACCAGGGTGCTGAAATTGCACTAGCACAGACTTGGGCCGAGCTTAGAGCTCTTATGATGAGGGAGTTCTGTCCTCGTCATGAACTGCGAGCTTTGGAGAGGGAGTTTGATGATTTGAAGCAAGACAGTGGTGAACATCGAGCCTATACTGACCGTTTTGAAGAATTGAGCCTGTTGTGTCCTGCTATGGTTACTCCTGTGGATAAGGCGATCGAGAAATATACTGATGGTCTTCCTGACCTAGTTCAGGATATTGTTACTGGCAGTAACCCTACTACTGTCAGACAAGCCATTGAACTACCCTAACTGAATCCCACATCAGAAAGAAAAAGCTTTTTCGAAAAGGCGACCCAAGACCATCCGACAAGACTGCTCAAGTGGAACCAAAGGAAGAACATGCTGAGGTGTCCAAGAATAAGAAACGTAAGGCTTCGCAGAATTTTGCGATTGCTGCTCAACCCAACCAAAACATCCGCCACCAACCAGCTCAGCCTCCTGCAAGGAAACCTTATGCCGGTACTGCACCGATATGCGAAAAATGTAATGCACACCACTTAGCTCACCTACAGTGTCGTTTGTGTGCATCATGTGGGCGACTCGGTCACCTAGCAAATGCTTGTCGTTTTACCCCGAACCAAGCTGGTCCAAACCAACCTCAAGTAAATCCTGCTCAAGCTCGTCTTCCACGAGGTCCTTGCTTCAACTATGGCGAGATGGGCCATTTCCGAAGAAATTGCCCAAAGATTGCTAATGCGAATCCAGCGCAGGGATGAGCATCGGACCAACTAAAAGACAATGTTGTTTAGAAATAATCAAGCCTTATGTATTATTTTCTTTTGTTGTCAAGGTCCATGAAACAGTTGTTGTTGTGGTTGTTTATAAATAAATCTTTTTATTTTGCATTGCAATGTACAAATATGATGGCATGTATAAACAACGTATCCCCTACAATACCGACAATCAAGGAATCGTATTCCTTGAAGAACAGACTACCCCGTAATTTCTTCCATTTTATTATCTCTTGCGTTTTCCACGGAAATCCTTAGTACCCGTCTCTTGCAAAGAAACGAAGTACAAGGCGCAAGTTACAACTCTGTATGAATACCCACCGTACCACTATAAATTCTTAATAGGGTACCTAAGGGTATTTCCGTATCTTCAAATTTTTGTGTTCCTTAATTCGAATATTGTGTTTCTTGAAAACGAAATCGAATTTTTGGAAGATCTTGCTATCTTCATAGTTAGATTCTTACTAATGTCTAAAGTACCGAATGAAATCCATGAAATGGATTCCTAGTGTGCTTTAAATACATGTACGTAATTAACAAAACAAAACTTACAAATTAAAGATCTAGATAATCAATTTTGTGATTAGGTGACTATGTGTTTATGCATCTTGTTTTTCCTTTTAAGCATTTTGTGTTTTTGTATACTCTGGATATTCGCTATCCAAATCCTCGTAGAATCTTTCATACCTTCATATGAGGGATTCGTAGTAGGATATTCAAAAAGGTACTATCTTAAATCCTTAATGGACTTCTACTTTGGAGTTAAGTCCCTGGGATTAAAAGTACTATTCCAAAGTTTAAGGGCAACATGTGTTGATAAGTTAAATAGATTGGTCCGACAATCTAGTTAAATACATCCTACGTCGATGTAGTTAAATATTCCCCGTAGGTAGTTAGTTAAAGAGATCCTACGTCGATCTAAGTTAAATAGATTGGTCCGACAATCTAGTTAAATACATCCTACGTCGATGTAGTTAAATATTCCCCGTAGGTAGTTAGTTAAAGAGATCCTACGTCGATCTAAGTTAAATAGATTGGTCCGACAATCTAGTTAAATACATCCTACGTCGATGTAATTAAATATTCCCTGTAGGTAGTTAGTTAAAGAGATCCTACGTCGATCTAAGTTAAATAGATTGGTCCGACAATCTAGTTAAATACATCCTACGTCGATGTAATTAAATATTCCCCGTAGGTAGTTAGTTAAAGAGATCCTACGTCGATCTAAGTTAAATAGATTGGTCCGACAATCTAGTTAAATACATCCTACGTCGATGTAGTTAAATATTTCCCGTAGGTAGTTAGTTAAGGAGATCCTACGTCGATCTAAGTTAAATAGATTGGTTCGACAATCTAGTTAAATATATCATGTGTTTATGTAGTTAAATAGGCCCTCGGGTGGTCTAAATCAAGAGATTGTTATGAAATGAACTGTGCGGACTGTGCAAGGAACTACGTAATTATGGAGGCCTACATAATTATGGAATTCAGTGCATAGAAACCACAGGAAGTTTTATCATGTGTTAAGACCAACAGTGGCAAGAGTAATGATACGGGAGAAGTCTTGGACTTCGACCAATGTCATTTATTCTCACACTACCCAATTCTGATCTCAATCACACACACAGTTTCCTATGATAAGTCTTCATAAGAAACGTTCTTCTGTCCGTAGTTCAAAACTCCATGTTTTGTTACTACAAGGACTTCACTTTGAGGGTTGACATCTTTGCTAAGAATCCTAACATGGCCCAGAGTTTTACTTAAGGGCTCAATGGATTTGTCTGAAGGAAAAACCGTCACAGCTGTCTCCACAAGTTTCCTCTAAAACTAAATTTCGGGACGAAATTTCCTAAAGTAGGGGAGACTGTGACACCTGTGTCACTGCGACCATCAAACAAATACCAAACCAATGAAATATTGTATTTCATACTTTGGACTTGTATAAATATGTGTATCTTTTGCCCATATCAAGTCTTGTTCGATTTAAAGCTCTAAATCGCTTTCTGAAAGGTTATACGCGCACTGATGCGTAGATATAACCAGTTTAATGCAACGAACACTCCGGAATAGTGAAATAGGCTTAACATACCTTAAATAACCTTTACATAACTTAGATATAAGTTTTGGAAGGTTTGGTGTGGAGAAATCAAGTTAAATCGCTTACAGGGACTAAACTTGACAAACTGCGAAAGTATGCCAATTTGAACTGTAACAGACATTCCGGAACATGACCATAAGTTAAACATGCTATAAATATCCTTCACATAGCTTAGAAATAGGCTTTGAGGGGTTCGGTATGCTAAAATAAACTTTTGGGTCATTCAGGGACTAAAAGTGTCAAAAAGTGCACAAGTTTGCATTTTCGCGCATAACTTACGTTCTGAATACATCCGGACATCCAAAAATTTATGTAAGCATGACTATATTATGCTTTAGTGTTTGGCTTGCCAAAAATCCATTCGTTGCGTCATTTGGATCGTTTTTCGTGCTTATGCGCATTCCGTCGTAATTAAGCGAACATCGCGTTCGTACGACCAAACGAACCAACATCCGGCATATTTTTGAGCATGTTTCATGTCCACAATGTTTAGGCAACATTTTAGGGCCTTAAAGTTGACTTTACGGGCCTTAGAAGTGTCGGAAATGGCCTTAAACACGTGCAGGGACTGAAACTGTCATTTCTGAAACTTATGTCTGATCTGTGCAGGCCAGGCGGCCCGCCTCAGTTTCCTTACATCCTCACGCGGCCCACGAGGCTTCTTCTGACCAGATTAATCGAATCTAACAGCAGATTGCAGCTGTTACATTCACAACCACACATTCTAAAATGCTTAGTCAACTGATAAGGATCAATTTGAGCTACCATAAGGTCCCGACACTTGTACGGGTGGGATTAAGGCACGGTTTCCATGAAACGATCTTAACGGTTACCCGAAAACTATAAATACCCCATACCCCCCATTGCTTAAACCACTAGAATTTTGATTTTAGAAACTCTAAGTTGAAACCATTGTTTCATACCTGAGATTCTCGGATCGAAATTAGCATTCGGGGACCCTTCGTAAGTATTCTTTCGTTCTTTTCCTTATTTTATTGCTTTTCGAGTCAGAAAGTCAAACTTTGTTTGACTTTCAGCGTTGACCAGCTTATGGTCAATGCGAAGTTCGTTTGAACTTCGCAACGTGATTGTAATCACGATGGTTATAGTCCCTTGGGACTATGCCTACTGATTACCACGTTGTCTAGGGTCGTAGGGTAAGCGATCTAATAAATCGCTTATACCTCGAACCCGACCCAGTTTTGTCGATCATTAGGATCCGACCAAATACATTAGGTGACCATAGTGTATAGGGAATAACCTTCCGAGGTTATACCCTATGGTCACATCGTTTGAGTAGTTGTATGATAGGTAGTTTATATGCCTTAGGTAAATTACCAGAATACCCTTTTCATGTATAATTGGTAATTAAGCATATGTAACCTAAACTTTTGTCACATAACTGATTATGTAACATGTTTAGGCATATAACACTTGTCATAGGGCTAGTTAGGCGGTCCGAACGCGTTTCACGCGAACGACGCGTTAAAGTAGCATAAGCTACCTAAACGGGTCGTAATGGGTCGTAAGCACTTAGATTAAGGTTTCATTTAGTATGTAGGCTTTGTTAAACCATATGACACGAGTCTCTATACTCGTTTGGTTTACGAACTCTCATTCTATCAGATCTTCCGATTTAGGTCCGGTTTATTAACATAGTTACCTATATTAGGTGCCGTTTGATATCCGCGATCTCTAGCATTGTTTGGTTGTTACTCAAGGACTACTAAGCAATCTCAAGTGAGTACATAGACCCCTCTTTTACTGTTTTCCAAACTGTTTTGGGGTGAAACACATGTGCCTACTTGTTACTTTCAAGCTTTCCTGTTTTCACATCATATACCTGCTATGTTCGTTAGTACATTATAGTACATGATTTTATTACATCTTATGCTAGGTATGCCCATTGTGTGCATTACTTAGTACATCGTTTTACATTACATGCTACGTATGTCTATTGTTGTATACGTAGTACAGGTCACATGCTACGTATGTCTATTGTTGTATACGTAGTAGAGGTCACATGCTACGTATGTCTATTGTTGTATACGTAGTACAGATCGCATGCTACGTATGTCTATTGTTGTATACGTAGTACAGGTCACATGCTACGTATGTCTATTGTTGTATACGTAGTACAGGTCACATGCTACGTATGTCTATTGTTGCATACTTAGTACAGGTCACATGCTACGTATGTCTATTGTTGCATACTTAGTACAGGTCACATGCTACGTATGTCTATTGTCGCGTACTTAGTACATTTGTTATTCATCACAGGCTTACATTTTGGATACATATTACATGATTTACATGAACATTTTACATCTTGATGGTTTGGTTTGATTAAGTGATTAAGTAACGATGCGTGTGTAATACGATACAAGCATGGTGGATACGCCGCTGGTACTTCCTATATATAAGTGTTTGTATGGTATTACATATCGTAGCGGTATTTGAATCATTTCAGTTTGATACATATAACATTTTATACAAATAACATACTTTTCACAATACATTGTTTTACAAGCAACTTATCTTATACAAACTCAGTTTACATGGTTATTCATTTAACCATACATTATTCACTTATTTATACATATCATCTGAACTCATTGTTTTTCAAATGATTTACAAGACAAAGCAAATTACAAGGTTCATGACTAAACATTTTCTCAAACATAAGTCATGAAACATATTTTCACAAAACCTATGTATCTCACAGGCATTTTTATGCTGACGTACCTATTTTCACATGTGTTTTTCAGGAGCTGTTGCATAAGATGATCAAGATACACATAGGCAGACTTGGGCTTTAGTGACAATAAAAGATGCAAGACTAGTTAATTATGTTGTATTTATTTGTTTGTTAAGACATTGTAACACTTTTAATCAATAAAACGAAACTTCAATTGCCATGGATTTGAAACAATTAATTCTGTTACAACACTCCCCGACATTTCCGCCACGTTTTGTATGTTCTACGTGGTCGGGGTGTGACAGAAAAGTTGGTATCAGAGCCAATGGTTATAGGGAATTAGGTTATTAGTAATGCTTTGACCTAGTCTATAACCTTCTTAGGACCCTAACGCGAGTTTACTTGCGTTTAGTCATAAAACAATACCGTCACCTATCCTTAGGCGACTACCACAACAAGAACATAAATTTCAAAAACCGCTTTGAAAACTAATCATCTGTTCTAGGATGATTTATTACAAGGTTTTGAACCCTCTATTGTAAGGTTTTGAACCCTCTGTTACATGGTTTTGAACCCTTTGAATTTTCAAAATCTCGTCAAGGTTTTGGGTTTTAAATAATGTGAACACGTGCAAACTGGAAGGGTGAATGCCTGTATTCTGGGTTTTCTGTCTAGGCAAGCACTTCGTATATATCTCATCAGACGCGAGACCAGTTGTGCTTACCTGGGAATTCTTGGGATGAGTGTTCACTTATAGGCGAGCATGTCTTCGTGATACATTATTTTTGACCTATTTACTTTGATTAATCACCGAGGTCGTTTGTTGCTTTGTAGTAACAAACAAATGACCACTATCCTTGCTTTCATCAGATTTGTTTCATCTCATTCTTTTCGTCTAATTCTCTCACTCGTTTCCTTTCATGTTTCCTCTTTTAGAATGCCTCCTCGACGCGACAATCGGCAAATGCCGAACTGGCGGAAATCATCGCGCAGCAAATGGCTGCTGCCTTCCCAAATCTTTATGCTCAAATGATGCAAGCCATCAACAACAACAATGCTCCATGCAACTTCAAGAGTTTCAACTCGGCTAAACCGCTCAAGTTTAGTGGTTCTGAGGGAGCAACTGGGCTTCTTCAATGGTTCGAGAGCATTGAGAATACGTTCCGTCACGTTCAGTGTCCTGAAAATCGCAAGGTTGAGTTTTCTTCGAGCGTGTTTCAGAAGAGGGCTCTTACGTGGTGGAACGGGATTATGAGAGACCGGGGTGCTGAAATTGCACTAGCACAGACTTGGGCCGAGCTTAGAGCTCTTATGATGAGGGAGTTCTGTCCTCGTCATGAACTGCGAGCTTTGGAGAGGGAGTTTGATGATTTGAAGCAAGACAGTGGTGAACATCGAGCCTATACTGACCGTTTTGAAGAATTGAGCCTGTTGTGTCCTGCTATGGTTACTCCTGTGGATAAGGCGATCGAGAAATATACTGATGGTCTTCCTGACCTAGTTCAGGATATTGTTACTGGCAGTAACCCTACTACTGTCAGACAAGCCATTGAACTGTCTGCCACCCTAACTGAATCCCACATCAGAAAGAAAAAGCTTTTTCGAAAAGGCGACCCAAGACCATCCGACAAGACTGCTCAAGTGGAACCAAAGGAAGAACATGCTGAGGTGTCCAAGAATAAGAAACGTAAGGCTTCGCAGAATTTTGCGATTGCTGCTCAACCCAACCAAAACATCCGCCACCAACCAGCTCAGCCTCCTGCAAGGAAACCTTATGCCGGTACTGCACCGATATGCGAAAAATGTAATGCACACCACTTAGCTCACCTACAGTGTCGTTTGTGTGCATCATGTGGGCGACTCGGTCACCTAGCAAATGCTTGTCGTTTTACCCCGAACCAAGCTGGTCCAAACCAACCTCAAGTAAATCCTGCTCAAGCTCGTCTTCCACGAGGTCCTTGCTTCAACTATGGCGAGATGGGCCATTTCCGAAGAAATTGCCCAAAGATTGCTAATGCGAATCCAGCGCAGGGATGAGCATCGGACCAACTAAAAGACAATGTTGTTTAGAAATAATCAAGCCTTATGTATTATTTTCTTTTGTTGTCAAGGTCCATGAAACAGTTGTTGTTGTGGTTGTTTATAAATAAATCTTTTTATTTTGCATTGCAATGTACAAATATGATGGCATGTATAAACAACGTATCCCCTACAATACCGACAATCAAGGAATCGTATTCCTTGAAGAACAGACTACCCCGTAATTTCTTCCATTTTATTATCTCTTGCGTTTTCCACGGAAATCCTTAGTACCCGTCTCTTGCAAAGAAACGAAGTACAAGGCGCAAGTTACAACTCTGTATGAATACCCACCGTACCACTATAAATTCTTAATAGGGTACCTAAGGGTATTTCCGTATCTTCAAATTTTTGTGTTCCTTAATTCGAATATTGTGTTTCTTGAAAACGAAATCGAATTTTTGGAAGATCTTGCTATCTTCATAGTTAGATTCTTACTAATGTCTAAAGTACCGAATGAAATCCATGAAATGGATTCCTAGTGTGCTTTAAATACATGTACGTAATTAACAAAACAAAACTTACAAATTAAAGATCTAGATAATCAATTTTGTGATTAGGTGACTATGTGTTTATGCATCTTGTTTTTCCTTTTAAGCATTTTGTGTTTTTGTATACTCTGGATATTCGCTATCCAAATCCTCGTAGAATCTTTCATACCTTCATATGAGGGATTCGTAGTAGGATATTCAAAAAGGTACTATCTTAAATCCTTAATGGACTTCTACTTTGGAGTTAAGTCCCTGGGATTAAAAGTACTATTCCAAAGTTTAAGGGCAACATGTGTTGATAAGTTAAATAGATTGGTCCGACAATCTAGTTAAATACATCCTACGTCGATGTAGTTAAATATTCCCCGTAGGTAGTTAGTTAAAGAGATCCTACGTCGATCTAAGTTAAATAGATTGGTCCGACAATCTAGTTAAATACATCCTACGTCGATGTAGTTAAATATTCCCCGTAGGTAGTTAGTTAAAGAGATCCTACGTCGATCTAAGTTAAATAGATTGGTCCGACAATCTAGTTAAATACATCCTACGTCGATGTAATTAAATATTCCCTGTAGGTAGTTAGTTAAAGAGATCCTACGTCGATCTAAGTTAAATAGATTGGTCCGACAATCTAGTTAAATACATCCTACGTCGATGTAATTAAATATTCCCCGTAGGTAGTTAGTTAAAGAGATCCTACGTCGATCTAAGTTAAATAGATTGGTCCGACAATCTAGTTAAATACATCCTACGTCGATGTAGTTAAATATTTCCCGTAGGTAGTTAGTTAAGGAGATCCTACGTCGATCTAAGTTAAATAGATTGGTTCGACAATCTAGTTAAATATATCATGTGTTTATGTAGTTAAATAGGCCCTCGGGTGGTCTAAATCAAGAGATTGTTATGAAATGAACTGTGCGGACTGTGCAAGGAACTACGTAATTATGGAGGCCTACATAATTATGGAATTCAGTGCATAGAAACCACAGGAAGTTTTATCATGTGTTAAGACCAACAGTGGCAAGAGTAATGATACGGGAGAAGTCTTGGACTTCGACCAATGTCATTTATTCTCACACTACCCAATTCTGATCTCAATCACACACACAGTTTCCTATGATAAGTCTTCATAAGAAACGTTCTTCTGTCCGTAGTTCAAAACTCCATGTTTTGTTACTACAAGGACTTCACTTTGAGGGTTGACATCTTTGCTAAGAATCCTAACATGGCCCAGAGTTTTACTTAAGGGCTCAATGGATTTTTCTGAAGGAAAAACCGTCACAGCTGTCTCCACAAGTTTCCTCTAAAACTAAATTTCGGGACGAAATTTCCTAAAGTAGGGGAGACTGTGACACCTGTGTCACTGCGACCATCAAACAAATACCAAACCAATGAAATATTGTATTTCATACTTTGGACTTGTATAAATATGTGTATCTTTTGCCCATATCAAGTCTTGTTCGATTTAAAGCTCTAAATCGCTTTCTGAAAGGTTATACGCGCACTGATGCGTAGATATAACCAGTTTAATGCAACGAACACTCCGGAATAGTGAAATAGGCTTAACATACCTTAAATAACCTTTACATAACTTAGATATAAGTTTTGGAAGGTTTGGTGTGGAGAAATCAAGTTAAATCGCTTACAGGGACTAAACTTGACAAACTGCGAAAGTATGCCAATTTGAACTGTAACAGACATTCCGGAACATGACCATAAGTTAAACATGCCATAAATATCCTTCACATAGCTTAGAAATAGGCTTTGAGGGGTTCGGTATGCTAAAATAAACTTTTGGGTCATTCAGGGACTAAAAGTGTCAAAAAGTGCACAAGTTTGCATTTTCGCGCATAACTTACGTTCTGAATACATCCGGACATCCAAAAATTTATGTAAGCATGACTATATTATGCTTTAGTGTTTGGCTTGCCAAAAATCCATTCGTTGCGTCATTTGGATCGTTTTTCGTGCTTATGCGCATTCCGTCGTAATTAAGCGAACATCGCGTTCGTACGACCAAACGAACCAACATCCGGCATATTTTTGAGCATGTTTCATGTCCACAATGTTTAGGCAACATTTTAGGGCCTTAAAGTTGACTTTACGGGCCTTAGAAGTGTCGGAAATGGCCTTAAACACGTGCAGGGACTGAAACTGTCATTTCTGAAACTTATGTCTGATCTGTGCAGGCCAGGCGGCCCGCCTCAGTTTCCTTACATCCTCACGCGGCCCACGAGGCTTCTTCTGACCAGATTAATCGAATCTAACAGCAGATTGCAGCTGTTACATTCACAACCACACATTCTAAAATGCTTAGTCAACTGATAAGGATCAATTTGAGCTACCATAAGGTCCCGACACTTGTACGGGTGGGATTAAGGCACGGTTTCCATGAAACGATCTTAACGGTTACCCGAAAACTATAAATACCCCATACCCCCCATTGCTTAAACCACTAGAATTTTGATTTTAGAAACTCTAAGTTGAAACCATTGTTTCATACCTGAGATTCTCGGATCGAAATTAGCATTCGGGGACCCTTCGTAAGTATTCTTTCGTTCTTTTCCTTATTTTATTGCTTTTCGAGTCAGAAAGTCAAACTTTGTTTGACTTTCAGCGTTGACCAGCTTATGGTCAATGCGAAGTTCGTTTGAACTTCGCAACGTGATTGTAATCACGATGGTTATAGTCCCTTGGGACTATGCCTACTGATTACCACGTTGTCTAGGGTCGTAGGGTAAGCGATCTAATAAATCGCTTATACCTCGAACCCGACCCAGTTTGGTCGATCATTAGGATCCGACCAAATACATTAGGTGACCATAGTGTATAGGGAATAACCTTCCGAGGTTATACCCTATGGTCACATCGTTTGAGTAGTTGTATGATAGGTAGTTTATATGCCTTAGGTAAATTACCAGAATACCCTTTTCATGTATAATTGGTAATTAAGCATATGTAACCTAAACTTTTGTCACATAACTGATTATGTAACATGTTTAGGCATATAACACTTGTCATAGGGCTAGTTAGGCGGTCCGAACGCGTTTCACGCGAACGACGCGTTAAAGTAGCATAAGCTACCTAAACGGGTCGTAATGGGTCGTAAGCACTTAGATTAAGGTTTCATTTAGTATGTAGGCTTTGTTAAACCATATGACACGAGTCTCTATACTCGTTTGGTTTACGAACTCTCATTCTATCAGATCTTCCGATTTAGGTCCGGTTTATTAACATAGTTACCTATATTAGGTGCCGTTTGATATCCGCGATCTCTAGCATTGTTTGGTTGTTACTCAAGGACTACTAAGCAATCTCAAGTGAGTACATAGACCCCTCTTTTACTGTTTTCCAAACTGTTTTGGGGTGAAACACATGTGCCTACTTGTTACTTTCAAGCTTTCCTGTTTTCACATCATATACCTGCTATGTTCGTTAGTACATTATAGTACATGATTTTATTACATCTTATGCTAGGTATGCCCATTGTGTGCATTACTTAGTACATCGTTTTACATTACATGCTACGTATGTCTATTGTTGTATACGTAGTACAGGTCACATGCTACGTATGTCTATTGTTGTATACGTAGTAGAGGTCACATGCTACGTATGTCTATTGTTGTATACGTAGTACAGATCGCATGCTACGTATGTCTATTGTTGTATACGTAGTACAGGTCACATGCTACGTATGTCTATTGTTGTATACGTAGTACAGGTCACATGCTACGTATGTCTATTGTTGCATACTTAGTACAGGTCACATGCTACGTATGTCTATTGTTGCATACTTAGTACAGGTCACATGCTACGTATGTCTATTGTCGCGTACTTAGTACATTTGTTATTCATCACAGGCTTACATTTTGGATACATATTACATGATTTACATGAACATTTTACATCTTGATGGTTTGGTTTGATTAAGTGATTAAGTAACGATGCGTGTGTAATACGATACAAGCATGGTGGATATGCCGCTGGTACTTCCTATATATAAGTGTTTGTATGGTATTACATATCGTAGCGGTATTTGAATCATTTCAGTTTGATACATATAACATTTTATACAAATAACATACTTTTCACAATACATTGTTTTACAAGCAACTTATCTTATACAAACTCAGTTTACATGGTTATTCATTTAACCATACATTATTCACTTATTTATACATATCATCTGAACTCATTGTTTTTCAAATGATTTACAGACAAAGCAAATTACAAGGTTCATGACTAAACATTTTCTCAAACATAAGTCATGAAACATATTTTCACAAAACCTATGTATCTCACAGGCATTTTTATGCTGACGTACCTATTTTCACATGTGTTTTTCAGGAGCTGTTGCATAAGATGATCAAGATACACATAGGCAGACTTGGGCTTTAGTGACAATAAAAGATGCAAGACTAGTTAATTATGTTGTATTTATTTGTTTGTTAAGACATTGTAACACTTTTAATCAATAAAACGAAACTTCAATTGCCATGGATTTGAAACAATTAATTCTGTTACAACACTCCCCGACATTTCCGCCACGTTTTGTATGTTCTACGTGGTCGGGGTGTGACATTAATTGTCATTAATAAATCGTACGGATACATGAAATTGTGAGGGTTGTCACACGAAGTGGGTGGTTTTCACAGACCACAAAAGTCTCCAGCATATTCTCAATCAGAAGGAGCTGAACATGAGGCAACGACGTTGGGTTGAACTCTTAAACGATTATGATTGCGAGATCCGCTACCATCCTGGTAAGGCGAATGTCGTAGCCGATGCGCTTAGTCGAAAGGAACGAGTCAAGCTTCATTCTGTTCGAACTCTATTTGATATTAAATCTCGTGTCCTTCAAGCTCAATGATCTTGTGTGATCAAAGACTTATTGAAATATGAGCTACCGCTTCAACTCGAACTTAAACTCGAAACGAAGGACGATGGGTTACTATATTTCAAGGATCGTTTGTGGATTCCGAAACAAGACAAACTTCGCACCTTGGTAATGGACGAATCTCACAAGTCTCGATATTCTATCCATCCCGGTGCTGATAAAATGTACAAGGATCTTCGTACTCAGTTCTGGTGGCCTGGTATGAAGAAGGATAACAGCCTTGTATGTATCGAAATGCCTAACTTGTCTCAAAGTCAAGGCTGAACATCAACGACCTTCTGGTTTGCTTGTACAACAAGAGATACCGGTTTGGAAGTGGGAGAACATTGCAATGGATCTCATCACTAAGTTACCGCGTACATCTAAAGGCCACGATGCTATTTGGGTTGTTATAGATCGATTAACGAAATCAGCTCATTTTATACCGATTCGCGAGGATCTATCTGCTGATAAACTTGCAAAGATTTATGTTGATGAGATTGTATCACGACATGATGTTCCTTTGGATATCATTTCCGATTGTGATGCTCTGTTTTCATCTCATTTTTGGAAGACCATGCAATCTGTGTTGGGAACCCAACTGAATCTAAGTACTGCTTATCATCCCCAAACAGATGGACAATTTGAGAGAACGATTCAAACTTTGGAGGATATGCTTAGGGCATGCGTGATAGACTTTGGTGGTAATTGGGATTCTCATCTTCCACTGATCGAGTTCTCTTACAACAACAGTTATCATGCTAGTATTAATATGGCACCATTCGAAGCTCTCTACGGTCGAAAATGTCATTCACCTGTCTGTTGGAATGAGATCGGTGAAGCTCAGCTTACTGGACCTGAGCTCATTCTGGAAACAACAGACAAAATCAAGAAAATCCGTGATTATCTTGTGACAGCTCGAAGCCGTCAGTAGTGGTTGCACTTTTCTTAAACAACTGGGGATACTTGAGTTTCATTTAGTCTTCTCGTTCCCAGGTATACTCTGGGCCACGACGGGCATCCCAACGAACTCGAACAAGAGGTATCCTGGTACGTTTGAGAACCTTAACATCTCGATCAGTAATCTCTACTGGTTCCTCGACGAATCGCAGCTGGTCGTCGATAGTGAGCTCCTTTAAGGGAACTATGAGGGTCTCATCTGACAGACACTTCTTCAGATTCGACACATGGAAAACATTGTGAACTCCGCTGAGTTCTTCCGGTAGATTCAAGTTGTAAGCGACCTTGCCAATTTTCTCAATGATTTCGAATGGTCCGACATAACGCAGATTGAGTTTGCCTCGTTTGCCAAAACGAACTACACCTTTCCAAGGTGAGACTTTGAGTAGCACTCGATCCCCAACCTAGAACTCGAGTGGTTTCCTACGCTTATCAGCGTAGCTTTTCTGACGGTCGCGAGCTGCCGCCATTTGTTGACGTATCTGAGCAATCCTTTCGGTTGTATCTACTACAAGTTCTGGGCCTGTGATTTGACTGTCGCCAACCTCTGCCCAACAAAGAGGTGATCGGCATTTTCGTCCGTACAATGCCTCGAACGGAGCAGCCTGGATACTGGTGTGATAACTGTTGTTATACGAAAACTCCACTAACGGGAGGTGTTTTTCCCAGCCATTACCAAAATCGATTACACATGCCCTAAGCATGTATTCAAGGGTTTGGATGGTGCGTTCAGATTGCCCATCCGTCTGTGGATGGTATGCCATACTCATGTCTAATCGAGAACCAAAGGATTTCTGCATAGCTTGCCACAATTCAGATGTAAAACGTGAGTCACGGTCAGAAATGATGGAGGTTGGCACTCCGTGCCTTGATACTACTTCCTTTAGGTAGATGTCTGCTTGAGTAGAAAACTTATCTGTTTCCTTGATAGCCAGAAAATGTGCAGACTTGGTCAGTCGATCCACGATCACCCAAATAGTGTCATTTCCACGTTGAGATCTAGGAAGGCTAGTAACGAAATCCATGGAAATTTGCTCCCATTTCCATGTCGGGATCTCTGGTTGTTGAAGTAGGCCTGATGGTTTCTGGTATTCGACCTTGACCCTAGCACAAGTCAGGCATTTACTGACGTAGGTTGCTATGTTGGCTTTCATACCAGGCCACCAATATGTGTAGTCTTGAGATCGTGGTACATCTTATCCGAACCAGGATGTACTGAATAACGAGACTTGTGCGCTTCGTCCATCACAAGCTCGCGTAAGTTTCCGTAAAGTGGAACCCAGATGCGCCCGTTAACATAGTAGGTGCCGTCTTCCTTTTGTTCTAACCGTTTCCTTGATCCTCGTAGAGACTCAGCCCTGATGTTCTCTGCTTTCAATGCTTCGACCTGAGCATCACGAATTTGAGCAGGAAGACTAGATTGGATGGTAAGTTGTAACGCTCGCACACGTTTAGGTATAGTATCCTTTCGACTGAGGGCGTCAACCACAACATTGGCTTTGCCAGGATGATATTTGATAGCGCATTCATAATCGTTCAAGAGCTTGACCCATTGGCGTTGTCGCATGTTTAACTCCTTTTGTTTGAAGATATGCTCGAGACTCCTGTGATCGGTGTAAATGGTGCACTTGGTACCGTACAGGTAATGTCTCCATATCTTAAGTGCGAAAACAACTGCTCCCAATTCCAAGTCGTGCGTAGTGTAGTTCCTTTCGTGAACCTTAAGTTGGTGTGATGCGTAGGCAATGACCTTGTCACCTTGCATCAATACGCATCCGAGTCCTTGGATGGAAGCGTCGCAATAAACCATAAAATCATCTGTGCCTTCAGGCAATGAGAGGATAGGCGCACTACAAAGTCTGTCTTTTAAGTGCTGAAAAGCAGATTTCTGTGCATCACCCCAACGATAGGTGACACCCTTCTGAGTTAGCGAGGTAAGAGGTTGCGCAATCTTAGAGAAATCCTTGATAAACCGTCTATAATATCAGGACCCAAGAATTGACGGATTTCTGTTGGTGTACGGGGTGCAGGCCAGTTTGTGACACTTGTGTCACTTCAACCCTCAAACAAATGCCAAACCAATGAAATATTGTGTTTCATACTTGGGATTTGTAAAAATATGTGTATCGTTTGCACATATCAATTCTTGTTCGATTTCGGGCTCTAAATCGCTTTCTTGAAGGTTATACGCGCACTGATGCGTAAATATAACCAGTTCAACGCATCAAACACTCCAGAATAGTGACATAGGCTTAACATACCTTAAATAACCTTTACCTAACTTAGAAATAAGTTTTGGAGGGTTTGGTATGCCGAAATCAAATTAATTCGCTTACAGGGACTAAATTTGACAAACTACGAAAGTATGCCAATTTGAACTGTAACAAACATTCCGGAACATGGCCATAAGTTAAACACACCCTAAATATCCTTTAAATAGCTTAGAAATAGGCTTTGAGGGGTTCGGTGTGCTAAAATAAACTTTTGGGTCATTCAGGGACTAAAAACGTCAAAAAGTGCACAAGTTTGCATTTTCGCGCATAACTTAGGTTCTGAATACATCCGGACATCCAAAAATTTATGTAAGCATTAAAATATTTTATTTTAGTGTTTGGCATGATAAAATTCCAATCGTCGCTTAATTTGGATCGTTTTTGCGTTCGTTACGACTTCCGTCGTAATTAAGCGAATAACGCAACCGTATGACCAAACGAACTGACATCCGAGATATTTTTAAGCACATTTTAAGTTCCCTATACTTCAACTTCATTTTAGAGCTTTGAAATGGGGTTAACGGGCCTTAAACGTGTCGGAAATGGCTTTATTGCATAATAGGGACCAAAACTATAATTCTGCCAAAGTTGATGGCTTACGGACCGTAAGCCATCACCCTTACGGTCCGTAAGGAGTCCTGAGAACATCAGAAGCTTCTTCCAGCGTGTTTCCAGCTGTTACCCACTCAAAAACCCAATTCCACTTGTTCTCTGATGTTGGGGGGCCATTTGATGTACCTTAGCATTTCAACAAGTGTAAGGATGAGATCAAAGCCTGGTTTTCGAGAAACGATCCTAACGGTGTTCCTAATCCTATAAATACCCACCACATTCTTCACTTCTTCCTCACAAATCTGATCTAAAAGCTCTAAGTTGAAGCCATTGCTTCATACCTGAGCTACTCGGATCAAGATTAGCTTTCGGGGACCCTTTGTGAGTGTTCCTTCGTTCTTTTTATTCTTTTAGCGTTAAAAGTCAAACTTTGTTTGACTTTCTGCGTTGACCAGTTTATGGTCATTGCGAAGTTCGTTTGAACTTCATAACGTGAGCGTAATCACGATGGTTATAGTCCCTAGTGACTATACCTACTGATTACCACGTTATCTAGGCTCAGTGACGAGTCGTAGTTTCGGCCAAAATGCGCATTCTTGCGTATTTTGTAACCAAACTACTTATAAGTATCAAAACCGTTTGTTTTGATACCAAACTTGTTTTCTAACTTAGTTAAGCATGTTTTAACATGGTTAGCTCGTCACTTTTAGTTTAGTGCTTATATAGGGTCGTAAGGTAAGCGATCTAAACAATCGCTTATACTTTCGAACCCAACCCGTTTGGTCGATCATTAGGATCCGACCAAACGCATTAGGTGACCATAGTATATAGGGAATAACCTTCCGAGGTTATACCTTATGGTCGCTTCGTTTAAGTAGTTGTATGATAGGTAGTTAATATGCCTTAGGTAAATTACCAAAATGCCCTTTTTACGCCAAAATCCATTTTAAGCATATGTAACATAACCTTTGGTATCTAAACTGATTAGACAACAATATTAAACATGTTGAGGCATATTTTACTTATCATAGGACTAGTTAGGCGTTCCGAACACGTTTTACGCAAACGACGCGTTAAAGTAGCATAAGCTACCTAGACGGGTCGTAATGGGTCGTAAGCACTTAGGTTAGGTTTCATTGTAGTATGTAAGCTTTGTTAAACCATATTACATGAGTTCCCATACTAATTTGGTTTACGAGCCCTCATCCTATCCGATCCTCCGATTTAGGTCCGTTTATTAATGTAGATACCTATATTAGGTGCCGTTTGATATTCGTGACTTTCTAGCTTTGCTTGGTGGATATCTAAAGTCTATTGAGCAATCTCAAGTGAGTACATAGACCCTTCTTTGACTGTTTTCCAAACATTTTGGGGTGGAACACATGTGCCTACTTGTTACTTTCATGCTTTCATGTTTTCACATCATATACTTGCTATGTTCATTAGTACACTTATAGTACATGATTTCATTGTGTTTTTGCTATGTATGTCCATTGTGTGCACACTTAGTACATCGTTTTACATTACATTTTATGCTATGTATGTCCATCGTGTGCATACTTAGCACATCGTTTTACATTACATTTCATGCTATGTATGTCCATTGTGTGCATACTTAGTACATTATTTTACATTACATTTCATGCTATGTATGTCCATTGTGTGCATACTTAGTACATTACTTTACATTACATTTCATGCTATGTATGTCCATTGTGTGCATACTTAGTACATTACTTTACATTACATTTCACACTATGTATGTTCTTTAGCATACTTAGTGCATTGTCTTACATTACATTTCACGCTATGTATGTTCTTTAGCATACTTAGTGCAGTGTCTTACATTACATATTTAACATTAGACATAAACATTTTGACATTGATATACACAATTTATGATTTACATTAGACATAAACATTTTGATATGGTTTACACAATAACAATTGACAATTTATTTATACATAAACAATTTACATTGGTGGTTTGTTTGGGTAAGTGATTTGAGTAACGAGGCGTGTGTAATATGATACAAGCATGGTGGATACGCCGCTGGTACTTCCTATATATAAGTGCTTGTATGATATTACATATCGTAGCGTTATTTAATTCATTTCAGTTTAGACATATAACATTTTATTCAAATAACATATTTTTTTTACAAGACATTGTTTTACAAACAACTTATCTTATATACAAACTCATTTTACTTAGGTTATTCATTTAACCTTACGTTACTCTTTTACATATCATCTACGTTATTATCGTTTTTCAAATGATTTACAACACAAAACGATTTACAAGGTTCATGATTAAATTTTATTAAACATTTTCTTAAACGTAAGTCATGAATCCCATTTTCACAAAACCTATGTACTCGCCGGCATTTTTATGCTGACGTACCTATTTTCACATGTGTTTCAGGAGATGATGCATAGGATTGTTCAAGATACACTTAGGCGGACTTGGGCCTTAGTGACAATAAAAGATGGAAGACTAGTTAATTTTGTTATACTTCTTTGTTTGTTAAGACATTGTAACACTTTTAATCAATAAAACAATATTTCAATTTCCATGTGTTATGAAACAATGATTCTGTTACAACACTCCCCGACGTTTCCGCCACCTTTTGTTGTTCCACGTGGTCGGGGTGTGACACAGTTCTTGATCGAATCAACCTTGGATGGATCAACATGAATCCCATCTTTGTTTACTACGTGGCCTAGAAAGTGGACTTCGCGAAGCCAGAAGTCACATTTCGAAAATTTAGCATACAGTTGCTCTGCTCGAAGAAGTTCCAGCATAAGTCGTAGATGCTGCTTGTGTTCCTCCTGACTCTTAGAATAAATCAGGATGTCGTCGATGAACACAATAACGAACTTATCCAGGTAAGGTTTGCATACTCGGTTCATGAGATCCATGAAGACCGCTGGTGCGTTCGTCAATCCGAAAGGCATAACCAGAAACTCGTAATGGCCGTAACGAGTTCTGAATGCTGTTTTAGAGACGTCCTCATCTCGGACTCTCAGCTGATGGTATCCCGATCTCAAATCAATCTTAGAGTAATAGCTCGACCCTTGCAACTGGTCGAATAAGTCATCAATGCGTGGAAGAGGATAACGATTCTTCACGGTCACCTTGTTAAGTTCGCGATAGTCAATACACATTTTGAAAGTACCGTCGTTCTTCTTAACAAACAAGACTGGAGCTCCCCAGGGCAAAGAGCTAGGACGTATGAAACCCTTTTCCAAGAGTTCTTGTAATTGCGTGGATAGTTCTTCAAGTTCTGACGGAGCTAGTCGATAAGGGGCACGAGCTATTGGCACTGCTCCAGGAGCTAACTCGATTTGAAACTCGACTTGTCGATGAGGAGGAAGACCAGGTAATTCCTCAGGAAATACCTCAGGAAAATCACGTACAATAGGTATGTCTTCTATCTTCCTTTCTTCCGAGGATGTATAAAAAACGAGGGCTAGAATAGCAGTGTGGCCCTTTCGCAAACACTTATGGGCCTTAAGGAAGGAGATGATGCCCACGACAGCACCACTCTTGTCGCCATGAATTACGAGGGGTTCTTTACCAGAACTAGGAATGCGGACGATTTTCTCCTTGCAAATAATCTCCGCTTGATGATGAGATAGCCAATCCATCCCAATAACGACGTCGAAACTACCAAGTACGATAGGGATAAGATCGATAGAGAAGGTGTGACCAGCTAAGACGAGGTTACAACCCTTAACTATGTGTGTGGCCTCGAGACTTTTACCGTTTGCTAGCTCTACCGTGTGTTTGGTGTTCAAAAGTGTTGGGGTGCGCTTAAGCATTTGACTAACTTTTAAGGACACATAACTAGTATCGGCACCCGAATCGAATAAAACAGTAACAAAGAAGTCATCCAGAAGAAACTTACCCATCACAACGTTGGGATCGTTCCTTGCATCACCCTGACCTAGCACGAAAACACGTCCCCTGGCACCATTGCCATTATTGTTACCCCCGTTGTTGCCTCTATTGTTGCCTCCATTGTTGTTCCCGTTTCCTTGGTTGTTGTTGTTCTGATTCTGGTTCAGCTGAGGGCAGTTCCTCTTAAAGTGGCCTTCAGCGCCACACTGAAAGCATTCTTTATTGCCCTGCTGTTGCTGCTGCTGGTGGTTCTGTGGAGCTTGTTGTTGTTGTTGGCGATTTTGATTTGCTGGTCGTGCGCTCCTGCAATCCTTTGCTTCATGACCAAACTTGTTACACCTCAGACAGCGACCCTTGTGGCACTGCCCGCTATGATGCTTGTTGCACCTGTTGCACTTGGGGTGGTTCCCTCGGTATCCACCCTGTCCTTGATTACCAGAAGATTGCTGACCAGGACTCTGGTAGCCATCAGTCTTTCGCTGCTGAGACTGAACTGAAGTAGAACCCTTGCCCGAATTTCCATCCCACTTGCGCTTGTTATCACTGGGAGCATCAGTAGTAGTAGCGCTAATTCGCTTGGGCAGCTTGTTCTGCTCAACTGCCTGATCAGTGAGACGATGAGCCAACTTGATGATTTGCTGAATGGTGCCAAGATTAGCTGAGGTCACGTGGCTTTGAATTTTTGGCACCAAACCCTTAAGGTACAGCTCGATACGCTTGATAGGAGGATCCACCATAGTGGGACACAGGATGGCTAATTCATTCGACCTCTTTGTGTATGCCTCGATTTCAGACCCCGTCATCTTCAGATTGAAAAATTCTACCTCTAGCTTGTGGATATCGTCACGACTACAGTATTCTTCTTTGATCAGTTCTTTGAAACCGTTCCATGGGGTGGCATTAGCAACCGCCAGCCCTAGCAGTTGAACCTGTGCTTTCCACCAGGTTAACGCAGCACCTTCGAGTGTTCCAGTAGCATATTTCACCCTACAATCTTCAGGGCATTCACACATCTCGAAAACAGACTCGAGCTTCTCGAACCAGTGAAGAAGACCTACAGCTCCTTCTGTGCCGCTGAAAGTACTAGGTCGGCAATCCATGAACGTTTTGAACGTACATACGGGAGGTTGAGCATGCGGACCTGTCGCGCGAGAACGATAAGACAAGATTAAACACGAGAGTTGGTTCGCGAGAGTAGGATCTAAACATCCTAGGATAGATCGAAATAACAGGTTATACCTCCTGCTGGAACTGCTGCGAGTGCCTCAGCAACTCGTTCGTTGATTAGAGTCGTCAGCTGGGCTTGAGTCAAGTTCAGGCGTCCACCCATGATCTTCACATCGAAAGAAACACAAGTAAGAAAAGTGTCGCGAAGTGCGTAAGTGTGGGGTGACAGAAGAGAGCAAACACACAGGGTTTCAAGCAATAGTTGTTACACTAACTAAGCATACCATAATCAACTGCGCTGCTTAAACTAGCAGGCAGGCAATACAAACATAAACCATATTACCTATAGTGTTGAGTCTTTCATGTGGAGCGAAGCGTCGTTGTGGATCGTTGAGCACTGTACAGGTTATAGTCTGGTTTTGTCAAAAAGCTTTTCCCTTTTTAAAACCAAGTTCACTATAACCAATGGCTCTGATACCAATCTATCACACCCCCAAAATCCACCTTGCGGAGTATCACCGCTTGGAGGCGTGACGCGACCAGGATCCGACATTCATTAATTTTGGCCGAACCGACCAGTATTAGGTTATGGTAACATAGGATCCGACAAATCCCGTTATCAGACTGCACCCATGGTTATGTATGGGTTAGGTGGGTAACGACTGAACCTGATGATTGTTAACTTACCCTTTGGTGGTTTGTTAATACGAGTTGAACGATGAACGAGTCACGAAGGTTTGAATGTTATTAGCGAGACGACCAAAAGTAGTTTTCACAATTAAAACGAGAACGATTGGAACAAGAATGATATTAAACGATTGTACGATTTTGAATGATTGAACGATTATGAATGATTTAAACAAATGAACGATGATCTATAACGAGAACGAGTTAAACGATGTCACACAACGATGTTTACGAAACTATATAAACCATACGAGTTTTATTACGAGAACGATTTATGATTTGGTTTACTTAAACAAATGTTTTGGGTTAAGATTCATGGCATCGAGGTTTATAAATTATAACCAATCTGTTTTGACTTGGTTATTCATTTTACAATACAAACAGTTTACAAAACAAGGTTTTCTAATATCGATTAACGAGGTTGTACCAGTTATTTAATCGAATAAACGAGCCATGAATCTGACACTCACACAAAAACTATGTGCTCGCCAGCATTTCTTTGCTGACTTTGTTTTTACATATGTTTCAGGTGATGTTGCTTAATGTTGATTGCAAATAGGATGCATGCTCACTTAGGACTGGACGAGGCCTTAGTGATTTAATAACGATGATAGACTATGTTTGACTTGCTTGTTTAACTTTAAGACAATGTTAATGAATAAATAAAACGAGACTCGTTTGTATCCATGGTTTCGAAACAATAATTCTGTTACAACACTCCCCGACGTTTCCGCCACGGTTTGTTGTTTTACGTCGACGGGGTGTGACAGAAGAGTTGGTATCAGAGCCAATGGTTATAGGAAATTAGGTTATTAGTAATGTTTTGACCTAGACTATAACTTTCTAGGACCCCAACGCAAGTTGATTTGCGTTTAGATTTAAAAAAAAACAAAATCCGAATCTGCTTCGAAAATTAATCAACCGTTCTAGGATGATTGATTACTAGGTTCTGAACCCTCTGTTGTAAGGTTTTGAACCCTTCTAGTTTGACTCATTTTTGGCTTAGTGCCTTCTGAGTTTTCAAAAATCTCGTCAAAGTTTGGGTCGAAATAATGTGAACACGTGCAAACTGGAAGAGTGAATGCCTGTACCCTGAGTTTTCTGTCTAAGGCTAGAGTGTTCGTACAAATCCACATAATCGGACCAGTCACTCTTACCTGGGAACACTTGGGGTGAGTGTTCACTTATAGGCGAGCATGTCTTCGCGATACATTATTTTGATTCATTACTTTGATTAATCACTGCGTGTCGTTTGTTTGTTCGAGGTAACGAACAAATGATCGCCTTCCTTATGTTTTGTCGATATTTTCAATACCTCTTTTGTTTTTCCTAATTGCCGACCTCACTCGTTTCTCATATTTCCTTGTTAGACAATGCCTCCTCGACGTGATGCACAATCTTTTACTGCTGAAGAAGTCGCAACCCTTGTCTCTCAGCAAATGGCTGCTGTGCTTCCAGGCGTTGTGACCCAAATCCACGAGCTGTACAACAACAATAATAATAACAATGCACAATGTAATTTCAAGAATTTCAATTCTGCTAAGCCGCTAAAGTTTTCTGGGTCGCAAGGAGCAATTGCGCTCCTTCAATGGTTCGAAAGTATCAAGAGCACATTCAGACATGTGCAATGTCCGGATGGGCGTAAGGATGAATTTGCATCAAGTGTGTTTGAGAAGCGTGCTCTTACATGGTGGAATGGAGTGATGCACGATAGGGGTGCCGAAGTGGCATTGGCACAGACATGGGAAGAGCTTCGAGCTCTCATGATGAAAGAGTTCTGTCCCTGTCATGAAATTCGAGCTTTGGAACGGGAGTTTGACGATCTAAAACAAGATGGGGGAGAACACCGTGCGTATACGGATCGATTTGAGGAACTCAGTCTTTTGTGTCCTACTATGGTTACCCCGTTGGAGAAAGCGATAGAGAGGTATATCGATGGTTTACCCGATTCCATACAGGATATTGTTACTGGCGTTAATCCTACTACTGTTCGTCACGCGATCAAGTTATCTGCTACCCTGACTGAGTCGCAAGTCAGGAAGGGTAAACTTACCTGCAAGGGTGATAAGAAGAAGTCGACCGAATCTGTCAAGGAAAAGGCTAAGGGTAAGAAAGGTGAGTCGTCCAAGAAGTCGAGAAAGCAAAAGGGTGCTCAAAACTTTGCAGTTACTGCTCAGAACCCTCAGAACCCACCAGCTCAACCGCCTACGAAGAAAGTGTCTGCTGGTACTGCACCTCATTGTGCTCGCTGCAACGGTCATCATGTTGCACAACAAGCTTGTAGGTAATGCACAACGTGTGGTAAGCTTGGGCATCTGGCCATCGTCTGTCGTTTGGGTCAGAATCAGATTGTTCAGAATCAAGCTCCAGTTCAGAGGAATGATGCTAGATTCCCACCGGGTTCATGTTTCAATTGTGGAGAGTTTGGTCACTTCCGCAACAACTGTCCGAGGTTGGCGAATGCTAGCAAACCCGAATGCGAATGTCAATGCGAATGTGAATCCCGCTCGTGGGCGAGCGTACAATGTGACACCTGTGTCACTGTGACCATCAAACAAATATCAAACCAATCAAATATTGTATTTCATACTTGGGATTTGTATAAATATGTGTATCATTTGCACATATCAATTTTTGTTCAAATCCGAACTCTAAATCGCTTTCTGGAGAGTTATACGCAAACTGGTGCGTAAACATAATCAGTTTAATGCGACAAATACTCCGGAACATCAACATATACTTAATATACCTTAAATAACCTTTACATAACTTAGAAATAAGTTTTGAAGGCTTTGGTATAGCAAAAACAAGTTAATTCGTTTACAGGGACTAACTTGACAAAATGCAAAAGTATGCCAATTTGAACTGTAACGAACATTCCGGAACATGACCATAAGTTAAAAACACCTTAAATATCCTTTATATTGCTTAGAAATAGGCTTTGAGGTGTTCGGTGTGCTAAAATAAACTTTTGGCTCATTCAGGGACTAAAAACGTCAAAAAGTGCACAAGTTTGCATTTTCGCGCATAACTTACGTTCTGAATACATCCGGACATCCAAAAATTTATGTAAGCACTAAAATATTTTATTTTAGTGTTTGGCATAAGAAAAATCCATTCGTCACGCCATTTGGATCGTTTTTCGCGCTTATGCGCATTCCGTCGTAATTAACTGAACAACGCAATCGTACGGCTAAACGAACCGACACCCGGGATATTTTTGAACACATTTTAAGTTCCCTATACTTTAACTTCATTTTAGAGCTTTGAAATGGGGTTAACGGGCTTAAACGTGCAAAAAAAAACGCATCGAAAACCAAGTTTTGAGGTTGCAGGGACTGAAACTGTAAATCTGCCAAACTAGGTCCGTAAGTAGGGGCCAGATGCAGCAAAACGTTTTTTACAGCTGTTAACAGCCCTTAACACTCCCCAAAGGCCAAGTGCCAAGTGTCAAACTCTTATGGTGGATGGCAAATGAGTTACCACAACTTTCCAACAAGTGTACGGCTTAGATCGTGCCCCCTTTTCCAAGAAATGATCCTAACGGTTGTGGGTTTACTATAAATACCCACCTCAACTTCACTCATTCCTCACATTTGAATCTGATTCTACACTCTCTAAGTGGAAGTTTATGCTTCCTACCTGAGAGTGAATCGGGTTCGAATCTTGCGGGGACCCTTTGTAAGTATTCCTTCGTTCTTTTATTGCTTTTCGAGTCCGAAAGTCAAACTTTGTTTGACTTTCTGCATTGACCAGTTTATGGTCAATGCGAAGTTCATTTGAACTTCGCAACGTGATTGTAATCACGATGGTTATAGTCCCTTGTGACTATGCCTACTGATTACCACGTTGTCTAGGGTCGTAAGGGTAAGCGATCTAATAAATCGCTTATACCTTCGAACCCGACCCAATTGGTCGATCATTAGGATCCGACCAAATACATTAGGTGACCATAGTATATAGGGAATAACCTTCCGAGGTTATACCTTATGGTCGCTTCGTTTGAGTAGTTGTATGATAGGTAGTTTATATGCCTTAGGTAAATTACCAAAATGCCCTTTTTACGCCAAAATTCATTACGCGAACGACGCGTTAAAGTAGCATAAGCTACCTAAACGGGTCGTAATGGGTCGTAAGCACTTAGGTTAAGTTTCATTTAGTATGTAGGCTTTGTTAAACCATATCACATGAGTTCCTACACTCATTTGGTTTACAAACCCTCATGCTACCCAATCTTCCGATTTAGGTCCGGTTTATTAACATAGTTACCTATATTAGGTGCCGTTTGATATCCGTGATCTCTAGCATTGTTTGGTTGTTACTGAAGGACTACTAAGCAATCTCAAGTGAGTACATAGAACCCCTCTTTTACTGTTTTCCAAACTGTTTTGGGGTGGAACACATGTGCCTACTTGTTACTTTCATGCTTTCCATGTTTTCATATCATATGTTTGTTATGTTCATTAGTACACTTATAGTACATGATTTCATTGTCTTTTATGCTATGTATGCCATTGTGTGCCTACTTAGTACATCGTTTTACATTACATTTTATGCTATGTATGCCCATTGTGTGCCTACTTAGTACATTGTTTTACATTACATCACATCACATGCTATGTATGTTCATTTGTTGCATACTTAGTACATTTTCATTTCATCACATGCTTACATTTTGGTATGACATTTGGTTTGTTTAAATGATACAATGTACATTCATTAACACCGATCACGCCGCTCGGTAGTAGGTAGTGGTACCATAGGACTTGACAAATCCCATTCCTGAAATCTCGGGTTTGTTTGGACGTAAGGAATGACCGAATCCGAATACATATTTTGATAACCTTTACTAAAAGGGTTATCCGACTGTCGCAAGGCTTGGATGTATGAATTTTCACAATACCGCATAAATGTTCGTATTCAGTAAAGCATGCATTATTCTACAAAGCATAACTTTTGATTTATTCAAATACTTTGTTTTGTATATTTTTACTTATGGTTTAAGTAGACTCATTTTACTTACCATACATCACTTTTGACTATACATAAACATTTACACATTGATGGTTTTTACATAAACATTTAACATTTGACTATACATAAACATTTACACATTACTTGACTACTTTTGGACTTCTTAACATTTGGCATGGTTTATACAAGGACTTTTTTTTTGACAAATTGGTTTAACATAGACTTTATACATTGGTGGTTTGCTTAAGTGACTTAAGTAACGAGATGTGAGTAATATGATACAAGCATGGTGGATACGCCGCTGGTACTTCCTATATATAAGTGTTTGTATTATATTACATATCATAGCGTTATTTAAATCATTTCAATTTGGACATATAACATTTTATACAAATAACATACTTTTCACAATACATTGTTTTACAAACAACTTAATTTATACAAACTCATTTCACATGGTTATTCGCTTAACCATGTATTATTCTTTTATACATATATATCATTTGATTTATTTTTCGTTTTTCAAATGATTTACAAAACAAAACAATTAACAAGGTTCATGACTAAATTTTATTAAACATTTTCTTAAACTTAAGTCATGAATCTCATTTTCACAAAACCTATGTACTCGCCGGCATTTTTATGCTGACGTACCTATTTTCACATGTGTTTCAGGAAATGAAGCATAGGATTGATCAAGATACACTTAGGCGGACTTGGGCCTTAGTGACAATAAAAGATGGAAGACTAGTTAATTTTGTTATACTTCTTTGTTTGTTAAGACACTGTAACTACTTTAATTCAATAAAACAATATTTCAATTTCCATGTGTTATGAAACAATGATTCTGTTACAACACTCCCCGATGTTTCCGCCACGTTTTGTTGTTTTACGTGGTCGGGGTGTGACATACAATTTGAATGCAAACGAAGCGAGGGCCGACAACGAGGTCATTAATGGTACGTTTCTTGTTAACAATCGACCTGCCTCTATTATTTTTGATTCTGGTGCCGATAGAAGTTTTGTTTCATTATCTTTTGAACCTTTGCTTGTGATACCTAGAACTAAACTGAGGAAACCCTTATCTGTCGAAGTTGCTTCTGGTAAACCTATTGTTCTCGATTATGTTATTTGTGATTGTCAGTTAAACCTTGATAACCATCTTTTTCCCATTGACCTCACGCCGATGCAACTTGGGAGTTTCAATATTATCGTGGGGATGGATTGGTTAACCAAACATCATGCTGAGGTGGTTTGTTTCGATAAGATTGTTCGTATTCCTCTTCCGTCTGGCGATGTTTTGGAAGTTGTGGCGAGAAGCCATCTGGAGGTTTGAAGCTTATGTCTTGTACAAAGGCCCAAAGTTATTTGCGAAAAGGATATGTGGCTTTCCTGGCACATGTCACCAAAGGGGCTGCTGTTTTCTGGCTTCTTTATTTTCGATGATGGTGGCTGAGGATTATGTTTTATGGTTTTGCTTTTATGTCTACTAGATGCCGTGTCCTGATGTATAGTAGACTAGGTTATGGGGTGTTTTAGGTCTTTGGTTTTTGGTTTTTGTTTTGTTTTACATATATGGGGCATGTCCTGTATATGAACTAGTGTGGAACTCATCCTCACTACTTGTACTTATTTGTGGTTGCATTTTAATAGAATCACCGGGGTAACCCTTTACCCAAAAAATAAAGTCATAGCTTATGCGTCTAGACAGCTGAAAATTCACGAGAAGAACTATACGACTCATGATCTTGAATTAGGAGCTGTGGTTTTCGCACTTAAAATCTGGAGACACTACCTCTATGGAACGAAGTGTCACACCCCCAAAATCCACCCTGCAGAGTATCACCGTTTGGAGGTGTGACGCGACCAGGATCGAGCCACCAATCATATTGAACAACGTAATTAAGTTAATAAAACCAACCACAACACAATTGGTGACCAAAAGAGAGTAACAGACTTTAAGTTAACAGTGGAAGCATAAAACGTAAGTCCAAAACATAAGTTCCATAGTTCGTAAGTTTAAAGTTCAAAACGTAAGTTTAATAAGTTCATGAGGATTAAATATTAAGCACGGGACATAACAATCCCTATCTCACAACGACCTCCTGCACGTGCAAACTCCATAAGCATCTAGCGACTGTAACAACGAGTCAACAACAAAGTTGAGTGAGTTCACGGTTGGTTGTTTAGTTTTAAGTTGTTTCTGAAAACCTGGTTTGTCTTTCGTTGGCTTAATTGCCGTGGGGGTTACCCCATAGTTGAAAGTATTATTAACCAGTTCCTTCTTTATTACCCAAACCATACCCATAATTAGTGGGAGGTTTCCCCATGTGAACTACTAGACCGTTACCATATCGACAACTGACGAATAATAGTTGTGCCCTACGTCAATGTTCTATCATCATTGACAGTTTGACATAGTCCATTAGTACACGCCCGTCCGAACGGCACGGTGTGAGGTTTGTTAAACCTAATAGCGCTATTAACTAATGACCAGCTCGCTATTGGCCTCGGCGATTAAGTCGATATAAAATGAGGGACTTAATGATAGAGTTTTGTCTAGTAGGTTTTTAAGGTTGTTGTCCTACCCAAGGAGGACGGACGAACGTACGTATTCTACCCAAGGAGAATACGTAGGATTAATATTGGCATCCTACCTATGGAGGATGGCGGTACATATCCTACCCAAGGAGGATATGCAGATTCTGTTTTAGTTCTTTTAATATTGGCATCCTACCTATGGAGGATGGCGGTACATATCCTACCCAAGGAGGATATGTAGGTTCCATTTTAGTTTCTTAACCCATTCCTACCCACCGGGAATCCCATGCCTTAGATGGAGTGTGAACTCACCTCGGTTGCTCGGTTTGACTCTCAAAAATAGGTAACAGTCAAGGTCGGTCAATCACGTCCTAATATGATTACCAGTTAGTCATTTAGTGGTTTTCAAATAGAGCACAAAGTTCCTACACGTATCTATCACATAACATGCATCATTTTAACGGTTTATACTCATATAAACTTCCCATCTATTCCCGTTCATAAGCAAACATACGACATTGCACATAACACATATAACATGTTATATCATTCTCGGACAACCTACCCGACATTTAGACACGCAAATTACTACTTATGTCGTTTCAGCTTTTATATTCAAAACTGGGCTGTTTTCAGGGATTTTAATAAAATAGTTAATTTGTTCCAAAAATTCCCAACTTTTTACAGAAGGTCTTAAACGATCCAAATATTATTGTGTAAAAATCTCGGGATCCAATTCAATACCAATATTTTATAAAAATTTATTTACCAGACTGCAATCAGATTCATCTTTTTCTGACTGCAGTCCACGGAATAATTTACTTAAAATTCCTCGTAAGTCCGATTTACGAAATTCCAGAGGGAGATTTGCAAATACATCAGTGGTCATTTACTGTCAAATTTCATGAGTTGATTCAACATAGATTTCCAGTTATGACTAAAAACATATCACCCATTTACTGCAGTAAAAACTCAGCTTTAGCTGATGTTACAAAACGGGTCCTTAAAAATAGTAAACACCCTTGAAAAATTACGATTCTAGTGCCATTGGATCTGATTTCTGAAAATACATAATTTAGGCTTCAGAAATTCAGTTTTTCGATTTATTATGATCCGTTTACAGCCAGTTGAAGTTGGCTGAAAATGTCAATCAGCATGTTTCTTTATAGTCTAAACGTCACTAAATCGTACCAACAAATGTCCTAACAACGGGTTTATCAAGAAATCAACATGAAATCAACTACATATTCATTACAACATCCTACTAACAACATTTCATCTTCATGTTCCATTCTAATGTAAACTTTATGTAAGCTTCATGTTTATATTTCTTGTTCTAACTCTTTTAGTGCTTTTAAACATAAAAGTCTTACTACAACTTTTAACCATAAAAGCAAGATGATCAAGAGTTAAACAAGAACTTACTACTAGCACAAGGCTAGGGAAGAATCTAATGAAGAAGGTGATGAAAAGTGATGATGAACAAGCAAGAACAAAGCCCTTTTTGAAGCTCCACAAGTTACAAGCTCCTTTAATCACCTTATATGCTTGAATGGGACTTGAAGCTTTGATGAAGATGGTGGTGATGGGGGCGGTTGTGGGGAGCCGTGAGGGGGGGGGGAGAGAGAGTGAAGGTGTGGGTGTGAAATGATGAAGTATGGTTGTGATCTTAGGGGCGATGCTTTTATAGATGTTCTTCATATATTTTGGACACCATCACAAGCCACAATCCATTTAAATAATGGAAATAATCTAGTAGAAGATGTGAAGCATGGTGAAGGTGATTTGGTGGGTCCATTGGGACCGAAATCGGTTTAGGGGGGGGGGTTGGTTGTAACATTTTCAACTAATGAGTAATGGATAGTTAGTTTCCAAGTATGAACTTCCATATGGTATTTATTTGATATTTAGTGGGTGTTAGGGTGTTCGGGGATCACGACTAGCTCAAAAATAATTAAACAATGTACTTGACAAAAATTTAGTGTCCCGGGTAATGTTCGGTTGTTCGGTTAAATACCGTTTCATTAAAGTGTTTAATTATTCTGTAAAGTGTCTATTATATATATTTTTGTAACACTTTTAGTTCCTAATACATAGGAGAATATTCAGGACCATTTAGTAAATTTTCTGCACAAGACTAGTGTGTTAACAAACACATGTAAATATGACGCAGTAATCAGAAAACAGTTTAGTAATTCAACACAGTTACCAAGCACTTTAATTGTCATTAATAAATCGTACGGATACATGAAATTGTGAGGGTTGTCACACGAAGTGTGTGGTTTTCACAGACCACAAAAGTCTCCAGCATATTCTCAATCAGAAGGAGAGCTGAACATGAGGCAACAACGTTGGGTTGAACTCTTAAACGATTATGATTGCGAGATCCGCTACCATCCTGGTAAGGCGAATGTCGTAGCCGATGCGCTTAGTCGAAAGGAACGAGTCAAGCTTCATTCTGTTCGAACTCTATTTGATATTAAATCTCGTGTCCTTCAAGCTCAACGATCTTGTGTGATCAAAGACTTATTGAAATATGAGCTACCGCTTCAACTCGAACTTAAACTCGAAACGAAGGACGATGGGTTACTATATTTCAAGTGTGACAACTCGAAATTTCAAGTTTTAATATATCTATTTGACCCGTGACTCTGATAAACGTGCTAATATGCTTTTGTAGTTGTTTGGTGTGTGTGTGTGTAACGGGTCAATCTCTATGTCGTGCTTATGATTGGGCTGTAACGTATAATTGGGCTGCCATGTGTGTGTGTTTGTTTAAGTTGAAACCCATTAATATGATTGATTGAACTTGGCCCAAACATGATATGTAACACTTGAATAAATCTTTAGACAACTGGCCCAATCCACTGTTTTGGTTAGCAAACACAACCGGCCCAATCCCTTGACCATATATCTACTTGTATACGTGAATAATTATGAACACAAACTAGAACAAACCCTATTTCCCTACCTATTGTGTGACGGCAGTGGACTCAGACCCCCCCTCGTTACTTTCTCCTCTGCCGGTAATCCTTGGATTGGTATGTTATCTCCATCATACGATTTATATTGGTTTGTTATATTAATCATGCATGATTCATGAATATGTGTTGTTTAGACTAGAAGCATGATTATAGGAATCGTTGTAAACCGTGTTGAATCTGGATATATGATAACAAACAGAATTAATAAGGATAATAGTTGGGATGTGAGTCTATGATCCGGTGTAATATGTGTGGATTAAATTTTATGTGTTGCATGAATATTGATAACATGAACCTGACCATTGTAATGTAATTGTTGTCAAAGTATATATGTTAGTTAATGATCATTGTAGTGCCTATACATATATAAACAAATCGATAATTTATAAATGATGCCCACTTGACATGCTAGGATTTACATTGGTAATGTTTACTGATTTATTGATGGTTAGGGATAGGTGTTGATGATGATTATATGTAATAATCTTTGATGCTTGTGCCTTGACTTTTGTGTCTCTCTCTTTTCGGCCAATGATGATGTTCCCTCCTAAATATTGTTGATTGATGTCATACATTAATAATCCACTTCCTAGTGCCTTTTTCCAAGTCTGCATGTGCCGCCTCTTTTAAGAATTAGATTCATAGGAATTGAGGTTGTAATTATTTAATTGGAATTGAGTAACTGGTTGGTGTGTAACTTTTGTTAGTAATATAAGACAATGGCAGAATACTTGCATGATAACAAGGTTTGGGTTATAGTGACAATTTGAGCTTATGATTAACTGATTCAATTTGTGTTTATGTGGGCCATATTCGTTGCTTGGGATTAGACCGAACCTCTGTTGTAACTACATGTGAACCTCTTTTGTAACTTCATACGTGTACACAATATTCAATGTCCTTTTCACGTGATGCATGTAAACCGACCAGTTTGATCAAATCAATTTGGTAAAAGGCTGACATCGATTTAATAGATTCAACAGTAGGTTATAAAATGTAATTGGACCTTTTATTTGATTGGGCCACTCAAGTAAATGGCTGACAAACCTTGCTGTTGCTTCACATGAAATAATGATTTGATGATATATGTTGGATCGCACACTCTTGAGTGAACAACTAACTTGATTAAATCACACACTTTGTGAATGCCGAATGAACAGTTAAGGTGTTATGTGAATTATGCATTGGTGATATGAACTGTTATATACATGAGTAATTGTTACATGTTATGTGCATTACTAGTACGCTTTGTGTGTAATGTGTATGAAAATACGTGATTAATGCGCATACGATACTGACTATCTTTGGTAACCACGGTAGGGTTTGGTTGACCAACTTGGAATGGGTAATGAAACGTAACATACCGAGCAATCTAAGGTGAGTTCACTACATTCGAGCATGCGTCCCAGTGGTTGGGGACAGTCAGTGGTTTGGGTAAAAACGGGTATATTGGTTAATATTCTCACCTATCATTTTTGTAAGTCCCTTATTCGGGTATTAGTTGGTAGCGCTACTTAGGTTTGGCACCCTCACACCGCTCCTGGATAGGACGGATGTGAACTAATGACCCAGTCGGGCCCAGTACTAGATAGGAGTACGTGGGATAGGGCAGTCATGTACATCAGGAGCCGTCTTGTTCGGAATTGAGATATTAACAATATTACTTGCATTTGTCAGTGAACTGTTTTACATACAACTGGTAACAAAACGTTTTCTTAAACTGTGAACTCGCCAGCTTTGTCTGATACACTTGTTGCATGCTCGCAGGTCGTTAGGTTTCGTGGTTTTGGATACTTGCTGTCTGGAGGAGCAGGAGTGGTCATGGGTCGACTGAAGAGACTCATGTGATTATTTGTTTACTATTACACGTTGGTTTTTGAACAACTTAGTTTTTGGTTTATTATTTGCTTCCGCTGACATATTGGTTTTCGTATAAACTTACGATGGGATTTTACTATTAATTTGAGAACTTCATTTAGAAACTTGTGGGTTCAATGTAATTAGCGGCTCACTGTCAGTCCGTCACACGCCTATCAGGGACACTCCCTAGGTGGTATTTTTGGGGGTGTGACAGTTTGGTATCAGAGCCACTGGTTATAGTGAACTTGGTTTTAAAACGTTTTTTATAAAACCAGACTATAACCGAACTGATCCGAAATCGACCATGACACTCAGCTCCAGACTGCAAGGTTCGTTTCTCGTTTACTATTGCATAGTATATCTAGTGTTTGCTTATGAATAACATTACACGTGAATGCACACTTAGCACTGCAGTATGAAGTTCTATGTTACCAACCAATGTTACGTGTTTTAAGAGTGCGACTCTTCTTGAACTTTCATGATCTATGTTGTGGCGTCATCTGTCTTATTGCTCGAATTCGGGGAACCTTTTAGTAGGGGTGTTCATCGGTTTGGTTTATGGTTTATTTGGTTTATTCGGTTCGGTTTATTCGGTTTTCAAAATTTTGTACCCCAAACCAAAAACCAAACCAAACCAAATAAGGAATATGCAAACCGATCCAAACCAAACCAAATTCAATTCGGGTTGGTTTCGGTTAGAAACCAAATAATCCAAATAAACCAAATCTAACCAAATTGTACTAAGTACTTTTTTTTTCCTAATTTATATTTATGTTTGTGTTCCAACTTTCGAACATCGCAACTAATTTACAGCTAACAATATATGAATACAAGAAAGTTTCATTGCGAAATAAAACAAACACATCCATAAAGTAGTCGTAGACACAAACACAAAGTTAAAGCTTCAAAACAAAGATCATAGAAACTATAAATAGTTGACAAGTCTAATGGCACAAAATATAAATAATCTTCAAACATGAGTCTTTCTCCAAGAAAATATAGGTCTTAAGTTCTATTATTTTAGAAATGAGTGGGTTTGAGTTGAGGTTTTAGATTTACATTTGGTATTTGGGCTGCATAAAAATAGATATTTTGGGCTAATAAATTGTATATGATTTATAAAATATTATTATTTTTATTTAATAATTAATTAAGTTAAATGGTTTATTCGGTTATCCAAATAAACCGAATAAACCAAATAAAATAAAATGTGGATCCATAAACCGAACCAAAAACCATATTCACAATTCGGTTTCGGTTAGAAACCAAACCAAAAACCTAATTCGTTATTCGGATCGGTTTATTTGGTTAAGGTTACGGTTCGGTTTACGGTTTTTATTTGGTTACGGTTTTTTCCGAACACCCCTACCTTTTAGCGCGAGTTAAGAGGCACTGAGATAAGCATGCAAATTGCCTTATTATTATGGGTGCACACATAATAATAATGTGGGGTGCATGTGAGTCCCAGTGAGGCTTAACGAGTGTGAGAGGGGTTCCGCTCTGTTAATTGATGATATGTTAGAACTCAGCAGTCTATAGGAGTCATAGCAGTGATCGACTCCTACTCGAACATGATCTTTTCACTCCTCTTTGAATTCTTTCGAATCTCGATGCTATCGAGCATTACCTGAACACCCATCTGAACGCCTAGCAAACTGGATAGAATGTTAGGTGCCTGTACGGACATCCCTGAGTTGGATGCCGCAGCGTCAAATGTTTGGTCGATACCCTTCTCACTCCTCATCTTTGGTTGGAACTCAATGTACTGACGTCTTAGACCCCGAAGTGCGATCACACCTGCAACACTCTGGAAACATATCGTGCGTTACTCAGCTAACTTGCAAGAACGATGGACAAGAGGATGAGCGTAGAGCCTCACCAACCTCAGTATTAGAACGACCCTGATTACTGGCAGCGAACATTAGCAATTTGACTTCAATCGAATCCTAAGCGGCTTATGAGAGTCAGCTCTTACGAATTAATCGGGACATTGGCAATGACAATCGACTGTAGTATGGAATGTGTGACTGTCAGCACAATGAGTAACACTATAGGACGTGGCACGAAAATGTGACAAGATGAACCTTGTTGGTGAAAGGTCGCAGGGCTCCGTTTCTAGCAACGACATTAAAGGCAACAGTCACGGCGACATCAAAGTACTCGTAATCGTAGCATGGAAATGAAGGTGGCATTGGCAAGGAATGACTGCTGTTAAGTCAAGACGTAAACAACCCAGGGAATAATGACAGTTTTGGGAGTTCTAGTAGCAGTAGCAACAACACTGGATGTGGTACTCGTGAAGGGCATATAGGATTGGCGTGGGCGACGCCAGGTATAGCAGTAACATGGTAGCTAGTATGAGTAGCTAATCGCTTCGTCTTTGTTCTGTTTAACCCTGACGCTTCTTGAAGCCGAACCTGTTGTGGAATTGACTGAGGACAAGACAATCGAAACCTCATAGGTTTGTTGGGATGCAAACTCGACCTTGTGGGACAGGTGTTTGACATCGACCTACCTTCTACTACCCCTGATGGTTACAATGCAGTAGTTAGTGTGGATTGGTTACTCAGAAATCGCGCAGACATACCTTGTGAGGAGAAAATTTTGTGTGGAGGATCGTTATTTTTTTCTAAAGCAACAGAGTGGTGCAAAGGTTAGCGCCATTTCAACTATGAAGGCCCAGAAGTGTCTACGGAGGGATCACCCGCTACGTTAGCAACCGTTACTGATGTTGAGGCTAAGGAAAAGAGGATCGAGGATCCACCAATTGTTCGTGATTCCCCTCAGTGTGCTACCTGAGGAGCTTTCAGACTTACTTCCACCACTGTTAGGCAGAATCTCTGTTTGACCTCACGACAGGGGCAGCCTTGATTACCCGTGCTACATACCATCTTGCACCAGGAGGGTTGCAAGGACTATCTACAGGAACTGCTGGACAGGAGTTTTATTGGACATAGTTTTTGTTCGCTTTGGGGAGCCCCAGCTATATTCGGGAAGATAAAGCCTTTTCGTATGGGTACTGATTATCCAGAACTCAGCAAGGTGACAATCAAGAACTGTTTGCCTCGACCATGTATTGACGGAAGACCAAGAGGAGAATGTTCCTGAAACGGCATATCGAACGCAATACGGCCATTACGACTTGGTACACCATGACCGTGGAGTTAATCAACACACCAGCAGCTGTATGGATCTCATGAATCAACCATGCTTATTGACGACATGTTAAATCATTTCCAGGAGAAGGAACATCATGGGCAGCTTTGTATCCTATTTGAGAGCTCCTGAAGGAGGATCCACACCGCGCGAAGTCTTGATAAATGTAACATCTGGATGCGAGGGATACTTTTTTTCATATAATCAACGAAGTGGGAATACCCGTGGGTCTCGCTAGACCCGTTTTGGTTAAAAAAAAAACTGATCGACACCAAGGATCCCTTCGAGGATATAGCAATTTCTTGGTCTCACTAGATGCTATCGCAGATTCATCACAGGATTTTCAAAGATCGCGCAGCATAAATCTCTTTAGCACAGCAGGGTGCTGTGTTCGTGGGAGACAAAACAGGAGGACGTCTTTTCAGCTTTCGAATCCCAACTCTGCAATACACTGAGCATCGTCTCTACCCGAGGGAGCGGGTGGTTTAGTGGTATATCATGATGGTTCGAATCAGAGTCCAAGTTCACGCCGATGCAACACGAGAAGGTGATAGCTTACATAATAGACCTACAAGGAGAGTTACACAACACACAATCTGCGGTGGAAACCATGGTCTTTGGATTTAAGTTGGAGGCATTACTAGGACGGTACCAAATGCACTACCTAGACCGATCACAAGGGCCTCCCGTGTGAGCTAAACATGTGATGGCAACGCTGAATAGAACCTTTGAATGGATACGACAGTGAAACCTGGGCGTGCACGAGCTTTGCAGCTCGCTATCGACTCTAACATACTTGATCAAACTCGCCTATTTCAAACTGAAGAACTGAAGGAAGAGAGTTCTCAAGATTGACCCATGCGAGGCATGGGGAAGCAACCTTTGGCAGGTCGGACGATATTTGCTACTTCATGGAACGAATATGAACCTCACCATACAACAACCTTAGAGAACTGGTGCAGACTAAGCACACGGGTCACGATATCCTATTCATCTGAGTTTTGTTAGGATGTATTGAAACCTGAAGACCATGTACGGATGAACGGGCCTGAAGGCCCACGTAGCAACGCATGGGAACGATGTTTGACTTGTGGGAAAGTCAAGGTGGGATATCAGCAACCAGAAATACTCATATGGGAACGAGAACAGACTACCATGGATTTTGTCACTGGTCTACTTACAACTCGAAATGAAAACATTATCACCTGGATGACCGTTGATGGACTCACGTTACCAGCACACTTTCTTGCAATCAAGAAAACTGACGAGTCTTCACAGTTGTGAATGTTCCTCTGAGAGAGGCGGCTTTTAGGTACGAGGTGCCAACTCCTATTACCTCTGAATTTAATATATGCATGATGTATGTCAGGCAATACACCACACCCTTGGCTCACGTCAGGACCAGAGCATTGCTTATCGCCGTTGGGCAAACGATCAGAGAAAACGAACTCTCCTGGCACTCGAAGACATGCTGCGAGCGTGTGTGTGACTAGCTTTGGTGCAAATTGGAAGGACTCTTACCTATGGTTGAGTACTACTGCGGTAGTTATCATCTTGGTAACCAGACAGCTCTGTTGAGGCGTTACATTCTTGAGATGGTTGACAACTTAATTACTGGTCCAGGACTGGTACTCGAAACTCTTGGAAAGGTTGATTGGATCAGGAGTCGATTGGTGGCAACGCGTGACCGTCGGGAAAGCTCATAAACTTGGGAAACGCTGGAAGATCGTTGTAGGTGATCGTGTCGTGTTGAAAGTCTCACCCTGGGAGGGTGTGGTACGCTTGGGAAGCGTGACAAGCTTAATTTACGTTACGTTAGGTTATTCAGAATTCTGGAAAGAATCGGTTACGTCGCCTAAAACTCGAGTTACCCGACGAATTGGGTAACGTTCATGATGTCATTTATGTTGCGAGTCTAAAGCAGTTTTTGTTCGACGAAACGCTTATGATACCTTCTTAGAGTCTGAGGCTAACGACACGTTGCAGTTGTCAAGGTGCCTATTGAAATCATGCCTCAGGAGGTTAAGGTTCGTTAGCACAGTCGAATTCCAATCGTGAGTGTTCGTCGGAACCCAATATGTGGACCGGGGTCCACGTGGGAACACAAAGATCAGATGAAGCTCAAGTATCCCCAACTGTTTGAAACGGCGAAACCAAATTCTGATGAGACTGGTGAATTTCGGGACGAAATTCCTCTTCAAGTTGGGGATGATGTGGCACCTGGGGAAAAATCTGCAACAATCCTGATTCACTCCTTTATGTTCACTCCTTTATGCTTACTTGTAAAATTTCGGGACGAAATTTCTTTCAAGTTGGGGATGATGTGACAACTCGAAATTTCAAGTTTTAATATATCTATTTGACCTGTGACTCTGATAAACGTGCTAATATGCTTTTGTAGTTGTATGGTGTGTGTGTGTGTAACGGGTCAATCTCTATGTCGTGCTTATGATTGGGCTGTAACGTATAATTGGGCTGCCATGTGTGTGTGTTTGTTTAAGTTGAAACCCATTAATATGATTGATTGAACTTAGCCCAAACATGATATGTAACACTTGAATAAATCTTTAGACAACCGGCCCAATCCACTGTTTTGGTTAGCAAACACAACCGGCCCAATCCCTTGACCATATATCTACTTGTATACGTGAATAATTATGAACACAAACTAGAACAAACCCTATTTCCCTACCTATTGTGTGACGGCAGTGGACTCAGACCCCCCCCCCCTCGTTACTTTCTCCTCTGCCGGTAATCCTTGGATTGGTATGTTATCTCCATCATACGATTTATATTGGTTTGTTATATTAATCATGCATGATTCATGAATATGTGTTGTTTAGACTAGAAGCATGATTATAGGAATCGTTGTAAACCGTGTTGAATCTGGATATATGATAACAAACAGAATTAATAAGGATAATAGTTGGGATGTGAGTCTATGATCCGGTGTAATATGTGTGGATTAAATTTTATGTGTTGCATGAATATTGATAACATGAACCTGACCATTGTAATGTAATTGTTGTCAAAGTATATATGTTAGTTAATGATCATTGTAGTGCCTATACATATATAAACAAATCGATAATTTATAAATGATGCCCACTTGACATGCTAGGATTTACATTGGTAATGTTTACTGATTTATTGATGGTTAGGGATAGGTGTTGATGATGATTATATGTAATAATCTTTGATGCTTGTGCCTTGACTTTTGTGTCTCTCTCTTTTCGGCCAATGATGATGTTCCCTCCTAAATATTGTTGATTGATGTCATACATTAATAATCCACTTCCTAGTGCCTTTTTCCAAGTCTGCATGTGCCGCCTCTTTTAAGAATTAGATTCATAGGAATTGAGGTTGTAATTATTTAATTGGAATTGAGTAACTGGTTGGTGTGTAACTTTTGTTAGTAATATAAGACAATGGCAGAATACTTGCATGATAACAAGGTTTGGGTTATAGTGACAATTTGAGCTTATGATTAACTGATTCAATTTGTGTTTATGTGGGCCATATTCGTTGCTTGGGATTAGACCGAACCTCTGTTGTAACTACATGTGAACCTCTTTTGTAACTTCATACGTGTACACAATATTCAATGTCCTTTTCACGTGATGCATGTAAACCGACCAGTTTGATCAAATCAATTTGGTAAAAGGCTGACATCGATTTAATAGATTCAACAGTAGGTTATAAAATGTAATTGGACCTTTTATTTGATTGGGCCACTCAAGTAAATGGCTGACAAACCTTGCTGTTGCTTCACATGAAATAATGATTTGATGATATATGTTGGATCGCACACTCTTGAGTGAACAACTAACTTGATTAAATCACACACTTTGTGAATGCCGAATGAACAGTTAAGGTGTTATGTGAATTATGCATTGGTGATATGAACTGTTATATACATGAGTAATTGTTACATGTTATGTGCATTACTAGTACGCTTTGTGTGTAATGTGTATGAAAATACGTGATTAATGCGCATACGATACTGACTATCTTTGGTAACCACGGTAGGGTTTGGTTGACCAACTTGGAATGGGTAATGAAACGTAACATACCGAGCAATCTAAGGTGAGTTCACTACATTCGAGCATGCGTCCCAGTGGTTGGGGACAGTCAGTGGTTTGGGTAAAAACGGGTATATTGGTTAATATTCTCACCTATCATTTTTGTAAGTCCCTTATTCGGGTATTAGTTGGTAGCGCTACTTAGGTTTGGCACCCTCACACCGCTCCTGGATAGGACGGATGTGAACTAATGACCCAGTCGGGCCCAGTACTAGATAGGAGTACGTGGGATAGGGCAGTCATGTACATCAGGAGCCGTCTTGTTCGGAATTGAGATATTAACAATATTACTTGCATTTGTCAGTGAACTGTTTTACATACAACTGGTAACAAAACGTTTTCTTAAACTGTGAACTCGCCAGCTTTGTCTGATACACTTGTTGCATGCTCGCAGGTCGTTAGGTTTCGTGGTTTTGGATACTTGCTGTCTGGAGGAGCAGGAGTGGTCATGGGTCGACTGAAGAGACTCATGTGATTATTTGTTTACTATTACACGTTGGTTTTTGAACAACTTAGTTTTTGGTTTATTATTTGCTTCCGCTGACATATTGGTTTTCGTATAAACTTACGATGGGATTTTACTATTAATTTGAGAACTTCATTTAGAAACTTGTGGGTTCAATGTAATTAGCGGCTCACTGTCAGTCCGTCACACGCCTATCAGGGACACTCCCTAGGTGGTATTTTTGGGGGTGTGACATCAAGGATCGTTTGTGGATTCCGAAACAAGACAACCTTTGCACCTTGGTAATGGACGAATCTCACAAGTCTCGATATTCTATCCATCCTGGTGCTGATAAAATGTACAAGGATCTTCGTACTCAGTTCTGGTGGCTTGGTATGAAGAAGGATAACAACCTTGTATGTATCGAAATACCTAACTTGTCTCAAAGTCAAGGCTGAACATCAACGACCTTCTGGTTTGCTTGTACAACCAGAGATACCGGTTTGGAAGTGGGAGAACATTGCAATGGATCTCATCACTAAGTTACCGCGTACATCTAAAGGCCACGATGCTATTTGGGTTGTTATCGATCGATTAACGAAATCAGCTCATTTTATACCGATTCGCGAGGATCTATCTGCTGATAAACTTGCAAAGATTTATGTTGATGAGATTGTATCACGACATGGTGTTCCTTTGGATATCATTTCCAATCATGATGCTCGGTTTTCATCTCATTTTTGGAAGACCATGCAATCTGCGTTGGGAACCCAACTAAATCTAAGTACTGCTTATCATCCCCAAACAGATGGACAATCTGAGAGAACGATTCAAACTTTGGAGGATATGCTTAGGGCATGCGTGATAGAATTTGGTGGTAATTGGGATTCTCATCTTCCACTGATCGAGTTCTCTTACAACAACAGTTATCATGCTAGTATTAATATGGCACCATTCGAAGCTCTCTACGGTCGAAAATGTCGTTCACCTGTCTGTTGGAATGAGATCGGTGAAGCTCAGCTTACTGGACCTGAGCTCATTCTGGAAACAACAGAAAAAATCAAGAAAATCCGCGATAATCTTGTGACAGCTCGAAGCCGTCAAAAGAGTTATGCGGATATGCAACGCAAGCCCTTAGGAATGTGATAATCTTGTGACAGCCCGAGTTTACTTGGGAACGTGAGGACCAGATGAAGACGAAATATCCGCATTTGAAATCATGAAGGTTGTTTTGAAAACTTATGTTGTTATGAAAACCAAAATGTAATGGGTATGAGATTGAAAAATTACCCTTAGTTATCTAACCAAGGATTTAAAGTGATATTTTGAGTAATTGTCTAAAAATTGTCACTTATATTCTGTACTTTGTTTCTTTAGAATGAAACGAGTACTTAAATTTTTCGAGGAAATCATGAGCGATCACTTGAAAGGGAGAATCGCAAGAATAGTTTGTAAAGAACATAGTTCCTTGATGTAGGTATTATAGGGAAATGCCATACACACATGTAACTACACTTGTACATCAGAATTGTGAACAACGATTTATTTATAAACTAAACACATTGTTCCAGTGTTCCACAAAAGAAACAAAAGCAACAGATACAAACTATTCATAGTAGCAACATCTTCTAATCAGCCAACTGCTCATCCGTGGGTTAGATTTGCAACAACTTTGTTCTGGGTAGCAAAGCGGCACATGCCAACCAAATATCCCCATCGTCCACAGTGGGTACATTTGAAGCAAGGTATGTGATTCGGATGATGACGGTTGCATCAATTGCACCATGGAGCAGCTCGGCAAACCCTAGCTGTATGACCTATGAATCCACAAATTAGGCATTTGCTGCACTTCACACTGGCATGATGATGAAGGTTACATTGGTTGCATGAGGGTGCAGTTCTGTTGTAAGGCTTCTTGGCTGGTGGTTCTGCCACCTGACTAGGTCCTGCTTGTTTTGGTGCAACTGTTTCGGGATTCTTTGAAGCTTTACGTTTCTTTGGTTTTGGTGAAGGCTTGGCTTCTGTTTCCTTCGGTGTCTCTTGAGTAGCTTCATCTGTGAGACGAGCCATGGCAGCAGCTAATTCAACAGTCTTCAGGACTACTTCGCCTATTCGTTGAGCAAATTTGGTAGTCTGCTCGGATATCTGAGCGTCGTTGCGATGAAGAGACATTCTAGAAGAAAATGGTAGACATAGGAGGAAACAAGTGAAATGTGATCGGATAATTAAAACAGAATGACAACGCATAAAAATTGTGATCATTCGTTTGTTACCTAAGGCAAACAAATGAGACGGTGACTAATCAAAGTAAGCGGGTCATGTTAATGTATCGCGAAGACATGCTTTAGCCTATAAGTGAATACTCACCCTAAGAGTTCCCAGGTAAGAGTGACTGTTCCGATTATGTGGATTTGTACGAACACTCTAGCCTTAGACAGAAAACTCAGAGTACATGCATCCACCCTTCTAGATGGCACATGTTCACATTATAAGACCCAACTTTGACGGGACTTTGAAAACTTAAAGGGTTCAAAATAGGGATGGGATTGGTACAGTACCCGTACCTATACCCGTACCAGTACCGAAAATACCGGTACCGAATTTGAACAAAACTAGGTACCAAATACCGTACCAAATATATAGGTACGGTATGGGTACGAGTACGGGTATTTTCGGTACAGTACCCGCTTGGTACCATTTTGTTTTTATTTACTTTTTGAGCACTTGTACGAGTACTAAATAGGTAAAATTGACATGAGTACCAATATAGTACGAGTACCAAATAGGTAAAATTGGTACGAGTACCAATACGATACGGGTACCATATAGGTAAAATCAATACAAGTACAGTATAAATACCATAATATGAAATAAAACATAATACAAAAAAACTTTTAAAGGTATACATAGAATTCGGTACCAGTACCCGTTTTTACCCGTACCCGTACTCGTACCAATACCAAAAGTACCGAATACCAAAATCAATAAAACTAGGTACCGATACATGTACCAAATACCTAAAATCGGTACGGGTACAGGTACATGTACGGGTACGGTACGGGTACGAGTACGGGTATTTGGGAAAAAAAGCTCATCCCTAGTTCAAAACCTTATAATAAATCATCCTAGAACAGATGATTGGTTTTCAAAGCGGATTTGAAATTTGTGTTCTTGTTGTGGTTGTCACCTAAGGATAAGTGACGGTATTGTTTTAAGATCTAAACACAAGAATCTTGTGTTAGGGTCCTAGGAAGGTTATAGACTAGGTTAAAGCATTAATAATAACCTAATTCCCTATAACCATGAGCTCTGATACCAACTTTTCTGTCACACCTCGACCGCGTAAAACAACAAATCGCGGCGGAATCATCGGGGAGTGTTGTAACAGAATCATTGTTTCATAACACATGGAAATTGAAGTTTTGTTTTATTGAATTAAAATAGGTTACAATATCTTAAAAAACAAATTACATAACATGATTAACTTGTGACAACTATGCTCTGTAATCATCGTATAATGTAAAACAATGTTGATTATCAATAAAACAATGTGCTTTGGTGTTATTATATGTGTAATTGTGTTTAATGATTTTACAATTTGATTCGATTCCGATTTCAAGCTTTAAATCACTTTCTGGAAGGTTATACGCAAACTGGCGCGTAAACGCAATCAGTTTAACGCAACGTACACTCCGGAACTATGACGTAAGCCAAACATACCCTAAATATCCTCTACATAACTTAGAAATAAGTTCCGAAGGATTCGGTATGGCAAAAACATGTTTATTTGAACTAAAGAACTATTTACGACAAAACTGCGAAACGAACGTTGGTGACCGCCCGGATAATATTTAAATCCCAAAAATATTCTGTTATGATTAAAATTTTATTTTTAATCAGGTTCGTGTTGAAAAATAAATTAAAACGCTTGAAAACGTTATTTTTCAAGTTTAAGCGCGTACCGCGTGTTTCTGCGCAACACAGTGCTTCTACTGCAAAACGCAGACAACGCAGCCAGTCTCGGCAACTGAAATTTATTTCAGTAATATTTTGGCGAGTTTATTTTTATAGAATAATAAAAATAATTTAGAACGCCATAAACCGGGATTTAAACGCTAGATAAAATACCCGGTATCCAGTTAAACGCCCGTTTTAGCCTACATATATCATATTTATATACAAATTTGCATGTGTATGAGAGTGTGGGAGTAGGTGGCGGCCCAAGGTGCTACCATCTTGCCACTTCTCTAAACCACATGACACTTGTAGAAGCATGCTACCTCCTAGATCCTCCATATCTCCATATGTATATTTCCTAATCTTTCAATATCTCAACAAATCAAGCAAGATCATTTCTCACTCAATCTCCTTTCTCTCTCCTCTCTCCCAAACCGTAACCCCACCCCCACACCCATCTTCATCTTCTTCAACTATGTTCTAGTGAATCAAGCTCCATTTCTAGCAAACTTCAAGTTGGTGTGAAGATCCAAAGGAGTTTCCAAGGTGCTTTCAAGTGATTTCAAGCTCCATATCATCAAAACCTCATCCAATAACTTACTTGAATCTTGAATGTATAACATTTATGTTTAAATCATATTCTTGATTCTTGGTTGTTCTTGATGATTTGAAGTTTCTCTTGAATCTTGGGATTTTCACAAACTTGAAATCTAAAATGAAATGGGTCATGATACAAATAAAAATGGTGATGTTTATGTGGGTGTGTATGACCGTACATATATATACATGTGTGTATGAGTTTCGAGCTTTATTTTTGACAAGTACATGTTTAGGTTGTTGCTTGTTCTTGAATAATAGTTAAAATGCAAGTGGTTGATGATCTATGTATGATATGATAAATGTTCAAATAAATCAGCAAATAAACATAAATAAGTTGCATTTTGGATGCATTTAGTTCATGTAAAATGATGATGATATGATAGTGTGCTTTAGACACTTGTACATGAGAATACATGTTGATTTAAAGCTCAAGAAATGATGAAAATTGGCTATATGACAAAAATGTTTTATATCAGGTTACAAACACTAAAAATAACATTATTTGGTATATTATAATGGCATGAAACTTTAACATAGGTTTGATAGCTTTGCATGTTGTACATATAGTTTAAAAAGTGGTAAATTATGTGAAATTTGCATGATTTATGTGCTTTATGTAAGACCTGATATTTTTGATATAAAAATAAGTATTTTAACTTATATTAAGTTTACTTGGTGTTTGGTTAGTCATACGTGACTTCCGACGCCCAAAAATGTTGCCGAATCGCTAAAATAAGTGTTTTTCGACATACACTATAATGGGTTGTTCATGGGTAAATTTTATGTGTTACAATGTGCCATGTGTTTTAAAATATGTGCATGATAATACTTGACAAGATTATGTGTATTACGCTTGAGTATATACATACAAATACACCAATATAATAAAAAATAATAACTTTTCGAGAAATCTCAAAGTTATGTGAAAATTCTAAGTATCGGAGAAACTTCGGTATTTTTGTGGGTTTTTGATTATTAAATCATTCTTATTTAATTTAGGATGAATAAACAATTTGAGGGATTGCGTTAACATATAAAAACGCACCCAAAGGTGAGTACATAGATCCCCTCTTTTACTGTTTTCGATTGTTTTGGGGTGATTCATATGTATCAAAACGATTTCGATATTTCAACGATGGTTTCAAAACGATTAAGATGGTTTATACTAAACTAATAACGATTTCGACAATGTAAACGAACTTGTTGGTTGTAGTTACATAACGAATGATATTCATTAATTTTGGCCGAACCGACCAGTATTAGGTTATGGTACCATAGGATCCGACAAATCCCGTTATCAGACTGCACCCATGGTTATGTGTGGGTTAGGTGGGTAACGACTGAACCTGATGATTGTTAACTTACCCTTTGGTGGTTTGTTAATACGAGTTGAATGATGAACGAGTCACGAAGGTTTGAATGTTATTAGCGAGACGACCCAAAGTAGTTTTCACAATTAAAACGAGAACGATTGGAACAAGAACGATATTAAACGATTGTACGATTTTGAACAATTGAACGATTATGAACGATTTAAAAAAAATGAACGATGATCTATAACGAGAACGAGTTAAACGATGTCACACAACGATGTTTACGAAACTATATAAACCATACGAGTTTTATTACGAGAACGATTTATGATTTGGTTTACATAAACAAATGTTTTGGGTTAAGATTCATGGCATCGAGGTTTATAAATTATAACCAATCTGTTTTGACTTGGTTATTCATTTTACAATACAAACAGTTTACAAAACAAGGTTTTCTAATATCGATTAACGAGGTTGTATGAGTTATTTAATCGAATAAACGAGCCATGAATCTGACACTCACACAAAAACTATGTGTTCGCCAGCATTTCTTTGCTGGCTTTGTTTTTACATATGTTTCAGGTGATGTTGCTTAATGTTGATTGCGAATAGGATGCATGCTCACTTAGGACTGGACGAGGCCTTAGTGATTTAATAACGATGATAGACTATGTTTGACTTGCTTGTTTAACTTTAAGACAATGTTAATGAATAAATAAAACGAGACTCTTTTGTATCCATGGTTTCGAAACAATAATTCTGTTACAACACTCCCCGACGTTTCCGCCACGGTTTGTTGTTTTACGTGAACGGGGTGTGACATAACTAGTCTTGCATATTTTATTGTCACTAAAGCCCAAGTCCGCCTAAGTGTATCTTGATCAATCCTATGCATCATCTCCTGAAAACACATGTGAAAATAGGTACGTCAGCATAAAAATGCCTGTGAGAAACATAGGTTTTATTAAAATGGATTCATGACTTGTAAGTTTAAAGAAAATGTTTAACAAAAGTTAGTCATGAACCTTTTAAAATGTTTTCTTTTATAAATCATACAAACAGTGATAAGAAATCAGATGATATAAAAGAAAGATGCATAGATAAATAAATAACCAAGTAAAATGAGTTTATATAAAATATGTTGTGTGTAAAACAATGTTTCATGAAGATATGATATAAGTGTAAAATGTATTATGACTAACTTGAAATGGTTTAAATAACGCTACGATATGTAATATCATAAAAGCACTTATATATAGGAAGTACCATCGGCGTATCCACCATGCTTTTATCATAACACGCCTCGTTATTTAAATCACTTACCAAACAAACCACCAAAAATGTCTTGTTTAAACCAATTGTCAAATGTAAATCATGTAATGTGTAAACAAATGTCATGTATGGTAAGTAAAAGGTGACTACTTTAAACCATATGTAAAAATGCACAAAACAAAGTGTTTGAATAAATCAAAAGTTATGTTTTGTAAAACAGATGCATGCTTTACTGATACAAACATCTATGCGGTATTGTTCTAATGCATACATTCAAGCCTTGCGACTGTGGCGACAAACCCTTAAACGAAGTTAAAGGTTTATCTAAACAATGTAGATCGAATTCGGTCATTCCTTCCACCCAAACAAACCTAGGATCTCAGGAATGGGAGTTGTCAATTCCTATGGTACCACTACCTACTAACGAACGGCGTGATCAATGTTAATGAATGTATTTTTGTCCCATTTAAACAAACAAAATGTCATACCAAATGTAAGCATGTTTTATGAAAATAATGTACTTTAATATGCTAAATGAACATACAAAGTAGAAATGTAAAACAATGTGTCCATATGCTGAGTAAACATATGCAACAGAAATGCAATGTAAAACAATGTACTAAGTATGCAGTAAATGAACATACATAGCATGTGATGTAAAACAATGTACTAAGTATGCAATAAATGAACATACATAGCAAAAACGTGGATAAAATCATGTACTATACGTGTACTAATGATCATAGCAAGTATGAGTTATGAAATCATGAAATCATGAAAAGCACGAAAGTAATAAGTAGGCACATGTGTTTCACCCCAAAATGTTTGAAAACAGTAAAAGTGGGGACTATGTACTCACTTGAAGGTGCTTAGAAGTCTTGAATAACAACCAAGCAAAGCTAGAGGGATCACGGAAATCAAACGGCACCTAATATAAGTAACTACGTTAATAAACCGGACCTAAATTGGAAGATTGGATAGAATGAGGTTTCGTAAACCAAATGAGTATAGGAACTCATGTAATATGATTTAACAAAGCCTACATTCTAAAACAAAACCTATCTTAAGTGCTTATGACCCATTACGACTCGTTAAGGTAGCTTACGCTATTTTAACACGTCGTTCGCGTAAAACGCGTTCGGACCGCCTAACTAGTCATATGACAAGTATTATATGCCTTAACATGTCTAATAATGTTACCTAATCAGTTTAGATGTGAAAATTTATGTTACATATGCTTAAAATGAATTTATGCGTAAAAAGGGCATTTTGGTCATTTTCCTAAGGCATATATACTACCTATCATACAACTACTTAAGTGAAGTGACCATAAGGTATAACCTTGGAAGGTTATTCCCTATACAACTATGGTCACAAAACATGTTTGGTCGGATCCTAATGATCGACCAAACGGGTCGGGTTCGAAAGTCTAAGCGGTTGTTTAGAATGCTTATCTTACGACCCTATATAAGCACTAAACCTAAAGTGACGAGTTAAACATGTTTAACAAAGTTAGAAAACAAGTTTGATATCAAAACAAAGGGTTTTGATACCCGAAAATAGTTTGGTTGCAAAATACGCAAGAATGCGCATTTTGACCGAAACTATAACTCGTCACTATGCCTAAATAACGTGGTAATCAGTAGGTATAGTCACAAAGGACTATGACCATCGTGATTACGCTCACGTTGCGAAGTTCAAACGAACTTCGTGTTGACCATAAACTGGTCAAAGCAGATAGTCAAACGCAGTTTGACTTTCACGCTTAAAAACGCATAAAAGAACGAAGGAAGCTTACAAGAGGTCCAAGCGATGGAGATTTGATCCAAGATTTCTCAGGTATGAAGGTTCTTAGGCTCCAACTTAGAGAAATCAGATCAAATGTGTGTGTTGCAAATGAAAAGCTTGGGGTATTTATAGTTTTCGAGTAACCGTTAAGATCATTCCTCGATAAACGTGCTTTGATCTGAGCCGTACAAGTGAAGCCCCTGATTTAGAATACCTTGGGCACCCCTAAACCAGCCCATAGAAAGCTTAAAACCATTTGCAAACATGGGGAACAGCTGGAACAAGCTGGAAATCAGTTTTGCTGATCTGGGCATTCTGTCGCGGCCCGCGTAGAAGCCAAGGCTGGCTTACGCGGCCCGCCTGAACAACTATGGCAGAATTACCCTGATGCTCTCTCTCCTTTTGGCGATTTCTTGTTCCTCATGAATCCCTCATTTTTCTTTGTGATCTTTTGCATAACAGTCTGTGATTATAGTTTCGATCCTTCAAAATTCTATAACGAACTAGTTAGCATTAGGGATCGATCCAAAACTAGGGTTTTTGTTTTTTGTTTCTTTCAATCGCCGCCTTAGTGATCAGTTCAAAACCCTGATTTATTAAACTGGTTGTGACTGCGGTTAACTGAGATTAATTTAGCTAGATTAATACTCTGGTTTAATCGGTTAAGGGTTGAAGATTGATACTAGGGTTTAAAGGATTAGGGTTTACATTTAGTTTCTTTGGGTTGCATGTTTCTGTCGTTGTTTGAGGAGTGGGGTTGAATTCGTTTTCTGTGTGCATGGAGAGAAATAGGGATCAGGGTTTGGAGGATCTAGGGTTTCAATCATTTACTGAAAAGCTGCGTGAGGATGTCTTTATTAGTTCGAAGGGATCAATTCCGACGAATGTTCAGGAGACACGTGAGAAGCCTTCTTTGTTTGGCAAGCCGCTGAACATTGATGGTAATCCATTGATGCCTCGCCGTGGAGTTGATCAGAATGAGCAAATAGTGATTAACGTTATAGACGAATTGGAAAAAGTGACTGTTCCAGTTCCTTTGGTGTCCGCTAATACCGAATGTAAGGATGATCAGAACCAAAAAACATCAACGCCGATCTCTTATGCTGAAAAGCTTCAGTCTACTGTGCGAAACAAACGAGAGATTAACTTTAGACTTATGGAGTCAATGGAGACCCGAGATGATGCTGATGTTGTTATACCTAGGGAGGTTGTTAAAAAAGTTCAGGAAAGATTTGATAATGTCTTGTATGGCTATTTCCTGGGTAATCGGCTGCCTTACCCTGTGGTAGAGTACTATGTGTGACAACCCTCATAATCCCATGTAACCGTACAGTTTATTAATAATAATTAATGTGCTTGACGACTGTGTGGCATCACTTAACTGCTTTCTGATATTTGTGTTATGCTTACACATATTTGTTAATATACTAATAGTGTACAGAAAAGTCACTAAATAGTCCGTTATATTTTCCTAAGTGTTAGAAAGTAAAAACGTTGCAAAAATATATAAATAGGACACTTTACGGATTAATTAAGCACTTTAACAGATCTCTATCCAACCGAACAACCGGACTATACCTGGAACATGAAAATATTGTTATTTTCATTATTTGTCTTTTTCTAAGCCAGTTAGGGTCCCTGAATACCCTAACACCCGCAATAAGGCACAACACACTACTAACCGGGTTAATCACTTAACTAACCTAGATTAACCTAACTATATACTTAACCTTTGGTTGAAATCGAACTAGTACCCCCCCCAACCGAATTCGGTCCCCAATGGGGACACCTCATGTCCTTTGATGATTATTTTAATCTTCCTTGCTTAATATCTAGAAGACATATGATCCATTGGATAATTATCATAGGAATTGTCTATAAGTTGCAAGATTAGCACAACATAACTTTCCATCTCACAAACTCAACACACACACACTCTCTCCCTCTCTACAACTCTCGGCCGAACACCCCCTCTACCATCCATCATTTTTTGGTTTTGTTCAAGCCATTCCAAGATCACACAAGTGTTAAGGATCACCTACAAGGAAGCTTGGTGCAATCGGAAGGCGAAGGACCTCACCCCATTGCTTTTATCCACTCGATTTTCGACTAGAATCTTCCCTAGCCTCGAGCTAGTAGTAAGTTGCTCTAAACGCCTTCTTGATCTTGTCTAGAGTGGTTAATAAGAGTTTCGTCGGTTAAAAATCACTAACATATAAGATCACCAACTAAAAGTCTACTAAAGTGATGAACAAGGTGGTTAATGGATGAATGTTAGTGTAAATCATGTAGATCTTGTGTGATTATGATGATTGGTTGATTATCTGATGTTGTGCTGAATAATATTAGTATGTGATGTTGTTGTGGTCACTAAACTTGTTAACGGAATCGATCGAACACGATTTAGAAGGTTAAACACTTGAAATCAGAATCTGTCCAACTTTTACAGCCAACTTCAGTTGGCTGTAAACAAGTCTTAAACTCAACGAAAAATCGATATTTTAAATCTAAAATATGTTATTATGAAATACGGTTCTAATGGCACCGGAATCGTAATTTTTGGACTCCGTTTACTATTTTTAAAGTGTTAATTTGTAACAGCAACTTAAGCTGAATTTTGACAGCAATAAATGGGTGTCGTACTTTCAGTCATAACCTGAGTTTTGTGATGAATCGGACCATGAAATTTGTACAGTAGATAACAACCTATGTATTTGTAATTACCCCACTGGAATTTCGTAAATAGGACACTCGATGAATTTTTAATAAATTGTTTCGCGGACTGTGGTCAGAAATACATAAATCTGAGTTCAGTCCCGAATATGAATTTTTATAAAATGTGGGTAATGAACCGGACCCCGATATTTTTACACAATAAAATATGGAATGTTTATGACATTCTATAAAAATTTGGGAATTTTTGGAATAATCTAACTATTTTATTTAAATGTCCGAAAACAGCCGGTTTTGAGTATTAATGCTGAATTGACATAAGCTGTGACTTGCGTGTCTAAATGTCGAGTATGCTATCTGTGAATGATTTGACATGTTATATATGTTATGTGCATTATCGTATGTTTGATTTTGAGTGGGGAATGGACGGGAAACTTAGATGGGCATAAACCGTTACAGTGATGCATGTTGTGTGATAGATACGTGTAGGAACTTTGTGTTCTATTTGAAAACCACTAAATGACTAACTGGTAAATCATACTAGGACATGATTGACCGACCTTGACTGTTAGCTATATCTGAGAGTCTAACCGAGCAAACCGAGGTGAGTTCACACCCTTACTAAGGCATGGGATTCCCGGTGGTTGGGAATGGGATTGAATAACTACTCGTACTATCATTCTATTTATATTACCAACACTACTAGACTACCTACTACCGTCCTCGGATTGAGAAGGGCACGTACGTAAAACCTACGTACACTCACACCTACTACTGTCCTACTACTGTCCTCGGATTGAGAAGGGCACGTACGTAAAACCTACGTACACTCACACTTACTACTGTCCTCGGATGAGAAGGGCACGTACGTAAAACCTACGTACACTCACACTCACTACTGTCCTCGAATGAGAAGGGCACGTACGTAAAACCTACGTACACTCACACTCACTACTGTCCTCGGACGAGAAGGGCACGTACGTAAAACCTACGTACACTCATACTTAACACCGTCCTCGGATTGGGAAGGACACTTATGGATACGCCTAGTCTAGTGACATACATAATGGGAAGCCCCCACTAAATATCGTAAAGGTTTGGGAATCAAGGATAATGGGTAATACTTGGTTATGAAACGAACTTCCGATTCCTGATACGAACTCATTAACTAAACAACCAAACGTGAACTCACTCAACTTTGTTGTTGACTAGTTGTTACATGCCTTGCAGGTCGTTAGATGCTGTGGAGCTTGCACATGGAGGTGGTCGTTGTGGAATGCGAACTAATATGTCCCGTACTTACTAAATAAACGTTATGAACTTATGAAACTTATGTTGGGGTCTTTAAACTTATGAAACTACAAACTTATGTTTTGGTTTAACGTCTTATGCTTCCGCTGTTTAAATTGAACTTGGTTAACTTCCTTTTGGTCACCAATTGTAGTGTGATTGATTTTATTTACTAAAATACGTTGTTCGATATGATTGGTGGCTCGATCCTGGTCACGTCACGCCTCCAAGCGGTGGTACTCCGCATGGTGGATTTTGGGGGTGTGACACTATGCAAAAAATGTATGGTCGAAGTTTAGCTTTTAGAGGATGATGATAAATTCCAACGGATTCTTCTTCTTTAAATTTGACTCTAAAGAGGGAATGGCTAAGGTGCTTGAAGGGGGGCCATGGTTGATTAGGAAAATGTCGTTGTTCTTGAATGTTTGGTCACCTTCTGTTAGCGTCAAGAAGGAGGGGATCAAATCACTTCCGGTGTGGGTTAAGTTACACAATGTTCCCATTGCGATCTACATGGATGAGGGGTTGAGTTTGCTAGCTTCAAAGATAGGTAGCCCGAAGAGATTGGATAGCTATACTGCGGATATGTGCTCTGATAATTGGGGTAGGAACAGCTTTGCTCGTGCCTTGATAGAAATTAATGCAGAGAATGAATTGAAATATCATATTGTAGTGGCTATTCCAAAATTAGATGAGGAAGGGTACATCATTGAAAAAGTGACTGTGGAATATGAATGGCGGCCTCAGCAATGTTCTATGTACTGCGTGTTTGGCCATAATGATCAATCTTGTATGAAGAATGTCAATAATAAAGCCAAACAAGTGGTTATTGATGATGATGGGTTCGTTATGGATTAGAGGAAGACGGCCAGGCAGGGTATGGTTCATATGAAGCAGAAGACGAAGTTTGTCTACAAGCCAAAGGCAAGTAAAGCTGGTCCGAGCACTTCTAGTACGAAGAATGATGAGCAACGCGTCATGGGTGAGAGTACGAAGCAGATCCCAGTCGGTGGGGTGACTACCAGGAATTCTTTTGAAGCTTTAGATACATCTGAAGGCAATGATAGGGAGAGTGACCATTATCAGCCGAAGAATATAAACAAGACAGGTGGGAAACATGGTCAACCTGATGAGGTTCTGGAAGCAAGGTCTACGGAGATGTCGGTTTTTATAGGGAACGATAAACCTGAGCATACTTCTGAGGGGGCAAGCACTCCCGTATCAACAGGTCTAAATGGGTAGTATTATGTCCTGGAATATAAGGGGATTGAACCGTCCCCTGAAACAAAATGAGGTTCGACATATCGTAGCTGAAAATAAGTTAAATGTTTGTGCTCTGCTAGAGTCTCATGTGGATGTTTCTAATCTAGTTAATGTTTGTCAAAAAGTGTTTCGGAATTGGCACTGGACCTCTAATGGTGGCTTATGTAGTAGGGGTACAAGAATTATCCTAGGTTGGAATCCAGATATGGTCTATATTATGGTTCTCTCTCAATCGGACCAAGTCATCCATACGTAGATTTTATTTAAAGCTGATAAAAAGGTTTTATTTTGTTCGTTTGTGTACGCGGAAAACAAGTATGAGGATCGTAGAAGCTTATGGGAGAGCCTTTACAATCACAAGAGTCTTTGTCATGACAAACCTTGGGTTGTGATGGGAGACTTTAACTCAACGCTGCATCTTGAGGATTCGCTTTATGGTCCGTCTAATCAAACGATAAGCATGAATGAATTTAATGATTGCATTTAGTTCACGGAGTTGCTTGATATTAAAGGGCATGGCCTCCACTATACGTGGAACCAAAAACCAAAAGATGGAGTTGGGCTTCTTAAGAAGATATACCGTGTTATGGGGAATGTTAAGTTTTTAGATATGGTTCCGGATGCTTTCGTCATGTATCATCCTTTTCGTGTTTCTGATCACACGCCATGTATCTTGAAAATGGTTACCATGAATGATAATAAGCCAAGGCCGTTCAAGTTTCCAAACTTTATTACCATGAAGCCAGAGTTCAAGAAGTGTGTAGAGCTGGAATGGTCAAAATCTGTCCATGGTATTTCTATGTTTTCGGTTACTAAGAAACTTAGTAATCTTAAACCTCACTTAAGGAAGATTTTATACAAGCAAGGAAACCTTCATACTAAAGTGACCGAGCTTCGGAAAAAACTAGATGATATTCAGGTTCGGCTTGATGAAAGCCCGTTGGATGTTAGCATTCGTTAGTTAGAAGCGTTGTGCCTTCAAGAGTTTCAGATTGCGGCGTATGATGAGGAGTGTTTTCTCAAACAAAATCGAAAGTTGAATGGTATTGTGCTGGAGACTCGAATACTAAATTCTTTCACAATACAATCAAAGGTCAAAATGCTAGGAATAAGATCCATAGTGTCAAAGATAGTGCTAGGAACCGATATGAAGGAAATGGGGGTGGCGGATGCTTTAGTCGCTCATTATTCTAACTTTTTGGGAGTTGAGGATCAGGTTGAAATGGTGAATCTTGATGATCTTTTTGTCAATGTTCTTAGCCCGATTGCAGCGGATAATATGGTTCGTCAGGTTACTCGTGAGGATATTAGAATGGCCATGTTTAATATCGGAGAAAATAAGACCCGGGTCCTGATGGCTATACATCAGCGTTTTTTAAGCAGGCATGGGATATAGTTGGGAATAAAGTTACGGATGCGGTGCTAGCTTTCTTTGAGAATGGTAAAATTCTTAAACAAATAAATCACACTATCTTGGCGTTGATTCCTAAAAAAGAAACACCTGTGACAACTGTGCTCTGTAATCGATGTATAATATGAAACAATGTCAATTATCAATAAAACAATGTGCTTTGGTGTTATTATATGTGTTTTGGTGTTATTATGTGTGTAATTATGTTTGATGATTTTACAATTTGATTCGATTCCAATTTCAAGCTTTAAATCGCTTTCTGGAAGGTTATACGCAAACTGGTGCGTAAAACGCAGTCAGTATAACACAACAAACATGCCGGAATAGTGACATAGGCTTAACATACCTTAAATAACCTCCACATGACTTAGAAATAAGCTTTGAATGGTTTGGTGTGTTGAAATCAAGTTTGTTCGATCGCAGGGACTAATTGTGTCAAACTGTGAAACTATATCGATTTGTATAGTAATGAACATTCCGAAACTTGATCATAAGTTAAACATACCCTAAATATCCTTTACATAGCTTATAAATAGACTTTGAGGGGTTCGGTATGCTAAAACAAACTTTATTGGTCATTCAGGGACTAAAAGCATCAAAAAGTGCATAAGTTTGCATTTTCGCGCATATCTTACGTTCTGAATACATCCGGACATCCAAAAATTTATGTAATCATTAAAATATTTTATTTTAGTGATTGGCTTGATACAATTCCATTCGTCGCGTAATTTGGAACGTTTTTGCGTTCGTTACGACTTCCGTCGTAATTAACCGAATAACGCAACCGTACGACCAAACGTGTGACACCTGTGTCACTGTGACCATCAAACAAATACCAAACCAATGAAATATTGTATTTCATACTTGGGATTTGTATAAATATGTGTATCTTTGGCACATATCAATTCTTGTTCGATTTCAAACTCTAAATCGCTTTCTGGAAGGTTATACGCGCACCGATGCGTAAATATAACCAGTTTAATGCAACAAACACTCCGGAATAGTGACATAGGATTAACATACCTTAAATAACCTTTACATAACTTAGAAATAAGTTTTGGAAGGTTTAGTATGCCGAAATCAAGCATATTCGCTTACAGGGACTAAATTCGACAAACTGCTAAAGTATGCCAATTTGAACTGTAACAGACATTCTGGAACATGACCATAAGTTAAACATACCATAAATATCCTTTAAATAGTTTAGAAATAGGCTTTGAGGTGTTCGGTATGCTTAAATAAACTTTTTGGTCATTCAAGGACTAAAAGTGTCAAAAAGTGCACAAGTTTGCACTTTCGCGCATAACTTACGTTCTGAATACATCCGGACATCCAAAAATTTATGTAAGCACTAAAATATTTTATTTTAGTGTTTGGCAGGAGAAAAATCCATTCGTCGCGTCATTTGGATCGTTTTTCGCGCTTATGCGCATTCCGTCGTAATTAAGCGAACATCGCGATTGTACGACCAAACGAACCAACATCCGGAATATTTTTGAGCATGTTTCATGTCCACAATATTTAGGCATCATTTTAGGGCCTTAACGTTGGCTTAACGGGCCTTAAACATGTCGAAATGTGCTTAAAACAACAACAGGGACCAAATCTGCCACTTTTGAAACTTCTGGTCTGCAGGTCCCTTGCGCACCTCAACACTCTGAGTGTTGCGGTGCGCAAGCAGGGGTCAGATGCAGCAAAACGTTTTTCACAGTCTGTTTCCAGCCTTTAACCCTGCCAAAGGCCAAGGCCAAGTGTCAAAACCCTATGGTGAGTGGCAAATAAGTTACCATAACCTTCCAACAAGTGTACGGCTTAGATCGTGCCCCCTTTTCCAAGAAACGATCCTAACGGTGAACCGAAATCTATAAATACCCATCACATTTTCACTCATTCCTCACATTTGAATCTGATTGTAGACTCTCTAAGTGGAAGTTATGCTTCCTACCTGAGAGTGAATCGGGTTCGAATCTTGCGGGGACCCTTTGTAAGTGTTCCTTCGTTCTTTTATTGCTTTTCGAGTCTGAAAGTCAAACTTTGTTTGACTTTCTGCATTGACCAGTTTATGGTCAATGCGAAGTTCGTTAGAACTTCGCAACGTGATTGTAATCACGATGGTTATAGTCCTTGTGACTATGCCTACTGATTACCACGTTGTCTAGGGTCGTAAGGGTAAGCGACTTGATCAGTCGCTTATGCTTTCGAACTCGACCCATTTGGTCGATCATTAGGATCCGACCAAACACTTTAGGTGACCATAGTATATAGGGAATAACCTTCTGAGGTTATACCTTATGGTCGCTTCGTTTAAGTAGTTGTATGATAGGTAGTTTATATGCCTTAGGTAAATTACCAAAATACCCCTTTGATGCCAAAATTCATTTTAAACATATGTAACATAACTTTTGATTTTTCTGGTTTTTTTATTTTTGTTTACATATACGGGGCATGTCCTGTATATGAATTAGTGTGGAACTCATCCTCACTACTTGTACTTTATTAGGATTGTTTTAATAGAATCACCGGGGTAACCCTTTACCCAAAAAAAAAAAACATAACTTTTGACATCTAAACTGATTTGACAACAATATTAGACATGTTAAGGCATATGTTACTTGTCATAGGACTAGTTAGGCGTTCCGAACGCGTTTTACGCGAACGACGCGTTAAAGTAGCATAAGCTACCTAAACAGGTCGTGATGGGTCGTAAGCACTTAGGTTTGGTTTCATTTTAGTATGTAGGCCTTGTTAAACCATATTACATGAGTTCCCCTACTCATTTGGTTTACGAGCCTCATTCTATCCGATCTTCCGATTTAGGTCCGGTATATTAACATAGTTACCTATATTAGGTGCCGTTTGATATCCGAGATCTCTAGCATTGTTTGGTTGTTACTCAGGACTACTAAGCAATCTCAAGTGAGTACATAGACCCCTCTTTTACTGTTTTCCAAACATTTTGGGGTGGAACACATGTGCCTACTTGTTACTTTCATGCTTTCCATGTTTTCACATCATATACTTGTTATGTTCATTAGTACATTTATAGTACATGATTTCATTACATTTCATGCTATGTATGCCCATTGTGTGCATACTTAGTACATTGTTTTACATTACATTTCTGTTATGTATGTTGACTGATAGCATGCTAGCACATTGATTTACATGACTTTTCTGCTTTGTATGTTAACTTAGCATACTTAGTACATTTATTAATCATCACATGCTTACATTTTGGTATGACATTTGGTTTGTTTAAATGAGACAATGTACATTCATTAACACCGATCATGCCGCTCGGTAGTAGGTAGTGGTACCATAGGACTTGACAAATCTCATTCCTGTAATCTTGGGTTTGTTTGGATGGAAGGAATGACCGAATCCGAATACATATTTTGGTAACCTTTACTAAAAGGGTTATCCGACTGTCTCAAGGCTTGGATGTATGAATTTTCACAATACCGCATAAATGTTCATATTCAGTAAAGCATGCATTATTCTACAAAGCATAACTTTTGATTTATTCAAATACTTTGTTTTGTACATTTTTACTTGTGGTTTAAGTAGACTCATTTTACTTACCATACATAACATTTGACTATACATAAACATTTACACATTACTTGACTACTTTTGGACTTCTTAACATTTGACATGGTTTATACAAGGACTTTTTGACAAATTGGTTTAAACATAGACTTTATACATTAGTGGTTTGTTTAAGTGACTTAAGTAACGAGATGTGAGTAATATGATACAAGCATGGTGGATATGCCGCTGGTACTTCCTATATATAAGTGTTTGTATTACATTACATATCATAGCGTTATTTAAATCATTTCAATTTGGACATATAACATTTTATACAAATAACATACTTTTCACAATACATTGTTTTACAAACAACTTAATTTATACAAACTCATTTCACATGGTTATTCGCTTAACCATGTATTATTCTTTTATACATATATATCATTTGATTTATTTATCGTTTTTCAAATGATTTACAAAACAAAACAATTAACAAGGTTCATGACTAAATTTTATTAAACATTTTCTTAAACTTAAGTCATGAATCTCATTTTCACAAAACCTATGTACTCGCCGGCATTTTTATGCTGACGTACCTATTTCCACATGTGTTTCAGGAAATGAAGCATAGGATTGATCAAGATACACTTAGGCGGACTTGGGCCTTAGCGACAATAAAAGATGCAAGACTAGTTAATTATGTTATGTTTCTTTGATTGTCAAGACATTGTAACTATTTTATTCAATAAAACAATATTTCAATTTCCATGTGTTATGAAACAATGATTCTGTTACAACACTCCCCGACGTTTTCCGCCACGTTTTGTTGTTTTACGAGGTCGGGGTGTGACAGAAAAGTTGGTATCAGAGCTCATGGTTATAGGGAATTAGGTTATTAGTAATACTTTGACCTAGTCTATAACCTTCCTAGGACCCTAACGCGAGTTTACTTGCGTCTAGTCATAAAACAATACTGTCACCTATCCTTAGGCGCGACCTCAACAAGAACACAAATTTCAAAACCACTTTGAAAAGCAATCATATGTTCTAGGATGATTGATTACTAGGTTTTAAACCCTCTATTGTAAGGTTTCGAACCCTTTAAGTTTTCAAATCTCGTCAAAGTTTGGGTCGTATAATGTGAACACGTACAAACTGGGGGAGTGAATGCCTGTACCCTGAGTTTTCTGTCGAAGGCTAGAGTGTTCGTACAAATCCGCAGTATCGGACCAGTCACTCTTACCTGGGAACTCTTGGGGTGAGTGTTCACTTATAGGCGAGCATGTCTTCAGTGATACATTAATATGATCCGCTTACTTTGATTTGTCACCGTCTCATTTGTTTGCCTTAGGTAACAAACAAATGATCGCAAATTCTTATGCGTTGCCATTCTGTTTTGTTTAGCCGATGACGTTTCACTTGTTTCTTCCTATGTCTTTCATTCTTTTCTAGAATGTCTCTTCATCACGATGACGCCCAGATATCCGAGCAGACTGCCAAATTCGCTCAGCGAATAGGCGAAGTAGTCCTGAAGACTGTTGAATTAGCTACTGCCATGTATCGTCTCCAGGATGAAGCCACTCAAGAGTCACCAAGACAGGCAGGACCTAGTCAGGTGACAGCACCACCAGCCAAGAAACCAATCGAGGAATCAAAGACCATGGATGAACGATCCCCTAAGAAGTCAAAGAAGCGAAAGGCTTCTCAGAACTTCGCCATGGTCGCTCACAATGGTAAAGTTGTCCCCAACCAACCAGCTCAACTCCCTGCTAGGAAGCCATACAACGGAACTGCACCCTTGTGCAACCAATGTAGCCTTCATCATCACCCTAGTGTGAAGTGCCGCAAATGCCAAATTTGTGGACTTAAAGGTCATACAGCAAGAGTTTGCCGAGCTGCAGTTGCTCCAAAGCAAGCTGGCGACTCTGCTCAAGCTCGTTTCTCACCAGGGTCTTGCTACAACTGTGGTGAGATGGGCCATTTCCTAAGGGATTGCCCAAAGCTTGCTAATGCAAATCCAACCCACGGATGAGCAGTTGGCTGACTAGAAGATGTTGCTGTCTTATGCTTTTGTTCTTTTGTTTTCTTGTAATGTGAAACAATCTGTTTTGTTTATAAATAAATTATTGTTCACAATTCTGATATACGAGTGTAGTTACATGTGTGTATGGAATTTCCCTATGATACTTACATCAAGGAACTATGTTCCTTACAAACTACTCTTGTGATTTCTCCCTTTCAAATGATCGCTCATGATTCCCTCGAAAATTTTAAGTACTCGTTTCATTCTAAGAAACGAAGTACATGAAATAAAGTGAAATTATGAGTAATCGTGCTTTTGCACATCTGTGCCTCTGAATCCTTGGTTAGATAACTAAGGATATTTTCAAATCTCATACCCATTACGTTCTGATTTTTTAACATGCATAACATAAAGTTTTCAAAACAACCTTCATGATTTCAAAATGTCTCAAATATCCTGAAAACAATATTCATACAATATATTTTCTTATCAAGTGCATGATTTCAAAAGTATCATTTATGTTTTCCAAAAAACTTATACATAATTTCAAAATTCATCTCGCATGATTTTAAAACATTTTTATAAATATACTTATCTAATAACCTACTTTATGATTTCAAAAGTATTATATATAAGGTTTCAAAAACATTTTTAGAACCTCATGCATAGTTTTCAAAAATATTTTTCCTCATACATTGACTTAACTTTCAGATTCTGCTTCATATGTCGCCTTGACATATCTAGCATCTCAACTTCATAAGCATTTTTTTTCTTCATGTTTTGACTTAAGCACATCAAGTGCAAGATTTCAAAACATCTTCAACTTCCAAAATCCATATGGGATCTTTTATCTTCACAATTAGATCCTTGTGGATAATTGTCATTTAAGTCAGAGTCCTTAATTGGATTCCTTATGTACCTAAATTCAAACATTTCGGTTCCTTATAATCGAAATCAAATTTTCTTTTTGAATCTTTCTATCTTTATAGATTAGATTCTTGATAACGTTTAAAGTACCAAATGAAATCCACGAAATGGATTCTTAGTGTGCTTTAAATGCATGTACGCAATTAACAAGACAAATTAACAAACAATTTTGTGGTTATGTGACTATGTGTTTATACATCTTGTGTTTATCTTTTATGCATTTTTCTGTGTTTTTGTATACTCTGGATATTCGTTATCCAAATCCTCGCAGAATCTTTCATATCTTCATATGAGGGATTCGTAGCAGGATATTCAAAAGGGACTACCTTAAATCCTTAATGGGCTTCTATATAATAGTTAAGACCCTTGGATTATATAGTACCACTCCATGTTTCATAAGAGACCCTTTTAGTGGTCTAGTCAAAAAGATTGATTCACAATTTGGTTAAAGAACGGCATCTAGTGATGTAGCTGAACAGACTCCTTGATAGTCTATATAGATCATTTATTGGTTTAATTAAAAGGACTCTATGGCGGTCAAGTCACACTCATCACAGGATTGTTCATTTGGTTTTACCCTACGCATTATAAAATAGACCGTGTGAACTGTGCAAGGAATTGTCTAATTATGGACGCGTACATAATTATGAAATTTAATGCACAGAAACCCAGTAAGATTTATTATGTGTAAGAACCGATAGTGACAACAATAACAAAATGAGAACGATGTAATGGAGGTACGGTGGACGCACCAATGACGCTTCATATACTTGTATATAAGTATCCCTCTTACATTGCAAGCATGATGTTATTAAAGTTACTAGAAGTTCAGAACCCTAACCAATGTTGTTCGATCTTTTCAACTTCATGTTTCAAGCTCTCACAAGTTTCCTCTAAATAAAATTTCGGGACGAAATTTCCTAAAGTAGGGGAGACTATGACACCTGTGTCACTGTGACCATCAAACAAATACCAAACCAATGAAATATTGTATTTCATACTTGGGATTTGTATAAATATGTGTATCTTTGGCACATATCAATTCTTGTTCGATTTCAAACTCTAAATCGCTTTCTGGAAGGTTATACGCGCACCGATGCGTAAATATAACCAGTTTAATGCAACAAACACTCCGGAATAGTGACATAGGCTTAACATACCTTAAATAACCTTTACATAACTTAGAAATAAGTTTTGGAAGGTTTGGTATGCCGAAATCAAGCATATTCGCTTACAGGGACTAAATTCGACAAACTGCTAAAGTATGCCAATTTAAACTGTAACATACATTCCGGAACATGACCATAAGTTAAACATACCATAAATATCCTTTACATAGCTTAGAAATAGGCTTTGAGGTGTTCGGTATGCTTAAATAAACTTTTTGGTCATTCAAGGACTAAAAGTGTCAAAAAGTGCACAAGTTTGCACTTTCGCGCATAACTTACGTTCTGAATACATCCGGACATCCAAAAATTTATGTAAGCACTAAAATATTTTATTTTAGTGTTTGGCATGAGAAAAATCCATACGTCGCGTCATTTGGATCGTTTTTCGCGCTTATGCGCATTCCGTCTTAATTAAGCGAACATCGCGATTGTACGGCCAAACGAACCAACATCCGGCATATTTTTCAGCATGTTTCATGTCCACAATGTTTAGGCATCATTTTAGGGCCTTAACGTTGGCTTAACGGGCCTTAAACATGTCGAAATGTGCTTAAAACAACAACAGGGACCAAATCTGCCACTTTTGAAACTTCTGGTCTGCAGGTCCCTTGCGCACCTCAACACTCTGAGTGTTGCGGTGCGCAAGCAGGGGTCAAATGCAGCAAATCGTTTTTCACAGCCTGTTTCCAGCCTTTAACCCTCCCAAAGGCCAAGGCCAAGTGTCAAAACCCTATGGTGAGTGGCAAATAAGTTACCATAACCTTCCAACAAGTGTACGGCTTAGATCGTGCCCCCTTTTCCAAGAAACGATCCTAACGGTGAACCGAAATCTATAAATACCCATCACATTTTCACTCATTCCTCACATTTGAATCTGATTCTACACTCTCTAAGTGGAAGTTATGCTTCCTACCTGAGAGTGAATCGGGTTCGAATCTTGCGGGGACCCTTTGTAAGTGTTCCTTCGTTCTTTTATTGCTTTTCGAGTCCGAAAGTCAAACTTTGTTTGACTTTCTGCATTGACCAGTTTATGGTCAATGCGAAGTTCGTTAGAACTTCGCAACGTGATTGTAATCACGATGGTTATAGTCCTTGTGACTATGCCTACTGATTACCACGCTGTCTAGGGTCGTAAGGGTAAGCGACTTGATCAGTCGCTTATGCTTTCGAACTCGACCCATTTGGTCGATCATTAGGATCCGACCAAACACTTTAGGTGACCATAGTATATAGGGAATAACCTTCCGAGGTTATACCTTATGGTCACTTCGATTAAGTAGTTGTATGATAGGTAGTTTATATGCCTTAGGTAAATTACCAAAATACCCCTTTGATGCCAAAATTCATTTTAAACATATATAACATAACTTTTGACATCTAAACTGATTTGACAACAATATTAGACATGTTAAGGCATATGTTACTTGTCATAGGACTAGTTAGGCGTTCCGAACGCGTTTTACGCGAACGACGCGTTAAAGTAGCATAAGCTACCTAAACGGGTCGTGATGGGTCGTAAGCACTTAGGTTTGGTTTCATTTTAGTATGTAGGCCTTGTTAAACCATATTACATGAGTTCCCCTACTCATTTGGTTTACGAGCCTCATTCTATCCGATCTTCCGATTTAGGTCCGGTATATTAACATTGTTACCTATATTAGGTGCCGTTTGATATCCGAGATCTCTAGCATTGTTTGGTTGTTACTCAGGACTACTAAGCAATCTCAAGTGAGTACATAGACCCCTCTTTTACTGTTTTCCAAACATTTTGGGGTGGAACACATGTGCCTACTTGTTACTTTCATGCTTTCCATGTTTTCACATCATATACTTGTTATGTTCATTAGTACATTTATAGTAAATGATTTCATTACATTTCATGCTATGTATGCCCATTGTGTGCATACTTAGTACATTGTTTTACATTACATTTCTGCTATGTATGTTGACTGATAGCATGCTAGCACATTGATTTACATGACTTTTCTGCTTTGTATGTTAACTTAGCATACTTAGTACATTTATTATTCATCACATGCTTACATTTTGGTATGACATTTGGTTTGTTTAAATGAGACAATGTACATTCATTAACACCGATCATGCCGCTCGGTAGTAGGTAGTGGTACCATAGGACTTGACAAATCCCATTCCTGTAATCTTGGGTTTGTTTGGATGGAAGGAATGACCGAATCCGAATACATATTTTGGTTACCTTTACTAAAAGGGTTATCCGACTGTCTCAAGGCTTGGATGTATGAATTTTCACAATACCGCATAAATGTTCATATTCAGTAAAGCATGCATTATTCTACAAAGCATAACTTTTGATTTATTCAAATACTTTGTTTTGTACATTTTTACTTGTGGTTTAAGTAGACTCATTTTACTTACCATACATAACATTTGACTATACATAAACATTTACACATTACTTGACTACTTTTGGACTTCTTAACATTTGACATGGTTTATACAAGGACTTTTTGACAAATTGGTTTAAACATAGACTTTATACATTAGTGGTTTGTTTAAGTGACTTAAGTAACGAGATGTGAGTAATATGATACAAGCATGGTGGATACGCCGCTGGTACTTCCTATATATAAGTGTTTGTATTACATTACATATCATAGCGTTATTTAAATCATTTCAATTTGGACATATAACATTTTATACAAATAACATACTTTTCACAATACATTGTTTTACAAACAACTTAATTTATACAAACTCATTTCACATGGTTATTCGCTTAACCATGTATTATTCTTTTATACATATATATCATTTGATTTATTTATCGTTTTTCAAATGATTTACAAAACAAAACAATTAACAAGGTTCATGACTAAATTTTATTAAACATTTTCTTAAACTTAAGTCATGAATCTCATTTTCACAAAACCTATGTACTCGCCGGCATTTTTATGCTGACGTACCTATTTTCACATGTGTTTCAGGAAATGAAGCATAGGATTGATCAAGATACACTTAGGCGGACTTGGGCCTTAGCGACAATAAAAGATGCAAGACTAGTTAATTATGTTATGTTTCTTTGATTGTCAAGACATTGTAACTATTTTATTCAATAAAACAATATTTCAATTTCCATGTGTTATGAAACAATGATTCTGTTACAACACTCCCCGACGTTTTCCGCCACATTTTGTTGTTTTACGTGGTCGGGGTGTGACAAAACGAACCAACATCCGAGATATTTGTGAGCATGTTTTTAGTCCCCAATACTTTAACATCATTTTAGAGCCTTGAAATGGGGTTAACGGGGTTTAAACGCATCGAAAAAGGCCTTAAACATGTGCAGGGACCATTTCTGCCATTTTGGCAAAATTTTTGGAACTGGCACCTGGTGGCGCTGCGCCACCACCATCTGTCTCTGCCGTGGCGCGACACCACGGCTTGATCTGGATAGAAACTTTTTTTCAGCATTTTTCAGCAATGGGATTGAACTTGGGGGTCTTTTTTTGTAACTTTTGCAAAACCTTGAGCTGGTTTTCGGCCCCCATTGTATTCTAATACCATGTACCCACATGTATGGCCAAGATTACACCCTCAAAACACATGGAATGATCCTATTAATCCTAACTTCCTATAAATAGCAAGCTTCCTCATTTGGGTTTTTCATACCTTGATTCAACTTCTGCTCTAAGTTGAGGTTTTAAAACCTCATACCTGAGTAACTTTGAATCAAAACGCCTTCTTGGACCCTTTGTAAGTCCTCTTCTTGCTTGTTCTTGTATTTCAAGCATGAAAGTCAAACGGTGTTTGACTTACCGTTTGACTTTCAGCTTTGACCAGTCAATGGTCAACACAAAGTTCATTTGAACTTTGCAACGTGAGCGTAATCACGATGATTATTATCCCTTGTGACTATACCTACTGATTACCACGTTGACTAGGTGTAGTGACGAGTCGTAGTTTCGGCCAAAATGCGTATTTTGTAACCAAACTACTCTTGGGTATCAAAACCGTTTGTTTTGATAACAAAACCTGTTTTCTAACTTAACTAAACATTTAGCTCGTCACTTTTAGTTTAGTGCTTGTGTAGAGTCGTAAGTCAAGCGGACTAAACACCCGCTTAGACTTTCGAACTCGACCCGTTTGGTCGATCATTAGGATCCGACCAAACATGTTTAGTGACCATAGTTGCATAGGGAATAACCTTCCGAGGTTATACCTTATGGTCACTTAGTTTAAGTAGTCGTATGATAGGTAGTTTATATGCCTTAGGTAAATGACCAAAATGCCCTTTTTATGCATAATTGGTAATTAAGCATATGTAACATAAACTTTTGTCACGTAACTGATTATGCAACATAATTAAACATGTTTAGGCATATAATACTTGTCATAGGACTAGTTAGACGTCTCGAACGCGCTTATGCGCGCACGACGCGTTAAAGTAGCGTAAGCTACCTTAATGGGTCGTAACGGGTCGAAAGCACTTAGGTTAGGTTCCAATCTAGAATGTAGACTTTGTTAAACCATATCACATGAGTTCCAACACTCATTTGGTTTACAAGACCTCATTCTATCCGATCTTCCGATTGAGGTGTCGATTATTTGACTAGTGCTTCGATTACTAGGTGCTGCTTGATTTCTCTGGTTTACTTGAGTTTGTTGAAGTTCTATTGATTGAGGATACTTTGCACTTCATGTGAGTACATAGTTCCCCTATTTTACTGTTTTCAATTGTTTTGGGGTGATTCATATGTATCAAAATGATTTCGATATTTTAACGATGATTTCAAAAACGATTAAGATGGTTTATACTAAATTAATAACGCTTTAGATAATGTGAACGAACTTGTTGGTTGTAGTTACATAACGAATAACATTCATTAATTTTGGCCAAACCAACCAGTATTAGGTTATGGTACCATAGGATCTGATAAATCCCGTTATCAGACTGCACCCATGGTTATGTGTGGGTTAGGTGGGTAACGACTGAATATGTGATTGTTAAGTTACCCTTTGGTGGTTTGTTAATGCGAGAAGCGAAATAGTCGAGTCACGAAGGTTTAAATGTTATTAGCGAGACGACCAAAAATAGCTTTCACAATTAAAAACGAGGATGATTTAAACGACTTAAACGAGTTAACAATTTTGAAACGATTTGAACGAGTTAAACGAGTTGGATAAACGATTGGTTTTTGGTTAAGTGTTTAGATAACGGGACAGGTGTAATGTGGTGAAAACATGGTAGATACGCCGCTGGTACTTCTTATATATAAGTGTTTTCAACATATTACATACCGTGGCGTTATTTAGTTCACTTGGGTAAACGATTTTGAAACGATGTCACATAACGATGTTTTCGTAAAGATATAAACCATACGAGTTTTATTAACGAGTTAATACGAGATGTTTTACAATTTGGTTTACTAAAACAAATGTTTTTGGGTTAAGAATCATGGCTACGAGGTTTTATAAATTATAACCCACTTGATTTGAGTTGGTTAAATTATGTCGCAATATTATACACATTTCAAAACAAGGTTTTTAATAAGGTATTGCAGCATGTAAACTAGCCATGAATCCGACACTCTTATAAAACCTATGTACTCGCCAGCATTTCTTTGTTGACTTTGTTTTTACATATGTTTCAGGTGTTGTTGCTTGATGTTGATTGCTAGGATGCATGAGTCACATAGGATCTGGACGAGGCCTTAGTGACATAATAACAGTGATAGTCGATATGTAACTCGTTTGTTTTGTGTTAAAACAATGTAAATTACTTAATGAATAAATAAAACGAAACTCTTTTTGTATCCATGGTTGTGAAACAATAGTTCTGTTACAACACTCCCTGACGTTTCCGCCACGATTTGTTGTTTTACGTGGTCGGGGTGTGACAACGCCTGACTCTGTTTTGGAGTATCGCCCTATTTCTTGTTGTAATGTATTATACAAATGCATTAGCAAGATTATAACGGACAGGATTAAGGGGAGCTTGGATGCTCTTGTTGGTATCAACCAATCCGCTTTTGTGCCAGGAAGGAAAATTTCTGATAATATCCTCCTCACTGAAGAGCTGATGCACAACTATCACCTAAATAGAGGTCCACCCAGATGTGCGTTTAAAATCGATATTCAGAAGGCCTATGACACGGTGAATTGGTCCTTCCTGAGATCTATTCTTGTTCGGTTTGGTTTCCATCAAAAAATGATCGAGTGGATTATGACATGTGTTTCCACGCTTCTTATTCTCTAAGTGTTAATGGTCATCTTCATGGTTATTTTCCTGGTAAGAGGGGGTTGCGTCAGGGGTACCCGATGTCACCATATCTCTTCACTCTTATTATGGAGGTGCTCTCCTTATTGCTTCAACAGGTGGCGACCCCACTAGGAAAATTGTTAAGCGACATGGGTCAGAAGGGCGATTTCGGCGATTCTTGGAGAACAACTTGAAACCCTAGCTCGATCTTCCTTCCTCCGCTAGATTAGATCAGGTTAGTATCTAGGGTAAGTGATTTCCACTCGTGGGAGATTATCTGCCATCAAATCTAATCGGGTTCCTTCGTGAGTAGGGTTTTGTCGATCTTTTTAGGGTTTCAGTTGTTTTTGTTGTTTGCTTAATTGGTCAGATTGAGTATTGGTGAGTTTAACGGCTGATTCTTCATTACTTCTTCGGAGTTTTGAGATCCAATCTCAGCCTGATTCGCATTAGGGTTTCAGCAGGGGTGCGGATTATCACTTCTGTTGGCTGGTTAGGGTCTCGGCAGGTTCAGGTCCTTTCATTCGCTGATTGATTGAAGTTCAGTCACAACATAATCAGATTCAATCGTGGCAATCAGTTCCTAGTTCTTTCGGCTCTAGGGTTTCGGATGGTGGTGTCCTAAGTTTTATTGTGACTGTTGCTATGGATGATTCAGTTGATAACTCCAAGGTATTTGCAACTAGAATTAAGAACATTGATGGAAAACCGTTTGAGCCAAGAAAAACAGCACAGATGCCTATGGTTTCAGAAGTGGGTAATAAGAAGGTAAGATTCATGTTACCGCTGAATGACACAGACTATGTGCTTGGCTGTTCTGATTCCCCAGATGAGGATAATGCAGTGGTTTTTGATAAGCGAAAGGTATCATTTGTGCTTCCGCTAAATGATGTTAGTCCTGCTCATCTTCGAAAGCAGGAACAAGGTGATAATGCTCAAGTACAACAACAATTGTATGCTGATGTGGTCCTAAACAAACAGGTAGAGCAGGGAGGTACTAAGCGGGCTAGTAATCAAAATCAGAATCCAAATGATGATGAAAATGCTAGGAAGGCCAATGATGCGGCTAATCAAGTTCCGAAAGTCAATTTTCGAATGCTAAACTCAGATGCCTCATTGGATGGTGTGGATGTTGTGCTTCCGATTGATTCTGTTCGCCAGGTTAACAAAAGATTAGCTAACACTCTTTATGGTTATTTCCTGGGGGATAGAATTGCATATCCCGTAGTTGAATATTTTGTGAGAACACATTGGAAGAAACATGGTCTTCAGAAAATGATGATGAATTCAAATGGGTTCTTTTTCTTCAAGTTTGAAGACAGAAAGGGAATGGACGCTGTTCTTGAAGGGGGACCTTGGATGATCCGTAACAAACCTATGTTTCTCAACATTTGGTCCCCTACAAACATCCTTAAAAAAGAAGAGTTTAAAAAGGTTGCAGTGTGGGTGAAATTGCATGATGTCCCTCTAGTGGCGTACTCTGATGATGGTTTAAGCATGCTGGCTTCTAAAATTGGGTCTCCGGTGCGGCTGGATTCGTATACTATTGATATGTGTAATGAGGCTTGGGGACGGAGCAGCTATGCTAGGGCTCTCATTGAAATATCGGCGGATCGGGATTTGAAAGGGACTATAACCATGGCTATTCCAGATTTGGATGAAAACAAATATGTTACGGATAATATTCGGGTGGAGTATGAATGGGAACCCCCGAGATGTGCTCACTGTTGTGTGTTTGGGCACGACTCTGAGGGATGCCCTAAACGTATTGGATCAATATCCAAACCTTCTACTAACAGGCCGAAAGTAGACGAGGATAGTTTCACTGAAGTTCAGGTTAAGAAGAGTGCAAAAAAGAATGGCTTTCAAGTTAATAACCAGAAGCCCAAATTTGAGTATAGACCGATGGATAGGAAGAAAAAGGCTGTTGCAACTCAGCAGGTTACTACTTCCCCTAAAATTCAAACTCATAATCCGTTTTCGGCTCTTGATTCTGTTGGGGGACATGGTGGCTCAATTCAAGGGAGAAATAAAGGTGGTAGACAGACTCATGAGGATTCAGATGAGGATGAGGTTGAAGTTGTCTATGATGAAACCAATAAGACTATGACTACGGGTACGTATCCTTCGTCTTCAATAGTAGGGGCAAGCACCTCTTCCACAAAGTTCTCCAATGGATAGATTGTCTTTGGTTCGTCTAAAGGGGCTGCTGTTTCTTGGCAACTTCATTTTTGATGATGGAGGATGAAGATTTTGGTTGTGTATTGTTTTGTCTGCTAGATATCTTTTATGATGTATAGTAGGCTAGGTTGATGAGTTGTCATAGGTACTTTTATGTTTGTTGGCTTACATATATGGGGCATGTCCTGTATATGAATTAGTGTGGAACTCATCCACACTACTTGTACTTATTCGCGGTTGTTTATAATAGATTCACCGGGGTAACCCTTTACCCAAAAAAAAAAACAGGTGGCGACCCCTAACTCGTCTTTTAAATTTCATCATCACTGTGCCAAGCAGAAAATTATTAACGTGTCTTTTGCGGATGATCTTTTCATTTTCGTGCATGCTGACACGGGATCGGTGAAAAAGGTTAAAGAGGCGCTGGAAACCTTCACTAGTATTTCCGGGCTAGTGCCGAGTCCTTCTAAGAGCACGGCATATTTTTCGAATCTCCACAATTCGGTGAAGCAGGAAATTCTTACATTGATGCCTTTTCAAGAAGGTAGTATCCCTGTTCGGTATCTTGGAGTTCCTCTAATATCCACAAAGCTCATTTTTAAAGATTGTAAAATTCTGATTGACCGAATGGAGAGCAAAATAACTAACTGGTTGACTAAATCATTGTTGTTTGCGGGTCATCTCCAGCTTATTAATTTGGTGCTGTCCTCTATACATATTTATTGGGCCTCCATATTCATCCTCCCTGCTGGTGTAACTTCTGAGTTGGAGAAAAGGATGCGGCGGTTCCTGTGGAATGCAGGCTCGCAAGGTAGGGTTCGAGCTAAAGTTGCTTGGGTCGATGTTTGCTTGCCTAAATCTGAGGGGGGTTGGGTATTAGAAGTGTGATGGATGTGAATAAAGCTCTCATGGCGAATCATATCTGGAGCATAATCTCGAAAAGAAACTCTTTATGGGTTCAATGGATTCACTCGTATAAGCTAAAAGGTCGGTGTTTTTGGGATGTCCCATGTCGGGGTAGCATGAGCTGGGGATGGAGGAAGATATTGTCCATCCGTAACTTGGTGCGACCTTACATTGGTTTTTCTATTCGAAGTGGATCTCAAGCAAATGCCTGGAGCGATAATTGGTGTCATTTGAGTCCGATCCGTTCTTTTATATCCCCAAGGGTTATAACTAATGCAGGGTTTAATATGCAATCCACTATGGCTGATCTTACGGATGATTCGGGTCACTGGAGATGGCCCCAAGCTTGGTACGACTTATATCCGGTTCTAATAAATCTTCAACCTCCAACTCTAGTGCAAAATGTGAACGATAAACTCACCTGGAAGGATTTGCAAGGTAAAGATTCTTACTTCAGCTCGGCGGAAGTGTGGAACAACATTAGGTCTCGGGTTGATGTAGTTCCATGGTCCAACATGGTATGGTTTTCGCAATGTATTCCCCGACACTCGTTTCATATGTGGTTAGTGATCAGAAACAAGCTCAAGACTCATGATCGCCTAACCGAGTGGGAAGCAGGAAGTGATACGAATTTGAGGCTTATGTGCTGCCCCCTATGCAGATATGATCGAGATTCTCATGACCATTTATTCTTTCAATGTGCTTTCGCGGCGCAAGTTTGGAACAATGTTAAAAAGATGGTGACATTGGATAGTGTTGATGATTCTTGGCAATCCATCGTTGCATGGATGGAGCAAAATGATGGCTCTAAGAAGATTGACATCATTATTTGTAAGCTCGTGATTGCGGCCTCTTCGTACTTTATATGGAAAGAAAGAAATAATCGGCTTTTTTCTAATAGCCACAACACGGCTGCTTCGGTAACGGAGTTGATTAAGAGTACGGTTCGGTTGAAGCTTATGGGTTTCAAGTTTCGTGAGGACGCTTGCCGTCGAAGGATTTTGTAGGCTTGGAAGATTTATACAAGCGATGAGGAGGAAGACCCAGGCTAGATGTGATTTCGAGTGATTGGGATTTCGGTGCTTTTATGCTTGGTTATTATTATTATTTTTTTGTGGTTTTTGGTGTCTTGTTTGTATGTTGCAAACTGGTTGTGTTTTTTGCTTTCTCCTAGGCTTGGGATGTCAAGTCTAGTTGGTGTGTCACTTTAGGCACACCCTTGTACTTATTTGGTTGATTTATAAATTTCACCGGGGTAACCCTTTACCCAAAAAAAACTATGGCAGAATTACACAAATGGTCCCTGCAAGTGTTTAAGGCCCTTTCCGACACGTTTAAGGCCCGTCAAGCCATTTTCAAGGCTCTACAATGATGCCTAAGCATAGGGGACATGAAACATGCTCAAAAATATGTCGGATGTCGCGTCGTTTGGTCGTCCAAATTACGCGATGAATGGAATTTTATCATGCCAATCACTAAAATAAAATATTTTAAAGATTACATAAATTTTTGGATGTTCGGATATATTCAGAACGTAAGATATGCGCGAAAATGCAAACTTATGCACTTTTTGACGCTTTTAGTCCCTCTTTGACCAAAAAGTTTATTTTAGCATACCGAACACCTCAAAGCCTATTTCTAAGCTATGTAAAGGATATTTAGGGCATGTTTAACTTATGATGATGTTCCGGAATGTGTGTTACAGTACGAATCGGCATACTTTCGCAGTTTATCGAAATTAGTCCCTATAAGCGAATAAACTTGATTTTGCCATACCAAAGCCTTTAAAACTTATTTCTAAGTTATGTAAAGGTTATTTAAGGTATGTTAAGCATATATTGATGTTCCGGAGTGTTTTTCGTGTTAAACTGATTACGTTTACGCATCAGTTCGCGTATAACTTCCCAGAAAGCGATTTAGAGCTCGAAATCGAACAAGAATTGATATGTATAAATGATACACATATTTATACAAATCCCAAATTTGAAACACAATATTTCATTGGTTTGGTATTTGTTTGATGGCCGTAGAGACACAGGTGTCACACAATAAGTTTGTAAACTTAAACGGTTTTGGTTTATTCCTGCTGGCCATATGTATCTTTAACAAACCGGGACAATGATCTGAAACCCCATTCGAAAGAAAATCCGCATAAGGATCCACATACTTATCCACAAAGCTGACATTTGCCATGATTCTGTCCAATTTCTTCCGGATCCCCACACCGTTCTTTGGTCGCTGATTGTATAATGCATACCATGCGCCCTAACATCAAACACTTCAAGCAAATTTACACAATCATTAAAGTCTTTCATTGCGGCACTAACAATAGAAGAACCCACACACTTATCTTCTAAATTTAGCACAACATTAAAATCCCCCATGCTGACCCACGGACTTGTTCGAACAACTCCTTTATGCATTCTCAAAGAATCCCAAAGTTGCTTTCTTTCTTGATCACTATTGCTCGCATACACAAACGAAACATTAATCATTGCTTTATCTTTTTTAAAAACAACTTGAGTGTGAACAACTTGATCAGTAGCATGCAGCACCATAACGTCAACACTATCAACATTCCATCCTAAGATGACTCTTGTACCTTTGTTGCACATATTTCCATTTGAGGTCCATTCCCAACTCTTGAACACATTCTTGCAAACTTTATTAAGATTCTCCACCTTAACGTGCGATTCCAAAATAGCCAAAACCTGCAACCCATTATCTTTTACAAACTTTTGAACCTCTTTTTGCTTGAGGGGGTGGTTCAAACCCCTGACATTCCAAGCAGCTATACTATCCATTGATAACCCCCTGTGCAGGTGTGCTTGCACCTGTTTTGTTAGAGATACCGTGTTGAGTCTCATCCATAAAATTGTACCCACCCGCCTCCGTATTCAGCCTAACTTCATCAGCATCAGACCCCCATTCATCGGCCACATCATTAAGAGCATCAAATGTGTTACTAGTTCGAATACTCGGTCCTTTGGATGAGCTCGGTTTGGAAGAATCCATCTTATCAGCTGGTTTCTTTGGCCTATAAATAAATCGCTGCCTGTCTTTAACATTATACTGATGTTTTGTTGCCTTTTTCCTACTGTTTCCACTTTTAAAACCCTGATCATCAACATTTTCTTTGTCATGATCCCTCTTATCAGATTTCTCATTTATCTTTGTTGGACATTCATCAATACCATGACCAAACACGTTGCAAGTGTTGCATCGTGGCGGTTTCCATTCATACTCCACTTTAATATTACTCTTTAGATACCCACCTTCTTCAACATTAGGAATAGCCACAGTAACACTCTGTTTTAGTTCCTTTTCAGCATCTAACTCAATTATAGCTCTTGCAAACTCGCTTCTTCCCCACGAGTCCAAACACATTTTAGTCGTTTCATTGTCATGCACCTTAGGGGCTCCTATTTTTGAAGCAATCAAACTAAGCCTATCCTCCGTATAGGCTGCCAAAGGAACATCATGCATCTTAACCCACACGGGTATCTTTTTTAACTCTTCCTTCTTAAGTTCAGTGTTTAGCGACCACTGTTTCAAGAAAAGTGGTATGTTTCTAATAAGCCATGGTCCATCTGGCAAAACTTGCTCCATTCCATCTTTTGACTTAAACTTAAAAAATAAAAAGCCCTTACCATTCATCATACATTTTTGCAATCCATATTTTTCCCACCTATGGCTAACAAAATACTCAACAACTGGAAACGCTAATCTTTTCCCCAGAAAATAACCAAATAACACAATGGTAAATCTATCCTGAACCTGTTTAACTGAAGCAATCGGAATAGTGACATCAACATAAACATCCTCTACAGCTTTAGAGTTCTCCATGAATCGAAAATTTACCTTCTGTGTTGGTTTGACAGTGGCTAGTTTCTCCGCATATGACTGCCCCTTTACGCTGTTATCATTTTGATTGGCCAGGTTTGAAGTTTCTTCATCTCGTGTATCCGTATTAACTGGAACCGTGATCTTTGTTAGTTCATCAATTACATTAAACACTTTGGGATCAGAATTAGGTGGCTGGACAACACCCCTACGCGGTACAAAAGTGTTCCCCTCAATATTCACCACCCGGCTCGCTATTCCCTGAAAAGATAATGGCGGCTTGTAACGACCATCATGCACATTGCCCTCAGATTTTTTACGTTCATCCATGCTAAGAACTTCAACTCTCTCCAATAACGAATCAACAACACACCATGCAACAAAAACCAGAAACCCAGACGAACAAAAGAACATAACAGAAAACCCTAATCTAGCATAAAACCCTAGCCCATACTACTAGCTAAATTGTATAGATATCTCATTAAGTCTAGGTTTCTGCCTAACCAGAAGGACCGACAAAACAATAGATCTATATAACCAGGTCGAAAGCCCAGGTTCAGGCAACGATTGAAAGAAAAAACGATCAAGAACCCTAGTTTCAAACCGATTACAATTGCTAACGAGTTCGTACCAGATGTTTGAGGAATCAAAACACTAATAACAGACTGTTATACAACTGATCACGAAGAAAAACTAAGATTCCATGGAAGGGAAAAATCGCCTGCTAGAGAGAGAGAGAATTAGGGTTGAGAGGCCTATTTGCATTCAGAATGGTTGTCTTACGAATCGTATTGCATCCAGAGTCGGCTATATTAAGATAGCATCCATACTCGATTTAATTCAGATTCTGTAACATCACTAATCAGAAGGACTCACAATGGGTGGTATCCGGATTCTGTTTCATCCAGACTCGATTTAATTTGGATCATTCAATATCCCTAGCTTGCGAGATTCAGAATGGTTGTTTTATGAACCGTATAGCATCAAGAGTCTGCTACATTAAGATAGCATCCATACTCGGTTGAATTCAGATCCTGTAACATCACTAATCAGAAGGACTCACAATGGGTGGTATCCGGAATCTATTTCATCCAGATTCGGTTTAATTTGGATCATTCAACTTCCCTAGCTTGCGAGATTCAGAATGGTTGTTTTACGAATCGTATAGCATCCAGAGTCGGCTACATTCAGATAGCATCCATACTCGGTTGAATTCAGATCATGTAACATCACTAATCAGAAGGACTCACAATGGCTGGTATCCGGATTCTGTTTCATCCAGACTCGGTTTAATTTGGATCATTCAACATCCCTGGCTTGCGAGATTTAGAAGGGTTGTTTTACGAATCGTATAGCATCCAAAGTCGGCTACATTAGGATAGCATCCATACTCGGTTGAATTCCGATCCTGTAACATAACTAATCAGAAGGACTCACAAGGGGTGGTATCTGGATTCTATTTCATCCAGACTCGGTTTAATTTGGATCATTCAACTTCCCTAGCTTGCGAGATTCAGAATGGTTGTTTTACGAATCGTATAGCATCTAGAGTCAGCTGCATTCAGATAGCATCCATACTTGGTTGAATTCGGATTCTGTAACACCACTAATCAGAAGGACTCACAATGGGTGGTATCCGGATTCTATCTCATCCAGACTCTGTTTAATTTGGATCATTCAACTTCCCTGTCTTGCGAGATTCAGAATGGTTGTTTTACGAATCGTATTGCATCCAGAGTCGGCTACATTAAGATAGCATCCATACTCGGTTGAATTCAGATCCTGTAACATCACTAATTAGAAGGACTCACAATGGGTGGTATCCGGATTCTGTTTCATCCAGACTCGGTTTAATTTGGATCATTCAACTTCCCTAGCTTGCGAGATTCAGAATGCTTATTTTACGAATCGTATAGCATCCAGAGTTGGTTACATTCAGATAGCATCCATATTCAGTTGAATTGGTATCCTATAACATCACTAATCAGAAGGACTCACAATGGGTGGTGTCTGGATTCTGTTTCATCCAGACTCAGTTTAATTTGGATCATTCAACTTCCCTGGCTTGCTAGATTTAGAATGGTTGTTTTACAAATCGTATAGCATCCAGAGTCAGCTACATTCAGATAGCATGCATAATTGGTTGAATTCGGATTATGTAACATCACTAATGAGAAGGACTCACAATGGGTGGTATCCGAATTCTGTTTCATTCAGACTCGGTTTGATTTGGATCATTCAATATCCCTAGCTTACGAGATTCAGAATGGTCTAATTTGGATCATTCAACTTCCCTAGCATGCGAGATTCGGAATGCTTGTTTTATGATTCATATAGCATCCATAGTCGGCTACATTCAGATAGCATCCATACTCAGTTGAATCCGTATCCTGTAAGATCACTAATCAGAAGGACTCACAATGGGTGGTGTCTGGATTATGTTTCATCTTGACTCGGTTTAATTTGGATCATTCAACTTCCCTGGCTTGCGAGATTCAGAATGGTTGTTTTACAAATCGTATAGCATCAAGATTCAGCTACATTTAGATAGCATCCATAATTGGTTGAATTCCAATTCTGTAACATCACTAATCAGAAGGACTCACAATGGGTGGTATCCGGATTCTGTTTCATCCACACTCGGTTTAATTTGGATCATTCAACTTCCATGTCTTGCGAGATTTAGAATGGTTGTTTTATGAATCGTATTGCATCCAGAGTCGGCTACATTAAGATAGCATCCATACTTGGTTGAATTCAGATCCTGTAACATCACTAATCAGAAGTACTCACAATGGGTGGTATCCGGATTCTGTTTCATCCAGACTCGGTTTAATTTAGATCATTCAACTTCCCTAGCTTGCGAGATTCAGAATGCTTATTTTACGAATCGTATAGCATCCAGAGTTGGCTACATTCAGATAGCATCCATAATCAGTTGAATTCGTATCATGTAACATCACTAATCAGAAGGACTCATAATGGTTGGTGTCTGGATTTTGTTTCATCCAGACTCAGTTTAATTTGGATCATTCAACTTCCCTGGCTTGCGAGATTCAGAATGGTTGTTTTAGAAATCGTATAGCATCCAGAGTCGGCTACATTCAGATAGCATCCATACTCGGTTGAATTCGTATCATGTAACATCACTAATTAGAAGGACTCACAATGGGTTGTATCCAGATTCTGTTTCATCCAAACTCGGTTTAATTTGGATCATTCAACTTCCCTGGCTTGTGAGATTTAGAATGGTTGTTTTACGGATTGTATTGCATCCAGAGTCGGCTACTTTAAGATAGCATCCATACTCGGTTGAATTCATATCCTGTAACATCACTAATCAGAAGGACTCACAATGGGTGGTATCCGGATTCTGTTTCATCCAGACTCAGTTTAATTTGATTCATTCAACTTCCCTGGGTTGTGAGATTCAGAATGGTTGTTTTACGAATCATATTGCATCCAGAGTCGCCTACATTAAGATAGCATCCATACTCGGTTGAATTCAGATCCTGTAACATCACTAATCAGAAGGACTCACAATGGGTGGTATCCGGATTCTGTTTCATCCAGACTCGGTTTAATTTGGATCATTCAACTTCCCTAGCTTGCGAGATTCAGAATGCTTATTTTACGAATCGTATAGCATCCCGAGTTGGCTACATTCAGATATCATCCATACTCAGTTGAATTGGTATCCTGTAACATCACTAATCAGAAGGACTCATAATGGCTGGTGTCTGGATTCTGCTTTATCCAGACTCAGTTTAATTTGGATCATTCAACTTCCCTGGCTTGCTAGATTCAGAATGGTTGTTTTACAAATCGTATAGCATCCAGAGTCAGCTACAATCACATAGCATCCATAATTGGTTGAATTCGGATTCTGTAACATCTGTGACACCTGTGTCACTGCGACCATCAAACAAATACCAAACCAATGAAATATTGTATTTCATACTTTGGACTTGTATAAATATGTGTATCTTTTGCACAAATCAACTCTTGTGCGATTTCAAGCTCTAAACCACTTTCTAGAGAGTTATACGCAAACTGGTGCGTAAACGCAGTCAGTTTAATGCGACAAATACTCCGGAACATCAACATATGCTTAACATACCTTAAATAACCTTTACATAACTTAGAAATAAGTTTTGAAGGCTTTGGTATGGCAAAAACAAGTTAATTCGTTTACAGGGACTAAACTTGACAAATTGCGAAAGTATGCCAATTTGAACTGTAACGAACATTCTGGAACATGACCATAAGTTAAAAACACCTTAAATATCCTTTACATAGCTTAGAAATAGGCTTTGAGGGGTTCGGAGTGCTAAAATAAACTTTTGGGTCATTCAGGGACTAAAAGCGTTAAAAAGTGCACAAGCTTGCATTTTCGCGCATAACTTACGTTCTGAATACCTCCGGACATATAAAAAAATTTATGTAAGCACTAAAATATTTTATTTTAGTGTTTGACATAAGAAAAATCCATTCGTCGCGCAATTTGGATCGTTTTTCGCACTTATGCTCATTCCGTCGTAATTAACCGAACATCGTGATCGTACGGCCAAACGAACCAACATCCGACATATTTTTGAGCATGTTTCATGTCCACAATGCTTACGCATCCTTGTGGAGCCTTGAAAATGATTTAACGAGCCTTAAACATGTCGAAAATGGCCTTAATACTCAACGGGGACTGAAAGGGGAACATTTGAAAGTGGTTGCTGATCAGGGGGACCCTAGCGTGACACCTAGCCCCCTTGGCGTCACGCTAGGCCTCTTCTGATCAGCAAAAGCCATTTTAAACACATGTTAACAGCCCCTAACACCCTCCAAAGGTCAAGTGCCACATGTTAATCTCTTGTGGTGGGCAAAATCAGTTACCACAACATTCCAACAAGTGTAGGGATGTGATCATTCCCTCTTCTCCAAGAAATGATCCTAACGGTGAACCGAAATCTATAAATACCTATCACAACTTCACTCATTCCTCACATTTGAATCTGATTCTACACTCTCTAAGTGGAAGTTATGCTTCCTACCTGAGAGTGAATCGGGTTCGAATCTTGCGGGGACCCTTTGTAAGTTTTCCTTCGTTCTTTTATTGCTTCTCGAGTCCGAAAGTCAAACTTTGTTTGACTTTCTGCATTGACCAGTTTATGGTCAATGCGAAGTTCGTTTGAACTTCGCAACGTGAGCGTAATCACGATGGTCATAGTCCCTTGTGACTATGCCCACTGATTACCACGTTGTCTAGGGTCGTAAGGGTAAGCGATCTAATAAATCGCTTATACCTTCGAACCCGACCCATTTGGTCGATCATTAGGATCCGACCAAACACATTAGGTGACCATAGTATATAGGGAATAACCTTCTGAGGTTATACCTTATGGTCACACCGTTTAAGTAGTTGTATGATAGGTAAGTTTATATGCCTTAGGTAAATTACCAAAATACCCCTTTGATGCCAAAATTCATTTTAAGCATATGTAACGTAACTTTTGACATCTAAACTGATTTGACAACAATATTAGACATGTTAAGGCATATGTTACTTGTCGTAGGACTAGTTAAGCGGTTCGAACGCGTTTTACACAAACGACGCGTTAAAGTAGCATAAGCTACCTAAACGGGTCGTGATGGGTCGTAAGCACTTAGGTTAGGTTTCATTTAGAATGTAGGTCTTGCTAAACCATACTACATGTGTTCCCATACTCATTTGGTTTACGAGCCCTCATTCTATCCGATCCTCCGATATAGGTCCGGTTTATTAACATAGTTACCTATATTAGGTGCCGTTTGATTCCGTGATCTCTAGCATTGCCTGGTGGTTATCTTAGGACTTCTGAGCAATCTCAAGTGAGTACATAGATCCCTCTTTTACTGTTTTCCAAACGTTTTGGGGTGGAACACATGTACATACTTGTTACTTTCATGCTTTCCATGTTTTCAAATCATATACCTGCTATGTTCGTTACCTTATAGTACATGATTTCATTGTTTTCATGCTATGTATGCCCATTGTGTGTGTACTTAGTACATTGTTTTACATTACATTTTATGCTATGTATGCCCATTGTGTGCGTATTTAGTACATTGTTTTACATTACATTTTATGCTATGTATGCCCATTGTGTGCGTATTTAGTACATTGTTTTACATTACATTTTATGCTATGTATGCCCATTGTGTGCGTATTTAGTACATTGTTTCACATTACATTTCATGCTAGGTATGCCCATTGTGTGCATACTTAGTACAGTTGTTTTCATCACATGCTTACATTTTGGTATGACATTTGGTTTGTTTACATGGAACAATACATTCATTAACATTGATCACGCCTTTCGTTAGTAGGTAGTGGTACCATAGGAATTGACAACTCCCGTTCCTGAAATCCTGGGTTTGTTTGGATTGGAAGGAATGACCGAATTCGATATACATACTTAGATAAACCTTTAATTTGTTTAAGGGTTTATCGCCACAGTCTCAAGGCTTGAGTGTATGCATTTTCAGAATACCGCATAGATGTTTATATCAGTATAGCATGCATTTATTCCACAAAACATAACTTTGATTTAAACCATGTTTTACTTCAATACCTTGTTTTTATGCATTTTACATATGGTTTAGTTGATATATTTCACTTACCATACATGACATTTTTGGATACACATTACATGATTTACATTAGACATAAACATTTTGACATTGATATACACAATTCATGATTTACATTAAACACAGACATTTGATATGGTTTACACAATAACATTTTGACATTTGATTATACATAAACAATTTACATTGGTGGTTTGGTTTGAGTAAGTGATTTAAGTAACGATGCGTGTGTAATATGATACAAGCATGGTGGATACGCCGCTGGTACTTCCTATATATAAGTGTTTGTATGGTATTACATATCGTAGCGTTATTTGAATCATTCCAATTTAAGATACATGACATTTTATACAAATAACATACTTTGTACAAGACATTGTTTTACAAACAACTTACCTTATACAAACTCATTTTACATGGTTATTCATTTAACCTTACATTTATTATACATATCATCTGATCTTATCGTTTTTCAAATGATTTACAAGACAAAGCAGATTACAAGGTTCATGACTAAACATTTTCTTAAACACAAGTCATGAATCCTATTTTCACAAAACCTATGTATCTCACAGGCATTTTTATGCTGACGTACCTATTTTCACATGTGTTTTCAGGAGCTGTTGCTTAGGACAATGATCGTGACACTAGGGCGGACCTGTGCCTTAGAGACATAAAACGAAGATAGACTTAGTTTAATTATGTTATGTACTCTTTGTTTCCTGTTTAAAGACAATGAAACTCTTATGTTGATAAATAAAATACAACTTTGAATGCCATGGTTATGAAACAATTGATTCTGTCGCAATCACTCCCCGGCGTTTCCGCCGCGGTTGCATGTTATACGCGGTCGGGGTGTGACAGAAGAGTTGGTATCAGAGCCAATGGTTATAGGGAATTAGGTTATTAGTAATGCTTTGACCTAGTCTATAACCTTTCTAGGACCCTAACGCGAGTTTACTTACGTTTAGTCATAAAACAATACCGTCACCTACCCTTAGGCGACGACCACAACAAGAACATAAATTTCAAAACCGCTTTGAAAACTAATCATCTGTTCTAGGATGATTGATTACTAGGTTTTGAACCCTCTATTGTAAGGTTTTGAACCCTCTGTTATAAGGTTTTGAACCCTCTATTGTAAGGTTTTGAACCCTCTGTTATAAGGTTTTGAACCCCTTTGAGTTTTCAAAATCTCGTCAAAGTTTTGGGTCCTAAATAGTGTGAACACGTGCAAACTGGAAGAGTGAATGCCTGTACCCTGAGTTTTCTGTCTAAGGCTAGAGTGTTCGTACAAATCCAAATAATCGGACCAGTCACTCTTACCTGGGAACTCTTGGGGTGAGTGTCCACTTATAGGCGAGCATGTCTTCGCGATACACTATGAGGATCTATTTGCTTTGATTCAGCCTTTGCGTTGTTTGTTTGCTTCGTGGTTCAAACAAATGATCATCAACCATGATTTTGGTCGGTATTTGTAACATCCTATTCTTACCCAATGCCATTTCATTTGTTTTCTCTCTTGTTTCCCTTTTTTTTAGAATGCCTCCTTGACGCGAAAATCCGGTATCTATTGAAGAGCTGGCAGCTGTCATTACACAGCAAATGACTGCTGCAATCCCGAACATCGTTGCTCAATGTCACCAAGCTCTCAACAACAATAATGTCCCTTGCAACTTTAAGACGTTCAACTCGGCTAAGCCATCAAAGTTTTCCGGGTCTCAAGGAGCGGCTGCACTTCTACAATGGTTCGAGAGTCTATAGAGCACCTTCCGACATGTTCAATGTCCAAACGAGCGAAAGGTAGATTTCGCATCTAGTGTCTTTGAGAAACGAGCTTTGACGTGGTGGAACGGTGTGGTGAGAGATAGGGGTGCCGATGTGGCACTGGCTCAAACGTGGGAAGAGCTTCGAGCTCTGATGATGAAGGAATTTTGTCCTCGTCACGAGATCAGGGCCTTGGAAAGGGAATTTGACGATCTTAAGCAAGACAGCGGTGAACATCTAGCATACACTGATCGATATGAGGAGCTGAGCCTGTTGTGTCCTACCATGGTTACGCCTTTGGATAAGGCGATCGAAAAATACATTGATGGTCTCCCTGACTCAGTTCAGGACATTGTTACCGGTAGTAACCCTACTACAGTTAGACAGGCCATTGAGCTAGCTGCAACCTTGACTGAATCTCAGATCAGGAAATGTAAACTTTTTCGAAAGGGTGACAAGAAGCCAATCGAGGAATCAAAGACCATGGATAAACAGACTGGATCTCCTAAGAAGTCAAAGAAGCGAAAGGCTTCTCAGAACTTCGCCATGGTTACTCACAATGATCAAGCCGTCCCCAACCAACCTGCTCAACCCCCTGCTAGGAAACCATACAACGGAACTTCACCCTTGTGCAACCAATGTAACCTCCATCATCATGCTAATGTGAAGTGCCGCGAATGCCAAATTTGTGGACTTAAAGGTCATACAGCAAAAGTTTGCGTAGCAGCAGTTGCACCAAATCAAGCTGACAACAATCCTGCTCAAGCTCGCTTTCCACCAGGTTCTTGCTAAAATTGTGGCGAGATGGGTCATTTCCGAAGAAATTGCCCAAAGCTTGCTAATGCTAATCCAGCACAGGGATGGGCATCTGACCGACTAGAAGACAACACCGTTTAGAAATAATCACGTCTTACGTATTATTTTCTTTTGTTGTCTAGGTCCATGAAACAGTTGTTATCATTGTTTATAAATAAATCTTTTATTTACATTACAATGTATTTATGTGGTTGTATGCATAAAGAATATATCCCCTACAATACCGACAAGCAAGGGATCGTATTCCTTGAAAAGCAAACTACCCCCAAAATTCTTCCATTTTACAATCTCTTACGTTTTCCACAAAAATCCTAAGTACCCGTTTCTTGCAAGGAAACGAAGTACAAGGTACAAGTTATAATTCTGTACGAATACCCAAAGTACCACTATAGATTCTTAATAGGGTACCCAAGGGTATTTTCGTATGTCCTAATTTATTGTGTTCCTTAATTCAAATATTACGTTTCTTTGAAAACGAAATCGAATTTTTGGGAGAGAGTAAATTGCCATTTTAGTCCCTGAGTTTTGTCCAAATTTGCCATTTTGATCCAAATAGTTTTTTTTTGCATCTGGGTCCCTGACTTTTCACTTTATTGCCATTTTAGTCCCTGAGTTTTGTCCAAATTGCCATTTTAGTCCCTGAGTTTTGTCCAAATTTGCCATTTTGATCCAAATATTTTTAGTGGTTTGGATCAAAATGGCAATAAAAGTGAAAAGTCAGGGACCCAGATGCAAAAAAAAAACTATTTGGATCAAAATGGCAATTTTGGACAAAACTCAGGGACTAAAATGGCAATTTACTCTTTGGGAGATCTTCCTATCTTTTCAGATAGATCCCAGAGGACATTGAAGTCCATCGACTGGTTTCCATATCCATTTTCAATCGATGACAAGTTAATAACAAATTTATAATCAAGTTAAACAATTATGTGATTAAGTGTTTATGTGTTCCCTTTTCTGTTGTTGTGTGATCCATATTATGTTATCCAAACCCTCGTAGAATCTTACATATCCTTGTACAAGAGATTCATAGTAGGATATCCAAAGGTACTATATTAAATCCTCAATGGGCTTTTACGTAATAGTAAAGACCCTTGGATTATATTGTACTATTCCATAATTAGATCCCTTGAGTGGTCTAGTTAAACAGGTTGATCCAAAAATCTGGTTAGGAATATCATGTGATGATATAGCTGGAAAAACTCATTGGTGGTCTAATTAAAGAGATCATATGTCGATTTAATTAAACGGACCCTATGGTAGTCTAGTCACCCTCATCACAAGTTTGATATCCTTCCCCAAAACATTACAAAACAAACTGTGCAGACTGTGCAAGGAATTACGTAATTATGGATGCATACATAATTATGGAATTCAGTGCACAGAAACCACAGCAAGTTTTGTCGTGTATCTAGAGTAACCCTATTCATTTTTGTTTCTGAAGAAATTGTGGAAAATGACTCGTTCCGTTCATTTTCGTTTCTGAAGAAGTTGTGAAAAATGACTCGTTCCGTTCATTTTTGTTTCTGAAGAAATTGTGAAAAATGACTCGTTCCGTTCATTTTGGTTTCTGAAGAAATTGTGGAAAATGACTCGTTCCGTTCATTTTCGTTTCTGAAGAAGTTGTGAAAAATGACTCGTTCCGTTCATTTTTGTTTCTGAAGAAATTGTGAAAAAATGACTCGTTCCGTTCATTTTCGTTTTTGAAGAAAATGACTCATTCCGTTCATTTTCGTTTCTAAAGAAAATGACTCATTCCGTTCATTTTCGTTTCTAAAGAAAAAGACCCATTCCGTGTATTTTCGTTTTTGAAGAAAATGACCCATTCCGTTCATTTTCGTTTCTAAAGAAAATGACTCATTCCGTGCATTTTCGTTTCTAAAGAAAATGACTCATTCCGTTCATTTTCGTTTCTGAAGAAAATGACTCATTCCGTTCATTTTCGTTTCTGAAGAAAATGACTCATTCCGTTCATTTTCGTTTCTAAAGAAAATGACTCATTCCGTTCATTTTCGTTTTTGAAGAAAATGACCCATTCCGTTCATTTTCGTTTCTAAAGAAAATGACTCATTCCGTGTATTTTTGTTTCTGAAGAAAATGTCTCATTCCGTTCATTTTCATTTCTAAAGAAAATGACTCATTCCGTTCATTTTCGTTTCTGAAGAAAATGACTCATTCCGTGCATTTTCGTTTTTTGAAGAAGATGACTCATTCCGTTCATTTCTGAAAAATGTCCGTTAAAGAGAAATAACAGGATTATGCCTTGTTTATCTTTGATGGTTATTTAACACAAAGTCACAGTTAGACTCCTACGAATTAATTTCGGGACGAAATTTCCTAAAGTAGGGGAGACTGTGACACCTGTGTCACTGCGACCATCAAACAAATACCAAACCAATGAAATATTGTATTTCATACTTTGGACTTGTATAAATATGTGTATCTTTTGCACATATCAACTCTTGTGCGATTTCAAGCTCTAAACCACTTTCTGGAGAGTTATACGCAAACTGGTGCGTAAACGCAGTCAGTTTAATGCGAAAAATACTCCGGAACATCAACATATGCTTAACATACCTTAAATAACCTTTACATAACTTAGAAATAAGTTTTGAAGGCTTTGGTATGGCAAAAACAAGTTAATTCGTTTACAGGGACTAAACTTGACAAATTGCGAAAGTATGCCAATTTGAACTGTAACAAACATTCCGGAACATGACCATAATTTAAACACACCTTAAATATCCTTTACATAGCTTGGAAATAGGCTTTGAGGGGTTCGGAGTGCTAAAATAAACTTTTGGGTCATTCAGGAACTAAAAGCGTTAAAAAGTGCACAAGTTTGCATTTTCGCGCATAACTTACGTTCTGAATACCTCCGGACATCCAAAAAAATTTATGTAAGCACTAAAATATTTTATTTTAGTATTTGACATAAGAAAAATCCATTCCTCGCGCAATTTGGATCGTTTTTCGCACTTATGCGCATTCCGTCGTAATTAACCGAACATCGCGATCGTACGGCCAAACGAACCAACATCCGACATATTTTTGAGCATGTTTCATGTCCACAATGTTTAGGCATCCTTTTGGAGCCTTGAAAATGATTTAACGAGCCTTAAACATGTCGGAAATGGCCTTAATACTCAACGGGGACTGAAAGGGGAACATTTGAAAGTGGTTGCTGATCAGGGGGACCCTAGCGTGACACCTAGCCCCCTTGGCGTCACGCTAGGCCTCTTCTGATCAGCAAAAGCCATTTTAAACACATGTTAACAGCCCCTAACACCCTCCAAAGGTCAAGTGCCACATGTTAATATCTTGTGGTGGGCAAAATCAGTTACCACAACATTCCAACAAGTGTAGGGATGTGATCATTCCCTCTTCTCCAAGAAATGATCCTAACGGTGAACCGAAATCTATAAATACCCATCACAACTTCACTCATTCCTCACATTTGAATCTGATTCTACACTCTCTAAGTGGAAGTTATGCTTCCTACCTGAGAGTGAATCGGGTTCGAATCTTGCGGGGACCCTTTGTAAGTTTTCCTTCGTTCTTTTATTGCTTCTCGAGTCCGAAAGTCAAACTTTGTTTGACTTTCTGCATTGACCAGTTTATGGTCAATGCGAAGTTCGTTTGAACTTCGCAACGTGAGCGTAATCACGATGGTCATAGTCCCTTGTGACTATGCCCACTGATTACCACGTTGTCTAGGGTCGTAAGGGTAAGCGATCTAATAAATCGCTTATACCTTCAAACCCGACCCATTTGGTCGATCATTAGGATCCGACCAAACACATTAGGTGACCATAGTATATAGGGAATAACCTTCCGAGGTTATACCTTATGGTCACACCGTTTAAGTAGTTGTATGATAGGTAAGTTTATATGCCTTAGGTAAATTACCAAAATACCCCTTTGATGCCAAAATTCATTTTAAGCATATGTAACGTAACTTTTGTCATCTAAACTGATTTGACAACAATATTAGACATGTTAAGGCATATGTTACTTGTCGTAGGACTAGTTAAGCGGTCCGAACGCGTTTTACGCGAACGACGCGTTAAAGTAGCATAAGCTACCTAAACGGGTCGTGATGGGTCATAAGCACTTAGGTTAGGTTTCATTTAGAATGTAGGTCTTGCTAAACCATACTACATGAGTTCCCATACTCATTTGGTTTACGAGCCCTCATTCTATCCGATCCTCCGATATAGGTCCGGTTTATTAACATAGTTATCTATATTAGGTGCCGTTTGATTCCGTGATCTCTAGCATTGCCTGGTGGTTATCTTAGGACTTCTGAGCAATCTCAAGTGAGTACATAGACCCCTCTTTTACTGTTTTCCAAACGTTTTGGGGTGGAACACATGTGCCTACTTGTTACTTTCATGCTTTCCATGTTTTCAAATCATATACCTGCTATGTTCGTTAGTACCTTATAGTACATGATTTCATTGTTTTCATGCTATGTATGCCCATTGTGTGTGTACTTAGTACATTGTTTTACATTACATTTTATGATATGTATGCCCATTGTGTGCGTATTTAGTACATTGTTTTACATTACATTTTATGCTATGTATGCCCATTGTGTGCGTATTTAGTACATTGTTTTACATTACATTTTATGCTATGTATGCCCATTGTGTGCGTATTTAGTACATTGTTTTACAATATATGCTATGTATGCCCATTGTGTGCGTATTTAGGACATTGTTTTACATTACATGCTATGTATGCCCATTGTGTGCATATTTAGTACATTGTTTCACATTACATTTCATGCTAGGTATGCCCATTGTGTGCATACTTAGTACAGTTGTTTTCATCACATGCTTACATTTTGGTATGACATTTGGTTTGTTTACATGGAACAATACATTCATTAACATTGATCACGCCGTTCGTTAGTAGGTAGTGGTACCATAGGAATTGACAACTCCCGTTCCTGAAATCCTGGGTTTGTTTGGATTGGAAGGAATGACCGAATTCGATATACATACTTAGATAAACCTTTAATTTGTTTAAGGGTTTATCGCCACAATCTCAAGGCTTGAGTGTATGCATTTTCACAATACCGCATAGATGTTTATATCAGTATAGCATGCATTTGTTCCACAAAACATAACTTTGATTTAAACCATGTTTTACTTCAATACCTTGTTTTTGTGCATTTTACATATGGTTTAGTTGATATATTTCACTTACCATACATGACATTTTTGGATACACATTACATGATTTACATTAGACATAAACATTTTGACATTGATATACACAATTCATGATTTACATTAAACACAGACATTTGATATGGTTTACACAATAACATTTTGACATTTGATTATACATAAACAATTTACATTGGTGGTTTGGTTTGAGTAAGTGATTTAAGTAATGATGCGTGTGTAATATGATACAAGCATGGTGGATACGCCGCTGGTACTTCCTATATATAAGTGTTTGTATGGTATTACATATCGTAGCGTTATTTGAATCATTCCAATTTAAGATACATGACATTTTATACAAATAACATACTTTGTACAAGACATTGTTTTACAAACAACTTACCTTATAGAAACTCATTTTACATGGTTATTCATTTAACCTTACATTTATTATACATATCATCTGATCTTATCATTTTTCAAATGATTTACAAGACAAAGCAGATTACAAGGTTCATGACTAAACATTTTCTTAAACACAAGTCATGAATCCTATTTTCACAAAACCTATGTATCTCACAGGCATTTTTATGCTGACGTACCTATTTTCACATGTGTTTTCAGGAGCTGTTGCTTAGGACAATGATCGTGACACTAGGGCGGACCTGTGCCTTAGAGACATAAAACGAAGATAGACTTAGTTTAATTATGTTATGTACGCTTTGTTTCCTGTTTAAAGACAATGAAACTCTTATGTTGATAAATAAAATACAACTTTGAATGCCATGGTTATGAAACAATTGATTCTGTCGCAATGTTTACGAGCCCTCATTCTATCCGATCCTCCGATATAGGTCCGGTTTATTAACATAGTTACCTATATTAGGTGTCGTTTGATTCCCTGATCTCTAGCATTGCTTGGTGGTTATCTTAGGACTTCTGAGCAATCTCAAGTGAGTACATAGACCCCTCTTTTACTGTTTTCCAAACATTTTGGGGTGGAACACATGTGCCTACTTGTTACTTTCATGCTTTTCATGCTTTCATATCATATGCTTGTTATGTTCATTAGTACATTTATAGTACATGATTTCATGGTGTTTTATGCTATGTATGCCCATTGTGTGCGTACTTAGTACATTATTTTACATTACATTTTATGCTATGTATGCCCATTGTGTGCATACTTAGTACATTTATTCATCACATGCTTACATTTTGGTATGACATTTGGTTTGTTTAAATAAGACAATGTACATTCATTAACACCGATCATGCCGCTCGGTAGTAGGTAGTGGTACCATAGGACTTGACAAATCCCATTCCTGTAATCTCGGGTTTGTTTGGATGGAAGGAATGACCGAATCCGAATACATTTTTTGATAACCTTTACTAAAAGGGTTATCCCACTGTCGCAAGGCTTGGATGTATGAATTTTCACAATACCGTATAAATGTTTATATCAGTATAGCATGCATTTACTACACAAAACATAACTTTGATTTAAACCATGTTTTACTTCAATACCTTGTTTTTGTGCATTTTACATATGGTTTAGTTGATATATTTCACTTACCATACATAAACTTTTTGACATTTACATACACAATTCATGATTTACATTAGACATAGACATTAGACATGGTTTTCACATAAACATTTTGACATTTGATTATACATAAACATTTTACTTTGGTGGTTTGGTTTGAGTAAGTGATTTAAGTAACGAGGCGTGTGTAATACAAGCATGGTGGATACGCCGCTGGTACTTCCTATATATAAGTGTTTGTATGGAATTACATATTGTAGCGTTATTTGAATCATTTCAATTTAGACATATGACATTTTATACAAATAACATACTTTTCACAAGACATTGTTTTACAAAACAACTTATCTTATACAAACTCATTTTACTTGGTTATTTATTTAACCATACTTTATTATCTTATTTATACATATCATTTGAACTTATTGTTTTTCAAACGATTTACAAAACAAATCAATTTACAAGGTTCATGACTGACTTTTGCTAAACAACTCTTTTCTAAACTTACAAGTCATGAATCCTATTTTCACAAAACCTATGTATCTCACAGGCATTTTTATGCTGACGTACCTATTTTCACATGTGTTTCAGGAAATGATGCATAGGATTGATCAAGATACACTTAGGCGGACTTGGGCCTTAGTGACAATAAAAGATGGAAGACTAGTTAATTTTGTTATATTTCTTTGATTGTCAAGACATTGTAACTCTTTTAATCAATAAAACAATATTTCAATTTTCCATGTGTTATGAAACAATGATTCTGTTACAACACTCCCCGACGTTTCCGCCACGTTTTGTTGTTTTACGTGGTCGGGGTGTGACAACATCACTAATCAGAAGGACTCACAATGGGTGGTATCCGGATTCTGTTTCATCCAGACTCAGTTTAATTTGGATAATTCAATATCTCTAGCTTGTGAGATTCAGAATGGTTGTTTTACGAATCGTATAGCATCCAGAGTCGGCTACATTCAGATAGCATGCATACTCGGTTGAATTCAGATCCTGTAACCTCACAAATCAGAAGGACTCACAATGGCTGGTATCCAGATTCTATTTCATCCAGACTCGGTTTAATTTGGATCATTCAACATCCCTAGCTTGCGAGATTCAGAATGTTTGTTTTACGAATCATATAGCATCCAAAGTCGGAATGCTGGTAATAAAAATAATAACACTGGGAACAACAACAACGGGAACAATGGTGGGAATGGTGCACGTGGAAGGGTGTTTACCATAGGTGCTGGGGAAGCAAGGAATGATGGCAACGTTGTGACTGGTACGTTTTCCGTGAACAATCTATTTGCTTCTGTTTTATTCGATTCTGGTGCCGATTGGAGTTATGTGTCGTTGGGGTTCAGTCGTCAGTTAGGGTTAACTCCTACACCTCTTGTAACCAAACACGTAGTAGAATTAGCTGATGGCAAATCGATTGAAGCCTCGCATGTTCTTTTTGGGTGTAACTCGATCTTATGGGTCAAGTTTTCGACATTGACCTGCTCCCCATTACTCTTGGATGTTTTGATGTGGTCATTGGTATGGATTGGATGTCTACGTACCAAGCGGAAATTCTCTGTAAGGAGAAAATCGCGCGTATCCCTCTCCCAAGTGGAGAATCTTTACTGGTTCACCATCTTTATCTGAATAATTTCCTATTCTTAGGATGGCATCTCTGAACTAAAAGATTGATTTATCAAAATTCTATTACGAACTCGTTAGCATGTGTTGATCGATTTGAGTCTAGGGTTCCTGGTTTTTTGTTTCCCAATCGCCACCTGATCCTGTGTTTTTCGAACTGGTTGTATAGTTATATTGGTTTGTCGGTCCTTCTGGTTGGGCAGAAACCTAGATTTACCGGTGTACCTATACGATCCTGCTAGAAGCATGGGCTAGGGTTTATGCTAGTTTAGGGTTTTGAGTTTTGTTTGTCGTTCTTCTGGTCTGGTTTTCTTTGAATGGTCTGCGGTGTTTGAGTAGTTGAAGAGAGTTGTTTTTATTGTCATGGATGAACGTAAAAAAGCTGAAGGTAATGTGCATGATAGCCGTTTTAAGCCTCTGATATCTTTTCAGGGTATTGCCAGCCATGTGGTTGATGTGGAAGAAAATACCTTTATGTCGTGTAGAGGTATTGTCCAGCCGGCACAAACTCGTTCAGAGCCTCGTCTGATTAACGTAATTTATGAGTTAAATAAAATCACGATTCCTGTTGATCTGGAGTCTATATCTGATCAGACTGGTAAACCGGGGAACTTGAATGATCAAAGTGAAGGTGCTGTTAAACTACCAGTTCACAAGGAGAATAGTAGCAATGGGATGTCTTATGCTGAAAAATTGTCTACTATTAAACTGAACCAGAAGGTGAACTTTAGATTCATGGAAAGCTCGAAGGACATGGAAGATGTTGATGTTACAATTCCAGTTGCGTCGGTTAAACAGGTGTAGGATAGGTTTGCTAATGTCCTCTTTGGTTATTTTTTGGGCAAAAGATTAGCTTTCCCTGTGGTTGAATACTATGTCAGCAATAGATGGGAAAAGTATGGTCTCCAGAAGTGTATGATGAACGGGAAGGGATTTTTCTTTTTTAAGTTTAAATCCAAGGATGGGATGGAACAGGTTTTACAAGATGGGCCTTGGCTAATTAGAAATATGCCATTGTTCTTGAAAAATTGGTCACCAAACACTGAACTTAAGAAGGAGGAGTTAAAGAAAATCCCAGTTTGGGTAAAAATGCATGATGTCCCATTGGCAGCATATACTTAAGATGGTCTCAGTCTGATTGCATCTAAAATAGGAACTCCAAAGGTTCTTGATTTTGAAACGACTAAAATGTGTATCTATTCGTGGGGTAGAAGTGGGTTTACGAGAGCCATTATTGAATTGGATGCCGAAAAGGAGCTAAAAGATACTGTTAGTGTGGCTATCCCAAATGTTGAAGATGGTGGTTATCTAAAAAGTAATGTCAAGGTGGAGTATGAATGGAAGCCGCCAAGATGTAGTACGTGCAGTGTTTTTGGTCATGGAATAAATAAGTGCCCTACAATGATGAAGGATAAACCTGATAAAGAGGATGCTGTGAAAGATAACGTAGATGACCAAGGATTTAAAAGTGGGAATAGCAGGAGAAGGGCTTTCAAACAACAGTTTCCTGTAAAAAAGAAGCAGAAATTTACCTATAGGCCAAAGAAAATTCCCGAGAAGGTGGATGCTAGTAAACCGAGTTCGTCTAAAGGCCCTAGCATTGCAACAAAAAATCAGTTTAGTGCTTTAAATGAGTTGGAGACGGATCTGGGTTTTGACGTGGAGGTTAGATTGAAAACGGATGATGGGGTCTCGAAATTCATGGAAGGCAGTCTTGATGATAGTTCAAAAAAAACAGGTGCAAGCACACCTGCTGAAGAGGTTGCTCATGGATAGTATTGCTGCATGGAACGTGAGGGGGCTGAACCATCCCCTCAAACAAAAGGAGGTTCAAAAGCTAGTTAAAGAGAATGGGTTGCAGGTTTTGGCTGTGTTGGAATCGCATGTTCAGGTTGATAATCTTAGTAATGTTTGCAAGAAAGTGTTTAGAAATTGGGAGTGGACGTCAAATGGGAATGTCTGTAATAAAGGAACAAGGATCATAGTGGGATGGAATATTGATTGTATTGATGTCATGGTGTTGCATGTCACGGACCAAGTAGTTCACACTCAAACTGTGATAAAAAAGGATAGGAAAATGCTATTTGTCTTGTTTGTTTATGGCAGTACCAGTGATCAAGAGCGTAAGAAACTTTGGGTGTCGTTAAGAATACATAAGGGGATTGCGAATAATGGACCTTGGGCTATCATGGGAGATTTCAATGTGGCTCTTAACCTAGAGGATAAGTGTTCTGGATTGTCTAAGGTTAGTGCCGCTATGAAGGATTTTAATGATTGTACTAATTATATTGAAGTGTTCGATATAAAGGCCCATGGGATGCATTATACTTGGAACCAGCGACCAAAAAAGGGTGTGGGGATTAGAAAAAAGCTGGATAGAATATTGGTTAATGTAAAGTTGGTGGATACGTTTGTGGATGCATTTGCAACATTTCTTCCGAATGGTGTTTCTGATCATAGTCCATGTGTTCTAAAGATTCAGCATGCTAGCCGTAGCAAGCCTAGGCCGTCAAGTTCACTAACTTGTTGGTGCTCAAAAAGGAATTCATGGATGTGGTAAAAACTGGCTGGGAATTAGAGGTTAGGGGTGTTCTGATGTTTAAAGTTGTTAAAAAGCTCCGAGGGGTGAAACACCCGTTCAGATCTCTAATGTATAAACAAGGAAACGTCCATAAGAGAGTGATGGAACTGAAGAGTGAGCTCGATAAGCTTCAAGCTGATTTGGACTCGGATCCATTCAATCTGAGCATCAAAGAAGCTGAATCAATATGTGTTCAGAAGTACCAAGCTGCAATTCTTGATGAAGAGCGGTTCCTTAAACAAAAAGCAAAGCAAAAATGGCTGGAGGTGGTGTCACACCCAGACTTTTACGGAAGCGTGATTATTGGTGTGACTTTCTTAATACCATAGCATTCAATCATAACAACTCTATATGATAAAAACCATAAGATGTTCACCCATTAATTAAGTTTGAAAACAACATAACATCATTGTTTGAAACATCGACACCAAATTCAAATTATAACCACAACATGTTTAAATGAGTTCATGAAGACTCAACAAAAGACTTTAAATAAACCCGAGTTTAGAAACGTGTATCCCGTCCAGGAATAGGATACATCTCATAAACTCTATGACCACGGATGACATCTTTTATTTATGACGCAGCTTGAGCACATGCAACACCTGCCAGATCCACTTAGTTCCCTGAAATACATGTAATTTGAAAACATCAACAAAAGTTGAGCGAGTTCATGTGTTCGTGTATGAATAACCTTTAAAGTATGTCTGAAAGTATGAATGTCCCTGGTATGTAGCAATAAGGAAAAAACAGATCACCAATGGTTTGCAAGGCCAATGGTATATGTGAAATGGTGCAGGAAAACTCAAACCTGGCAGATTTGTCTCCGAGAATAAGACATAGTCACCACATGGGCCACCCTGGTCCACATGGGTGTGGGCTCGCTACACCCAAATAGATCTATCACTCATGTCCCTCGGTCCTACGACGAGGATTAATGGCCTTAAGTGTTATACCCACCTTTCACATGATCAAGCAGTAACCCTCGTTAGCTAAATCATACCATGTATAAAACGTTTGTAAATAACTGTAACATGTATTTCACCCCCGAAGTTATAAAACTGAAAACAGTTAAAAGAAAAGGGGGACATGAACTCACAGTATTGCGTCTTCAGAATCGTAACCCAAATTTCCTCAGCGAACACGACTCCCTACAATGTACTAATGTCTATTAGACGAACGGGCCCCTTGGCTTAGAGTTTAACGTTTTTGAGTTACGTTTCTTATGTTCCCAATATTATTCCAAGTTATAATTACTTGTTAAAATAAATTATTTTAACTTTAAATTATATTTAATTTTTGGAATAATTGTTAAACAATATTTTTGTATTAATACTTCTCAAGTATTTATCTCCGTATTTCCTTCCCAAGGATGGGGGTATTTCATACATGTATTTTCGTATTCTTGTATTTGTAGTTTCAGCATAATATATTTTTAAGTCTAACTTAGAAACTATATTTAAACTTACTTTGTCCAAAAATCATGTATTTCAAGAAAATATATATCTTTCTCAAAAATCATATATCTTCTAAATATTCTAGAAAAATGCACTTTAACTTCCCAAAAATAATATATTTTCTCCTTGTCGAAAATACGATATACTTTGATAATATTTACAAAAATCATATTTTCATTTCTTGCATCCAAAATAGTATTTACCAAAAATATATTTATAATGGTATTTTTCGGAATATTTGTAGGTTACGTTCTTGCGTTCGATTTCACAATATTAAGTGTGTAACTTATATATATTCATTCCTTGTGATTTTTGGTATTATTTTGGATTGTAAATTCTCGGTATTTTGTTAAGTTATATTACATTAATCCTAAAATAATATAACTATTACACCAAGTATACAAATAATCACACAATGCGTCTTTAATGTAAATATATATTCTAAATACATATTTAGTTATTTTTATTTACAAAAACCAACCTCCAATATTTGTATTCTTGTAACAAAATTTATGGAAAAGTTTATATTGAAAACCATAGTTTAAATCTCACTTGTAAATATTTGTTTAGAAAATATTTTTCTAAGTGTTTGTATTTTTAGAAAATTTCGCCATAGCTTCCTCTAAAAATGGAGGTGTCCATGCTATCAAAGCATATCATTTTCTTTTCAAAAATCATCACAAACCATCAACAATCAATCTACACTTACCAAGTGCTAAAACAAAGCTATCTACATAATGATCATGAACTTGAGTTTTCATAAGAACTTGTAATAACTTGGTAGTATGTTTAGTAGACTTAGTTGCCCTTTAAAGTGTGTTTATTCCTTTAAAAATCTCATTCTTGAAAGATTTGAGTGTTTACAACTTGTTAGATGATTTTTCCAAAAATCATTCTTTTGAATTTTTCTTGTAAACAATGTGTTCTTATACTTGTTTTATCACCAAAAATAGTGTATATTTAAGTAAGAATCGTGACCTTCTAAAAATCATATTTTGAACTTGGTTCTTTTGAAAAACCATTCATAAATCTTAGATCCATAAGATTATTAGCTCACTTTGATTATTATTTTTCAAGAAATCACTTTATTCTTCAAGTTCATGCTTATATATGAGGATGATCATCTTGTGTTATCACATAATCATCCTCTTACTTGCTAGATCATGTGTTTAATTACAATCTAGCAAGCTCCTTATGATGATCAACATCATAATCTCAAGAAAATAACAACCAAGTATCATACATACACTAAACAACATCATTTCATCAAGATTTTATCATATGTTAAGCTTATGTTCATGATTCTTGATTATGTTCTTTAGTGTTCTTGTGATTAACAACATACTACATCTTTTAGCCAACTTTGTCTTACTACTAGCTCTATGGCTAGGGATGAACTCTTGAAGATGAAGGTGGCAAAGATGATGGATAAAAGCAAGTGAGAAAGGTCCTTCCACTTCCGATGCCACCAAGCTTCCTTATACACCCTTGAACATCTTTGTATGGCCTTAGAATGGATGAGCTTAAATGATTGATGATTGTGGTAGATGGTGGTGGGTTCGGCCGAGGGTAAGGAGGAGAGGGAGAGAGATGAGTGGAGTGAAAGTGGTGAGATGAAGTGAGGATAGTGATCTAGTGGTTTGTTCTTATAACCTCCAACAAGTGTTTAACCCTTGGGTCTTATGTCTTCCATAGTACAAAGCATATCTTATTAAACAATTCAATAAAATCCCCTAATTAGGCATCTGGGCTGATTACTAGCTTGTGGGGGGGGGGGTCTAATTGTAAATTTTAACCATATAGTTAGATTAAAGTTCAAATCCAAATATTTAGTTAGTTAGGTTAGTTACTAGATATTTTAGTGGGTGTTAGGGTGTTCGGGGATCATAACTAGCTCAGAAACACTAAAACAATGCTTCTAGTATAATTTTGGTGTTTCGGGTAGTATCCGGTTGTTCAGTTAGATACCGGTTCGTTAAAGTGTCAAGTTATTCCGTTTTATGATCTTTAAGTACCCTTTTGTGACACTTTTAATTCCCGACACTTAGGAAAGCATACATGACCATTTTGCCATATTTTTGCATGTTACTAGCTCATTAAAATGCTGAATTTTGCTGAAATGTGCTGATTTCAGCACTTTGAGTGGGTTTTAGGCACTTTCCGGCTCTTAAACTATCACCTAGTGAAGCAGTTTTATGATCCTTACTTTCCTACACACTATAGTAGTGTAGTACCTTGTCTCTGGCCCATACAGGGTCTCAAAACACTGATTGTCTATGTACTGGCATCGTCAGCATTTTTCTGAGTTATCCGTTAATTGTGCTAGCTGTGCTTTGTGCATCATTTATGTCACTAAGAGTTTGTATGTGATAATTGATGTGACAATATGAAATGTGATGCACATGTATGTATGATACAGAAATCAGAAAGCAGTTTAAGTCATCAGTGGTAATTAAGCACTGTCATTAATCACTAATCAATATTAATTAATTGTACGGATACCTGGATTTTTGACGGTTGTCACATTCTCCCCTTGTTAAGAAAATTTCGTCCCGAAATTTTAGTTCTGCTACTAGCTGCAGGGGTCTTGGGGAACAAATGTGGGTATTTTGCTTTCATGCGATCCTCACGCTCCCAGGTAAACTCTGGGCCGTGACGCGCATTCCAACGAACCTTGACAAGTTTGACACTACTCCTACGTATCTTGTTAACCTTCCAATCAGTAACCTCAACAGGTTCTTCGGTAAAGTGGAGTGTGTCGTCAATGTGGACTTCATCGGCAGGAATGACAACTGTTTCTTGAGTTGGACTCTTTTTCAGATTAGATACATGAAATGTATCATGAATGCCATTCAGCTCTGCAGGTAGGTCCAACTTGTAGGCTACGAGACCAATCCTCTATAGGATTTTGAACGGTCCAATGTATCGCGGGTTCAACTTCCCACTCTTCCCAAAGCGTGCTACACCCTTCCAGGGTGAAACCTTTAACAAAATCATATCTCCCACTTGAAACTCCAAAGGTTTCCTCCTTTGGTCCGCATAGCTCTTTTGTCGATCACGAGCCGCCTTGATGCGCTCTCGTATCTGAATAATCTTGTCTGTCATCTCTTGAACCAATTCGGGACCAACAAGCTGTCTATCACACGCGTCTGCCCTGCATAACGGTGATCGACACTTACGTCCATAGAGGGATTCAAACGGTGCAGCTTGAATGCTCGCATGGTAACTGTTGTTGTATGAGAATTCAACCAAAGGTAGATGGGTGTCCCAACTGCCACCCAGATCCATTACGCAAGCTCGCAACATATCTTCTAGCGTCTGAATCGTTCATTCGCTCTGGCCGTCTGTCTGCGGATGGAACGCAGTACTCAGATTTAATTGAGAACCAAAGGCCTCTTGAAAGGATTGCCAAATCCTTGACACGAATCTTCCATCCCTATCAGAAATAATCGAGAGAGGCACTCCATGACGTGTAACTATCTCTCTGAGGTATAGCTCGGCTAGCGGTATTATCTTTTTCCTTGATTGGCAAAAAGTGTGCAGATTTCTTCAGTCGGTCTACGATTACCCAAATCGTATCATGACCTCTGGGTGTCTTTGGTAACTTCGTTATAAAATCCATTGAAATCTGCTCCCACTTCCACTTGGGTATTTCAGGTTGTTGCAGAAGACCTGAAGGCTTCTGATATTCGGCCTTCACCTTGGCACAAGTTAAACATTTGCCAACATATGTTGCAACATCACCTTTCAATCTCGGCCACCAGTAGAAATCCTTTAAATCTTGGTACATCTTATCCGATCCTGGATGGATCGAGTACCGTGACTTGTGAGCTTCATCGAAAATAACGTCTCTAAGACCACCAAAGAGGGGAACCCAAATTCTTCCCAAGAAACACAACGTTCCTTCTTCGTTTGGTACCAACTGCTTCTCCATCCCACGGAGATACTCATCTTCAAGATTCTTTTCCTTAAGAGCTTCTATCTGCGCGGCACGAATGCGCAACGAGAGGTCCGTTTGAACGATCATTTCCAAAGCCCTAACCCTTATGGGCTTGATCCTTTCCTTTCGACTCAAGGCGTCTGCTACCACATTCGCCTTCCCTGGGTGATACTTGATCTCACAATCATAATCGTTCAACAACTCCACCCATCGGCGCTGTCTCATGTTAAGCTCTTTCTGATCGAATATATGTTGCAGGCTCTTGTGATCAGTAAAGATCGTACAACGGGTACCATACAAGTAATGTCGCCAGATCTTTAATGCAAACACCACCGCGCCTAATTCCAAATCATGCGTGGTGTAATTTTTCTCATGAACCTTCAACTGGCGCGATGCATAAGCTATAACCTTCTGACGCTGCATCAGCACGTAGCCTAAACCTTGACGCGAGGTGTCACAATATAACACGAAGTCGTCAGTACCTTCGGGTAGGGATAGGATCGGTGCATCGCAAAGCTTGTTCTTCAACAGCTGAAATGCTTCTTCTTGCTTGTCTCCCCATTCATACTTCTTGTCCTTCTGAGTGAGGGAGGTCAATGGTTGAGCGATTTTTGATAAATCCTCAATAAATTTGCGGTAATAACCAGCCAAACCTAGGAACTGACGGATCTCGGTTGGCGTCTTCGGAGTCTCCCAATTCTTGATCGCCTCGATCTTTGTGGGATCCACATGAATTCCATCTCCGTTAACTACATGACCGAGGAACTGCACTTCACGCAACCAGAACTCGCACTTTGAGAACTTAGCATATAATTTCTCTTTCTTGAACAGCTCTAAGATAGCTCTCAGATGTTGCTCGTGTTCTTCCTTCGTCTTTGAATAATTCAAAATATCATCGATAAACACAATCACAAACTTATCGAGATATGGCTTGCAGACTCTATTCATCAAATCCATAAACACTGCTGGCACGTTTGTCAAACCAAACGACATAACCATGAACTCGTAATGTCCATATCGAGTTCTGAAGGCAGTCTTTGGAATACTTTCCTCTTGTATTCTCAACTGGTGATAACTTGATCGAAGATCGATCTTGGAGTAAAAACTCGAACCTTGTAGTTGATCGATCAGGTCATCAATCCTTGGCAAAGGATACCGATTCTTAATAGTCAACTTGTTCAGCTCACGGTAGTCGATGCACATGCGGAAACTACCGTCCTTCTTCTTGACAAACAAGACTGGAGCTCCCCAAGGCGAGAAGCTTGGTCTGAAAAATCCCTTGTCTAACAATTCCTAAAGCTGTGATGACAGCTCTTGCATTTCTGATGGTGCAAGTCGATAGGGTGCCTTAGCTACAGGCGCGGTGCCTGGAACTAAGTCAATATGGAATTCGACTTGTCGTTGTGGCGGCAATCCTGGCAAGTCTTTGGGGAAGACTTCAGTATATTCCTTAACAACTGGGATGTCTTCTAGCTTTGGCTCAACGGCTTCCTTGTCCACGACGTGTGCCAAGAAGGCAACACATCCTTTCTGCAAACACTTTCGAGCCTTCAAACAACTGATGATCCTTAGGGGTGTATCGTGCTTCTCTCCATGCACTACAATGGTCTCTCCATGCGCCATCGGAATGCGAATGACCTTCTCGTGAGATACAATCTATGCTCGGTTGCTTGACAACCAATCCATCCCCACTACCACGTCGAAGCTTCCTAACTCGACTGGCAGCAGATCAAGCGTAAACTCGTGCTCTCCCAGTTCTATTACGAAACCTCTGATGACTTCATTTGCTTCTACTAGCTTTCCATTAGCTAGTTCTATCGAATATGGAATATCTAGCTTACTAGCTACCAACCCAAGCATATTCTTAAATTCTAGGGATACAAAACTATAATCGGCATCAGTATCAAACAGTACAGATGCAAAGCGTTGGTTGATAGGGAACGTACCAGTAACTACGTTCGGATCTTGGCGAGCTTCCCTAGCTCCGATGTTGAAAACCCTTCCCTGAGCTTGATTGAGCTTTGGGCATTCTCGCTTGAAGTGCCCCACATCTCCATAGTTAAAACAACCTGGTCCTTGACCATTTCCATTCCCATTACCACCTTGAGTGTTGTTCGCTCCACGGTTCCACTACCAGCTTGATTCCCACGATTTCCATTACCGCCATTTCCTCCTTGAGGGCAGTTTCCATATCCATTTCCACCACGGTTGTTATTGCAATAACCTTTCTGACCATTGTTACCACGCCCAATACTAACCCAGCATGTCTCCTTTGAATGGCCAACCTTCCCACAAGATTCACATTTCCTAACTCTGCATTGGCCGGCATGATGGTATTGGCACACATCACATTTGGGCAGAGTGCCCATGTACCCTTTTCCCTTGACTTCAGCACTAATCTTGACCTCGACTGGTGGGTTCACATCCTTCTTCTTGTTGGCGCTGCTGGTACCCTTTTTAAAGTTCGAGAACTTCCTTTTGTTCTCACCAGATGACTCAACGTGAGTCTCTTTCTTCTTCTGGTCAGAGATCGAGAACTTGTTCAACCTGATCGCCTCTTCAGTTAACGCCACACTTAGATCAATAGCCTCAGTGATTGTAGGAGGCTTGGATGTTGTTACCATACTCATGATTTGGGGTGCCAACCCCCAAATAAAACGCTCAATGTGCTTGAATTCTGGTTCCACCATATAAGGAACGGCGCGAGAAAAGTCGTGAAACCTCTACACATATTCAGCGATCTTTGGGCCATCCATTTTGAGGTTCCAGAATTCAGTTTCCAAATTCTGGATTTCGGCCCTTGAGCAGTACTTCTTTCGCATGAGCTCCTTCACTTTATCCTATGTCATGGCGTAAGCAGCCTCTTCACCTAGGGTCTGGACTTGGAGATTCCACCAGGATAACGCTCCGTCTAAGAACAATCCCGAGATGTAGGTGACCTGGTGCTCAGGAGCACATTTTCTCATTCTTATCACAGAATCAGTCTTCTCCGTCCATCTGAAAAAAGCTACAGCACCCCCGGTGCCGTCGAAATTCAGGGGCTTACAGTCTAAGAACCGCTTATAGGTACAGCCTGTACAAGTAACATCATTCACATAAAGCATTAGCGATCGCACATGGAATGTCCAAATGTAACATAATGTGTCTTATAGTGACTTAAACATTACCATGAGGTGGGTTGTTTCCAGAGGTACCCCCGCTATGTTCCGAGCGTAGGGCCTCGTGCTGTGCTATCGCTTGTGAAATCCGTTCCTGTAACTCAGCCTCTGTAGCTGGTAATCGAGTTTCTCTTCGCGGAGGCATCTTCTATAAGAAGATTGTGCCGGTCAGGTCATAATAAGTATAGTAAGTACATGACATGCATACGTAATAATGTTTATCAACGCAAGTAAACACATAACATCCCAATTATAACGAACGTAAACAAGTAATTCAACAATGTATGTAATGAGAATGTTGCGATTGAGCTTCCATATATCAATGACCACAAGTACAGTTTTACAAGCTCTACAATGTACCATACATCCAAAGGGACTATAGGGTCACATCACCCTTGTCCAAATCGTCTAACAAACTACAATAGTCAAAAGTCAAAAGTCAAAAAGTCACAAGTGGTCTTCAAAAAGGCTGTGCAATCTGGGCTCAATAGCTGCACTCTCGTCAAAAGTATGCTACCTGCATAAAACCAAAAACTGCTATGTTGAGGGTGGAGGAGGAGGTGGAGGAACGAACAGCAAACTGCGCACATGCGCTAACTCCTCCTCGAGAGCATGAATGGTACGCAGCAGGTAACTAATCTGCTGCTCCATAGTAAGAAAACGGACGACAAAATCTGGATATGGAAGGAGAGGAGGAAGCGGAGTCGCAAATGGTGACTGATAAGGACAAGGTGGAGGACGCGGAATCCTCTCTAACTCCATGACTCTGCGACACAACATCTCCTGCTGGAGCTGTAACGACAAAAGCATATCATCCCTCGTGTAGCCAGTGTAATGTGAAGGATGACATGGATCAGACACAGGCATCGTGTTGGGGGGAAACCAAATAAGTGGCTCGCCCGTGGGTGCAGAAGCAAAAGGAGCAGTGTGTGTAAACTTTGGCATGAAGGGTAAAGTTGCTGACACAGGAGGAATATGACTGGGCTGCTGACTCGATGAACCTTCCCCTGGACGGGGAGGAGGGATATCCTGCAAGAATGTGATCAGTAAATCGGTACGGTGAATGTCAGACACATGTGGGTGAAACGGGGCGATATCAACGGGTGCATGGGTGGGTGCAGGTGGGGGAGTAACAGGTCCAACAAAAGGAGGCAAGTCATCGTCATCCTCTATCCACCCATTGTGGGTGAATGCATATATGGGGTCTACATGGTCAGCAAAAAGAGCATGATCGACGGCTGCAGGTATAGGGTCCGGTAAAGGTGGTGCAACAACTTGTATATCAACAGGTACAGGGTCATGCTCAGGCAAAGGACCGTGAGCAGGTATAGGCTCGGGTGCAATCATAGGCTCAGGGTCAGCTGGTGCAAGCTCAAAATCAACGGGTATCATGTCAGGATCGACAGGTGCCTCAAAAGGCTGATCATCGGGGACAAAATCAATCTCATGCTCAGGGTCAAAGTCGTGTGGAAAGACAGGATCAAACTCATCATCAAACTCGAAGTCCTGTGGAGGAACAGGTGCGGCAGACATAGCTGTGTCAGAATCAGAATCGGTGGGATAACGCTGCAATCCCAGTACGTGCAAAGTACTAGACGACACAGACTCGAATGAATCAGGACTAGAATGGTCAGATGAAACCTCAACGACAGGAATCTCGACAAGCGGAACAGCAATGACATCGACGAGTGGAGCTCCATCATCCTGGGCACCCTCAGGGGAACCCTCAATAAAAAGATCGATGTCATCGTCAGACATAGCATCAAGGGGCAGATCCTCGAGAGGAAATGCAGCAAGAGGAAAAGGAGCAGGGATCTGAACAAGAAGTAGATCCTCGCCAGGAAGACCATCAGCTAGCGGTATATCATCGCCAAAATCTGGTAAAGCAAATGGCTGGAAATCATCATCATCGTCACTCGTAGTGTCAGAGGTGAAAACCTCAGGGTCTGTGGCTATCTCATCATCCAAAACTATGGCCATAGGGTCTACTATATCAGATACTCCACTCTCGGAGGAGGACATGGTGTCTGTAACAAATCAATCACAACATATGCATATACATCAACAATCATCAAATAAGCATGTAAGTAGTAACAACGTAAGCATGTATTCATCCTAGTCTTCCCAGACTATCCCACCCAGCCTCTCAGACTGAACTTCCTAGCCTCTCAGACTAAACCCTTCCCAGTTTCTCAAACTGACTACCCAGTCTCTTAGACTAAACTCCCCAGTCTCTAAGACTAAACCTTCCCAGTCTCTAAGACTAAACTTCCCCAGTCTCTTAGACTCAATTTCCCCAGTCTCTAAGACTAAACTTCCCCAGTCTCTTAGACTCAATTTCCCCAGTCTCTAAGACTGAACCATAAACATAACCTTGAAATGTGTTTTTGTGCTTTTTTGTTTGTAAAAATGTTTGTTCCCTGGATCTGGACATTTTGTGTATGCAATGTAAACATGTTTGAAAACATTTTTGTGAGAGCCCTAATGATCGTAGTCTAGACTTGAGAAAGAATCCTAGTTCGCTACGATCGAAGCTCTGATACCAAGCTGTCACACCCAGACTTTTGCGGAAGCGTGATTATTGGTGTGACTTTCTTAATACCATAGCATTCAATCATAACAACGCTATATGATAAAAACCATAAGATGTTCACCCATTAATTAAGTTTGAAAACAACATAACATCATTGTTTGAAACATCGACACCAAATTCAAATTATAACCACAACATGTTTAAATGAGTTCATGAAGACTCAACAAAAGACTTTAAATAAACCCGAGTTTAGAAACGTGTATCCCATCCAGGAATAGGATACATCTCCTAAACTCTATGACCACGGATGACATCTTTTATTTATGACGCATCTTGAACACATGCAACACCTACCAGATCCACTTAGTTCCCTGAAATACATGTAATTTGAAAACATCAACAAAAGTTGAGCGAGTTCATGTGTTCGTGTATGAATAACCTTTAAAGTATGTCTAAAAGTATGAATGTCCCTGGTATGTAGCAATAAGGGAAAAACAGATCACCAATGGTTTGCAAGGCCAATGGTATGTGTGAAATGGTGCTGGAAAACTCAAGCCTAGCAGATTTGTCTCCAGGAATAAGACATAGTCACCACATGGGCCACCCTGGTCCACATGGGTGTGGGCTCGATACACCCAAATAGATCTATCACTCATGTCCCTTGGTCCTACGACGAGGATTAATGGCCTTAAGTGTTATACCCACCTTTCACATGATCAAGCAGTAACCCTCCTTAGCTAAATCATACCATGTATAAAACATTTGTAAATAATTGTAACATGTATTTCACCCCCGAAGTTATAAAACTGAAAACAGTTAAAAGAAAAGGGGGACATGAACTCACAGTATTGCGTCTTTAGAATCGTAACTCAAATCTCCTCAGCGAACACGACTCCCTACAATGTACTAATGTCTGTTAGACGAACGGACCGTGCCTTGGCTTAGAGTTTAACGTTTTTGAGTTACGTTTCTTATGTTCCCAATATTATTCCAAGTTATAATTACTTATTAAAATAAATTATTTTAACTTTAAATTATATTTAATTTTTGGAATAATTGTTAAACAATATTTTTGTATTAATACTTCTCAAGTATTTATCTCCATATTTCCTTCCCAAGGATGGGGGTATTTCATACATGTATTTTCGTATTCTTGTATTTGTAGTTTCAGCATAATATATTTTTAAATCTAACTTAGAAAATATATTTAAACTTACTTTGTCCAAAAATCATGTATTTCAAGAAAATATATATTTTTTTCTCAAAAATCATATATCTTCTAAATATTCTAGAAAAATGTACTTTAACTTCCCAAAAATAATATATTTTCTCCTTGTCGAAAATAGGATATACTTTGACAACATTTACAAAAATCATATTTTCATTTCTTGCATCCAAAATAGTATTTATCAAAAATATATTTATACAATGGTATTTTCCGGAATATTTGTAGGTTACGTTCTTGCGTTCGATTTCACAATATTAAGTGTGTAACTTATATATTCATTCCTTTTGATTTTTTGTATTATTTTGGATTGTAAATTATCAGTATTTTGTTAAGTTATATTACATTAATCCTAAAATAATATAACTATTACAGCAAGTATACAAATAATCACACAATGTGTCTTTAATGTAAATATATATTCTAAATACATATTTAGTTATTTTTATTTACAAAAACCAACCTCCAATATTTGTATTCTTGTAACAAAATTTATGGCAAAGTTTATATTGAAAACCATAGTTTAAATCTCACTTGTAAATATTTGTTTAGAAAATATTTTTCTAAGTGTTTGTATTTTTATAAAATTTTGCCATAGTTTCCTCTAAAAATGGAGGTGTCCATGCTATCAAAGCATATCATTTTCTTTCCAAAAATCATCACAAACAATCAACAATCAATCTACACTTACCAAGTGCTAAAACAAAGCTATCTACATAATGATCATGAACTTGAGTTTTCATAAGAACTTGTAATAACTTGGTAGTATGTTTAGTAGACTTAGTTACCCTTTAAAGTGTGTTTATTCCTTTAAAAATCTCATTCTTGAAAGATTTGAGTGTTTACAACTTGTTAGATGATTTTTCCAAAAATCATTCTTTTGAATTTTTCTTGTAAACAATGTGTTCTTATACTTGTTTTATCACCAAAAAATAGTGTATATTTAAGTAAGAACCATGACCTTCTAAAAATCATATTTTGAACTTGGTTCTTTTGAAAAACCATTCATAAATCTTAGATCCATAAGATTATTAGCTCACTTTGATTATTATTTTTCAAGAAATCACTTTATTCTTCAAGTTCATGCTTATATATGAGGATTATGATCTTGTGTTATCACATAATCATCCTCTTACTCGTTAGATCATGTGTTTAATCACAATCTAGCAAGCTCCTTATGATGATCAACATCATAATCTCAAGAAAATAAAAACCAAGTATCATACATACACTAAACAACATCATTTCATCAAGATTTTATCATATGTTAAGCTTATGTTCTTGATTCTTGATTATGTTCTTTAGTGTTCTTGTGATTAACTACATACTACATCTTTTAACCAACTAAGATAGAAGAAACAAAGGGTTACAAAGGTCTTACTACTAGCTCTATGGCTAGGGATGAACTCTTGAAGATGAAGGTGAAGGTGACAAAGATGATGGATAAAAGCAAGTGAGAAAGGTCCTTCCACTTCCGATGCCACCAAGCTTCCTTATACACCCTTGAACATCTTTGTGTGGCCTTAGAATGGATGAGCTTAAATGATTGATGATGGTGGTAGATGGTGGTGGGTTCGGCCGAGGGTAAGGAGGAGAGGGAGAGGGAGAGAGATGAGTGGAGTGAAAGTGGTGAGATGAAGTGAGGATAGTGATCTAGTGGTTTGTTCTTCTAACCTCCAACAAGTGTTTAACCCTTGGGTCTTATGTCTTCCATAGTACAAAGCATATCTTATTAAACAATTCAATAAAATCCCCTAATTAGGCATGTGGGCCGATTACTAGCTTGTGGGGGGTCTAATTGTAAATTTTAACCATATAGTTAGATTAAAGTTCAAATCCAAATATTTAGTTAGTTAGGTTAGTTACTAGATATTTTAGTGGGTGTTAGGGTGTTCGGGGATCATAACTAGCTCAGAAACATTAAAACAATGCTTCTTGATAAATACTTGTTTGTGTAGTACCTTGTCTCTGGCCCATACAGGGTCTCAAAACACTGATTGTCTATGTACTGGCATCGTCAGCATTTTTCTGAGTTATCCGTTAACTGTGCTAGCTGTGCTTTGTGCATCATTTATGTCACTAAGAGTTTGTATGTGATAATTGATGTGACAATATGAAATGTGATGCACATGTATGTATGATACAAAAATCAGAAAGCAGTTTAAGTCATCAGTGGTAATTAAGCACAGTCATTAATCACTAATCAATATTAATTAATTATACGGATACCTGGATTTTTGACAGTTGTCACAGGTGGGAGACTCGAATACGGCGTTTTTTCATAATGTGGTCAAGTGCAGGAATCATATCAACAAAATTCATGTTATTAAAGATATAGAAGGCAATTTATATGAAGGTGAAGGGGTAGCGACGACGTTGGTGGATCACTTCAGGGGTTTTTTAGGATCGAATGGAAGCATGGTCAAGAGGGTTGAGCAAAGATGTGTTCTCGGCTAAGCTAAGCCCTCAAATTGCAGAAGGTATGTGTAGACCGGTCACTCAGGAGGAGGTAAAAATTGTTATTTTTTCTATTGGAGGTTTCTATGTGACATTCTGCATGGTTTTGGTTTTAAGCAACAGTTTATAGCTTGGATCATGGAGTGTGTTACGTCTACTTCGTTTTCATTAAGTATCAATGGTAATATACATGGTTACTTTAGAGGTAAACGTGGGTTATGACAAGGTGATCCGATGTCACCGTACTTGTTTACAATGGTTATGGAAGTTCTAACATTGCTTCTTAGCAAAGTGGCTGATCTAGATACATCTTTCAGGTTTCATAACAAGTGCGAGAAACATATGATAATTAATCTTTGTTTTGCTGATGACCTATTCATGTTCGCGAGAGGGAATGTAAACTCGATCAAAGTTATCATGAGGTCCTTGAAGGAATTTGGAGATGTTTCGGGATTGATACCTAGTAATTCAAAAAGCACCATTTTCTTTTGTAATGTGCCAAATCGAATTAAAGTGAAGATTATGGAGCTGATTCCTTTTGAGGAAGGTAAATTGCCAGTTAAGTATCTAGGTGTTCCGTTGATGGCATCTAGACTCTTAATCAAAGATTGCAAGGTTCTGGTGGAGCGTATGAATAAAAGAATTTCAGATTGGAAGAATAGATTTCTCTCATTTGCTGGCAGACTCCAGTTAGTTATCTCGGTTCTTTCCTCCATTCATGTGTACTGGGCTTCAGTGTTTATATTACCAAAAAGTATTATCAATGAACTTGAAAGTAAAATGAAGTGGTTTCTTTGGGGTTCTTGTGACAACCCTCAAAATTTCATGTATCCGTACGATTGATTAATGTTAATTAAAGTGCTTGATGACTGTGCGGAATTACTTAACTGCTTTCTTGTTACTGCGTCATACCTACATGTGCTTGTTAACATACTAGTATTGAGCAGAAAATTGATTAAATGGTCCTGAATGTTTTCCTAAGTGTTAGGAATTAAAAATGTTACAAAAAGATATATATAAGACACTAAACGGGATAACTTAGCACTTTAACGGAACGGTATCAAACCGAACAACCGGACATTACCCGGAATACTAAAATATTATCAGAAACATTGTTTCACTTTTTCTGAGCTAGTTACGGTCCCCGAGCACTATAACACCTTACATAATACCCGGTACACACTAAACACTAGACATAACATTAAACTCCCACTAATTAACTTATTTACCCACAAATTTACATCTTACCCCCCCCCCCCCTTGTGTGTAACCGTCCCCAAGGGACCCACCACCTCAAGATTTGAGTAAATCTCCCAAGTTCCCATGTAATCTTCTTAAAATCCCCATGAAATCCTTTCTTGGACTTAGGGAGATTGTGCTTGTACTTTGGTGGACACTTGAACCTTTGGTTAATAACACTTGGAGATTATAAGTAACATTCTCATCATCACCTTCAACACAAAACACCACTCTCCTCCCTCCTCTAACCTACGGCCCAAGCACCACACCACAACACCTCCATTATCAACTACTTCTCTTACAAACCAAGGTGATCTAGTGGTGCAAGGAGCTAAGTGTGGAAGCATCGGAAGTTGAAGGACCTCTTGCAAGTGCTATTAACCATCACTTTTCTTCTCTTGAACTTCCCTAGCCTTGAGCTAGTGGTAAGAACATGAATCCCTTCATACTTCATCTCATCTTAGTGGTTAAAGTAGAATGTGTGATGTTAATCTTGAAGAACATCAAGAACACTAGAGAACATAAAGATGAAACTTAAACATAAGCTTTAAATATAAAGAAATCATGTTGTTGTAGTGTTGGTATACTTGTTGATTGTTGTTGTTGTAGAAATGATGTTGATCATCATGTAATCTTGCTAGATTATGATTAAAAACATAATCTAGCAAGATGAGAGGATGAACATGTTAAAGGTTATGAACCATCCTCACAAAAGGTCATGAACTTGAATAAATATGATGCTTCTTGTAAAATAATGAACAAGTAAGTTTAAAGTCTTGTAAAATCTAAATGTTTCAAGTATGATTTACCAAGAAACCAAGTTAAAAATACAAGTTTTACTAACTCTTGGTTCTTACATAAATAAATATCATTTTAGTGGTTAACAAAGTAAAGAAGCATATGTGTAACAAGAAAAAAATAGATGTAGGAGTATTTTTGGAAAATATGAACATAAGTTGTAAAGATCCATATTCTTTAAAAATGGAGTTTTTAAAGAATCAACCTCAAATTAAAGGGTAACAAGACCTACTAAATACACTAGTAAGTTACTACACATTTTTATAAATCTTCAAGTTCATGAGTTGGTAGTTTATACTTGTTTTTAACAAGATTGGTAAGTAAAGATTGTATGTTAATGATTGAGAATTGTTTGAATGAATTTTTGAAAAGAAAATGATATGCTAGTAAGCATGGACACCTCCATTTACAAAGGAAACTCTGGCGAAATTTTCTAAAATCCCAACACTTAGAAAATATTTTTCTAAAACAAGCATTACGAATGTATTTTATAACTTGTTTTTTGAATATAAACTTCGCCATAATTTTTGTAACAAAACACCAAGTATCGGAGGTTGACTTTAGTAAATAAAATTTGATAAATATATATATTTAAAATATATATTGTATACTAAAACTCTTGTGTGAATATTTGTTTATTTTAACGTTATATTATTTTAGGGTAAAATAATATATAACTTAACAAAGTGCGTTGACGTTTAAATTGTGTGATATGTGATAAAAGTAATGGGTAGATAAACCATACGTGTTGTGCATGAGAAATTGATTGTTATCTGTACCTTATTAGGACGTGCTTGATTTCCTGATTATTAGAGTAACTAATCTAACCGAGCAAACCGATGTGAGTTCACACTTTTCTACAAAGCATGGTAATTCCCGGTGGGAATGGGAATGGGTTCAGGAATAGGGATTCCTCGTCCTTGGGACGTGTTCAGGAATGAGAATTCCTCGTCCTGTTGGGACGAAATTAGACTTACTGGACTAGAACTCTATCAGCGAAGTCCCTCCCTTTATATCGACTTAATCGCCGAGGCTATGGCGAGCGGGTCATCAGTTAATAGCGCTATTAGGTTTAACAAACCTCACACCGTGCCAGTCGGACGGGCGTGTACTAATGGACTATGGCACGTCGATGATGATAGACACCGACGCTAGGGCACAAGTAATATTCGTTAGTAGTCGATATGATAAACGAGTCTGGTAGTTTAAATAATGGGGTAGCCCCCACGGCCGGAGTGCCGGGCTGGATAGCCAGGGAAGGTGGACATGGGATGGTTAACTGTTAAACATTTTTCGAACTATGGGGTAACCCCCACGGCTGGATAGCTAATTAAGATTAAACTACGTTTTTGGAAACAACTCTAAAATGGACAACCAACCGTGAACTCACTCAACTTTGTTGTTGACTCGTTGTTACATGCTTTGCAGGTCGCTAGATGCTATGGGGCTTGCACAAGGAGGTGGTCGTTGTGGGATGCGAACTGATATGTTCCGTACTTAATAAATAAACTTTATGAACTTATGAAACTTATGTTTTGGGTCTTTAAACTTATGAACTACGAACTTATGTTTTGGTTTAACGTCTTATGCTTCCGCTGTTTAAATTAAACTTGGTTAACTTCCTTTTGGTCACCAATTGTATTGTGGTTAGTTTTATTTACTTATTTACGTTGTTCAATATGATTGGTGGCTCGATCCTGGTCATGTCACGCCTCCAAGCGGCGACACTCTGCGTGGTGGATTTTGGGGGTGTGATAGATTGGTATCAGAGCCATTGGTTATAGTGAACTTGGTTTTAAAAAGGGAAAAGCTTTTTGATAAAAACCAGACTATAACCTGTACAGTGCTTAACGATCCACAACGACGCTTCGCTCCACGTGCAAGACTCAACACCATAGGTGGTATGATTTATGTTATATTGTCGGTTAGATAGTTCACACTATGCATTAGTTAACGTGATAATTGCTATTTGAACCTTGTGTGCTTACTCTCTGCTGTCGTCCCACACTTACGCACTTTCGCGACACGTTTCTCACTTACGTTGCTTTGTTATGAAGATCATGAACGGACGCGGAGGACGTATCAACCTAACTCAAGCCCACCTGACGGCTTTGATCAATGAACGAGTTGCTGAGGCACTCGCAGCTGTTCCTGCAGGAGGTATAACCTGCCATGTCAACCCATCTTAGGACGTTTAGATCCTACCTTCGCAAACCAACCCTCGTGCTTAACATTGTCTTTTATTCTCGCACCACAGGTCAACATGCTCAGCCTCCTGTGTGCACGTTCAAAACGTTCATGGATTGGCGACCTAGTACTTTCAGCGGCACAGAAGGAGCTGTAGGCCTTCTTCACTGGTTCGAGAAGCTTGAGTCTGTTTTCGAGATGTGTGAATGCCCTGAAGATCGTAGGGTGAAGTTTGCTACTGGAACACTCGAAGGTGCTGCGTTAACATGGTGGAAAGCACAGGTTCAACTGCTTGGGTTGGCGGTTGCTAATGCCACCCCATGGAATGATTTCAAGGAACTGATTAAAGAAGAGTACTGCAGTCGTGACGACATCCACAAGCTGGAGGTAGAATTTTTCAATTTGAAGATGACGGGGTCTAAGATCGAGGCATACACGAAGAGGTCAAACGAGCTGGCCATCTTGTGTCCTACAATGGTGGACCCTCCCATCAAACGTATTGAGCTGTACCTCAAGGATCTTGTACCAGAGATTCAGAGTCATGTAACCTCAGCTAATCTTGGCACCGTTCAGCAAGTCATCAAGTTGGCTCATCGCCTCACCGATCTGGCAGTTGAGCAGAACAGGCTGCCCAAGCGTATTAGCGCTGCTACTACTGATACTCCTGGCGACAATAAGCGAAAATGAGATGGAAATTCAAGCAAAGGCTCTACCTCCGTTCAGTCTCAGTCTCAGCAACGAAGGACTGAGGACCATAAGAGCCCCAGTCAGCAGCCTTCTGGAAATCTAGGGCAGGGTGGATACAAGGGGAATCGCCCCAAATGTAATCGCTGTAACTTGCACCACAGCGGGCCATGTGGTAAAGGCAACTGTCACCGATGCAACAAGCCTGGTCACATTGCAAGGGATTGTAGGAGTCAGCGTCCAGCGAATCAGAACCGGCAACATCAGCAAGCCCCACCAAATCAACGCCAGCAGCAGCAACAACAAGGTAACAACAAAGGGTGCTTTCAATGTGGTGCTGAGGGCCATTTCAAGAAAGACTGCCCCCAGCTAAATCAGAACCAGAACAACAACAATCAGGGGAATGGAAACGGCAATGGGGGAAACAACAATGGTAATGGAGCAAGGGGTCGTATGTTCGTGATTGGTCAGGGTGATGCAAGGAACGATCCCAACGTTGTGATGGGTAAGTTTCTTCTGGATGATTTCTTTGTTACTGTTTTATTTGATTTGGGTGCCGATACTAGCTACGTGTCCTTAAAAGTTAGTCAGATGCTTAAGCGTACTCCAACACTTTTGAACACCAAGCACATCATAGAGTTAGCAAATGGTAAAAGTCTTGAAGCCACACACATAGTTAAAGGTTGTAACCTCGTCTTAGCTGGTCAGACCTTCTCTATCGATCTTATTCCTATCATTCTGGGTAGTTTCGACGTTGTTATTGGGATGGATTGGTTATCTCAACACCAAGCGGAGATTATTTGCAAGGAGAAAATCGCCCGTATCCCTCGTTCTGGTAAAGAACCCCTCGTGATTCATGGCAACAAGAGTGGTGCTGTCGTAGGCATCATCTCTTTCCTTAAGGCCCAGAAGTGTTTGCGAAAGGGCCACACCGCTATTCTAGCCCTCGTTTCTGATTCATCCGCGGAAGAAAGGATGATAGAAGACATACCTATTGTACGCGACTTTCCTGAGGTATTTCCTAAGGAATTACCTGGTCTTCCGCCTCATCGCCAAATTGAGTTTCAAATCGAGCTAGCTCCTGGAGCAGCACCAGTAGCTCGAGCACCATATCGTCTAGCTCCATCAGAACTTGAAGAACTATCTACGCAACTACAAGAACTCCTGGAAAAGGGTTTCATACGTCCTAGCTCTTCGCCTTGGGGAGCTCCAGTGTTATTCGTAAAGAAGAAAGACGGTACCTTCAGAATGTGTATTGACTACCGCGAACTCAACAAGGTGACCGTGAAGAATCGTTATCCTCTTCCACGCATTGATGATTTGTTCGACCAGTTGCAAGGGTCAAGTTATTACTCTAAGATTGATTTGAGATCGGGCTACCATCAGCTGAGAGTCCGAGAGGAGGACGTCTCCAAAACATCATTCAGAACTCGTAACGGTCATTACGAGTTTCTGGTTATGCCTTTCGGATTAACGAATGCACCTGCAGTCTTCATGGATCTCATGAACCGAGTGTGCAAACCTTACCTGGATAAATTTGTCATAGTCTTCATCGACGACATCCTGATCTATTCTAAGAGTCAGGAGGAACACGAGCAACACCTGAGGCTTATTCTGGAACTTCTTCGTAAAGAGCAGTTGTATGCCAAGTTTTCAAAATGTGACTTCTGGCTTCGCGAAGTCCACTTTCTAGGCCATGTGGTAAACAAGGATGGGATTCATGTAGATCCATCCAAGGTTGACTCGATCAAGAACTGGCATGCACCCCGTACACCAACAGAAATCCTCCAATTCTTGGGTTTGGCAGGATATTACAGAAGGTTTATCAAGGATTTCTCAAAGATTGCGCAACCTCTCACTTCATTGACTCAGAAGGGTGTCACCTATCGTTGGGGTGATGCTCAGGAATCTGCGTTTCAGCACTTAAAAGATAGACTTTGTAGCGCGCCTATCCTCTCATTGCCTGAAGGCACAGATGATTTTGTGGTCTACTGCGACGCTTCCATCCAAGGACTTGGTTGCGTGTTGATGCAACGTGACAAGGTCATTGCCTACGCATCACGCCAGCTTAAAGTTCATGAAAGGAACTACACTACGCATGACTTGGAATTGGGAGCAGTTGTTTTGGCGCTTAAGATATGGAGACATTACCTGTACGGTACCAAGTGCACCATTTACACCGATCATAGGAGTCTCGAGCATATCTTCAAGCAAAAGGAGTTAAACATGCGACAACGCCGATGGGTCGAACTCTTGAACGATTATGAATGCGCGATCAAGTATCATCCGGGCAAGGCCAATGTTGTGGTCGACGCCTTCAGTCAAAAGGATACTATACCTAAACGTGTACGTGCGTTACAGCTTACCATCCAATCTAACCTTCCCGCTCAGATTCGCAATGCTCAGGTTGGAGCATTGAAAGCAGAAAACATCAGGGCTGAGTCCCTACGAGGATCGAGACAACAGCTAGAACAAAAGGAAAACGGCGCCTACTATGTTAACGGACGCATATGGGTTCCACTTTATGGAGACTTACGCGAGCTTGTAATGGATGAAGCACATAAGTCTCGTTATTCAGTACATCCTGGTTCAGATAAGATGTACCACGATCTAAAGACTACATACTGGTGGCCTGGTATGAAAGCCAGCATAGCAACCTACGTCAGTAAATGTTTGACTTATGCTAGGGTCAAGGTCGAATACCAGAAACCATCAGGCCCACTCCAACAACCAGAGATACCTAAATGGAAATGGGAACAAATTTCCATGGATTTCGTTACTGGCCTGCCTAGATCTCAACGCGGAAACGATACCATTTGGGTGATCGTGGATCGACTAACCAAGTCTGCACATTTTCTGGCAATCAAGGAAACGAATAAGTTTTCTACTTTAACAGACATCTACCTAAAAGAAGTGGTATCAAGGCACGGAGTGCCAACCTCCATCATTTCTGATCGTGACATGCGTTTTACTTCTGAACTGTGGCAAGCTATGCACAAATCTTTTGGCTCACATTTAGATATGAGCACCGCTTATCACCCACAGACGGATGGGCAATCTGAACGCACCATCCAGACCCTTGAAGACATGCTTAGGGAATGTGTAATCGATTTTGGTAATGGCTGGGAAAAGCACCTCCCACTAGTGGAGTTTTCGTATAAAAACAGCTACCACACCAGCATACAGGCCGCTCCATTTGAGGCATTGTACGGACGGAAGTGTCGATCACCTCTTTGTTGGGCAGAGGTTAGCGACAGTCAAATCACTGGCCCAGAACTTGTAGTAGATACAACCGAGAAGATTGCTCAGATACGACAACGACTGGCGGCAGCTCGTGATCTTCAGAAAAGCTATGCGGATAAGCGAAGAAAGCCACTCGAGTTCCAGGTTGGGGATCGGGTGCTACTCAAAGTCTCACCTTGGAAAGGTGTAGTTCGTTTTGGCAAACGAGGCAAGCTCAATCCGCGTTATGTCGGACCATTCGAAATCATAGAGAAAATTGGCAAAGTCGCTTACAGGTTGAATCTACCTGAAGAACTCAGTGGAGTTCACAACGTATTCCACGTGTCAAATCTGAAGAAGTGTCTGTCAGATGAGACCCTCATAGTTCCCCTCAAGGAGCTCACAATCGACGACCAGCTGCGATTCGTCGAGGAACCAGTAGAGATTACTGATCGAGATGTTAAGATTCTCAAGCGTACCAGAATACCTCTTGTCCGAGTCCGTTGGGATTCCCGTCGTGGCCCAGAGTATACCTGGGAACGAGAAGATCAAATGAAACTCAAGTACCCCCAGCTGTTTAAGAAAAAAGCAACCACTACTGAGGCTGAAGCTACTGCAGAATTTCGGGACGAAATTCCAAATCAACGGGGGGATGATGTGACACCCCAGGAAAACCAGGAAACCAACGTAACTTAACTAGCTTCCTCAGTAACCACGTGCTAAATTTCGGGACGAAATTCTCTTAACAGGGGGAGAATGTGACAACCCTCAAAATTTCATGTTTCCGTACGATTGATTAATGTTAATTAAAGTGCTTGATGACTGTGTGGAATTACTTAACTGCTTTCTTGTTACTGCGTCATACCTACACGTGCTTGTTAACATACTAGTATTGAGCAGAAAATTGATTAAATGGTCCTGAATGTTTTCCTAAGTGTTAGGAATTAAAAATGTTACAAAAAGATATATTTTGGGTAAAGGGTTACCACAGTGATTCTATTAAAAACAACCGCAAATAAGAACAAATAGTGAGGATGATCCACACTAGTTCATATACAGGACATGCCCCATATATGTAAGCCACAAAAATAAAATACCTATAACATCACATAACCTAGTCTACTTTACATCATAAAAAATGTCCAGTAGACAAAACAACCAAAAACCAACAAGAGTCATTATCCTCCATCATCAAAAATAAAATTGCATCTGAAAAACATCCCCATAGCGCGAATCAACATCAGACTAATCATTTGAGTTCTTTGTGGAAGAGGTGCTTGCCCCTGCTTTTGAAGACAAAGGATATGTACCCGAAATCATAAATTCGTTTGTTTCATTATAGATGTAACATCTGTGCTTGTAATCATTGTGAACAGTTCAGTTATCAATAAAACAATGTTATTTGATCCCAATGTTTGCTTGGTTATTTTTACATTTTTCGTGTTTTGACTTTTATTCGATTTCAAACTCTATATCACTTTCTGGAGAGTTATACGCAAACTGGTGCGTTAACGCAATCAGTTAAATGCGACAAATACTTCGGAACATCAACATATACTTAACATACCTTAAATAACCTTTACATAACTTAGAAATAAGTTTTGAAGGCTTTGGTATGGCAAAAACAAGTTAATTCGCCTACAGGGACTAAATTTGACAAACTGCAAAAGTATGCCAATTTGAACTGTAACAGGCATTCCAGAACATGACCATAAGTTAAACATACCATAAATATCCTTTACATAGCTTATAAATAGGCTTTGAGGTGTTCGGTGTGCTAAAATAAACTTTTGGGTCATTCAGGGACTAAAAGCGTCAAAAAGTGCATAAGTTTGCATTTTCGCGCATAACTTACGTTCTGAATACATCCGGACATCCAAAAATTTATGTAATCACTAAAATATTTTATTTTAGTGTTTGTCATAAGAAAAATCCATTCGTCACGCCATTTGGATCGTTTTTCGCGCTTATGCGCATTCCGTCGTAATTAAGCGAATATCGCGATCGTACGACCAAACGAACCAACATCCGGCATATTTTTGAGCATGTTTCATTTCCACAATGTTTAGGCATCATTTTAGGGCCTTAAAGTTGGCTTTACGGGCCTTAGAAGTGTCGGGAATGGCCTTAAAACACAACAGGGACCAAAACTGTCATTTCTGAAAGTTGTTTGCTGATCAGACAGGCCAGGCGGCCCGCGTAAACCCAGGGTGATACCTTATGCGGCCCACGTCAGTCTCCCAGACCAGATTCAATGTTTTAAACAGCTGTTAACAGCCTTTCAACCCCCCCCCCCCCCAAAGGCCAATGCCACATGTCAAACTCTTGTGGTGGGGGCAAAATGAGTTACCACAACATTCCAACACATGTACGGATGAGATTCGATCACGTTATTCAAGAAACGATCCTAACGGTTCGAAGAATCCTATAAATACCCATCCATCCCCATTGCAAAACCCACAAGAATCTGATCTTAGAAGCTCTAAGTTGAAACCATTGTTTCATACCTGAGCTACTTGGATCAAGATTAGCTTTCGGGGACCCTTTGTAAGTATTCCTTCGTTCTTTTATTGCTTTTCGAGTCCGAAAGTCAAACCTTGTTTGACTTTCTGCATTGACCAGTTTATGGTCAATGCGAAGTTCGTTTGAACTTCGCAACGTGAGCGTAATCACGATGGTTATAGTCCCTTGTGACTATGCCTACTGATTACCACGTTGTCTAGGGTCGTAAGGGTAAGCGATCTAATAAATCGCTTATACCTTCGAACCCGACCCATTTGGTCGATCATTAGGATCCGACCAAACACATTAGGTGACCATAGTGTATAGGGAATAACCTTCCGAGGTTATACCTTATGGTCACATCGTTTAAGTAGTTGTATGATAGGTAGTTTATATGCCTTAGGTAAATTACCAAAATACCCCTTTGATGCCAAAATTCATTTTAAACATATGTAACATAACTTTTGGTATCTAAACTGATTTGGCAACAATATTAGACATGTTAATGCATATTTTACTTGTCATAGGACTAGTTAGGCGGTCCGAACGCATTTTACGCGAACGACGCGTTAAAGCAGCATAAGCTACCTAAACGGGTCGTAATGGGTCGTAAGCACTTAGGTTAGGTTTCATTTTAGTATGTAGGCTTTGTTAAACCATATTACATGAGTTCCTACACTCATTTGGTTTACAAACCCTCATGCTACCCGATCTTCTGATTTAGGTCCGGTGTATTAACATAGTTACCTATATTAGGTGCCGTTTGATATCCGTGATCTCTAGCACTGTTTGGTTGTTACTCAAGGACTACTAAGCAATCTCAAGTGAGTACATAGACCCCTCTTTTACTGTTTTCCAAACATTTTGGGGTGGAACACATGTGCCTACTTGTTACTTTCGTGCCTTTCATGTTTTCATATCATATGCTTGTTATGTTCAATAGTACACTTATAGTACATGATTTCACTGTGTTCTATGTATGTCCATTGTGTGCATACTTAGTACATTGTTTTACATTACATTTCATGCTATGTATGTCCATTGTGTGCATACTTAGTACATTGTTTTACATTACATTTCATGCTATGTATGTCCCTTGTGTGCATACTTAGTACATTGTTTTACATTACATTTTATGCTATGTATGCCCATTGTGTGCATACTTAGTACATTGTTTTACATTACATTTCATGCTATGTATGTCCATTGTGTGCATACTTAGTACATTGTTTTACATTACATTTTATGCTATGTATGCCCATTGTGTGCATACTTAGTACATTGTTTTACATTACATTTCATGCTATGTATGTCCATTGTGTGCATACTTAGTACATTGTTTTACCTTACATTTCATGCTATGTATGTCCATTGTGTGCATACTTAGTACATTGTTTTACATTACATTTCATGCTATGTATGTCCATTGTACATTGTTTTACATTACATTTCACGCTAGGTATGTTCATTTGATTACATACTTAGTGCATTGTTTTCACATGCTTACATTTTGGTATGACAATTGGTTTGTTTAAATAAGACAATGTACATTCATTAACACCGATCATGCCGCTCGTTAGTAGGTAATGGTACCATAGGACTTGACAACTCCCATTTCTGAAATCCCGGGTTTGTTTGGATTGGAAGGAATGACCGAATTCGATAAACATAACAACAAGATAGACCTTTAATTTGTTTGAAGGTCTATCGCCACAGTCACAAGGCTTGGATGTATGCATTTTTACAATACCGCATAGATGTTTGTATCAGTATAGCATGCATTTGTTCCACAAAACATAACTTTGACTTAAACTATGTTTAATTCAATACCCTGTTTTTTTGCATTTTACATATGGTTTAGTTGATATATTTCACTTGCCATACATGATATTTTGGATACACAATTCATGATCTACACTAAAACATAAACATTTGACATTGATATATACATTTGGTGATTTACATTAGACATGGACATTTTGATATGGTTTACACAATAACACTTGACAATTGATTTATACATGAACAATTTACAATGGTGGTTGTTTTGGGTAAGTGGTTTGAGTAACGAGGCGTGTGTAATATGATACAAGTATGGTGGATACGTCGCTGGTACTTCCTATATATAAGTGCTGGTATGATATTACATGTCGTAGCGTTACTTAAATCATTTCAATATTTGACATATTACATTTTACATAAACAACTTATTTTTCACATAACATTGTTTTACAAAACAGTTTATTTTATATAACTCATTTTACATGGTTATTTTATAACCATACACCTTTCTTTTATATAATCTGATTTCTTATCGAGTTTTCATATGATTTATAAAAGAAAACACTTAACAAGATTCATGACTTGTTTTTATTAAACCTATCATTTAAAACCCAAGTCATGAATCCTATTTTCACAAAACCTATGTATCTCACAGGCATTTTTATGCTGACGTACCTATTTTCACATGTGTTTTCAGGAGCTGTTGCTTAGGACAATGACCGTGACACTAGGGTGGACCTGTGCCTTAGAGACATAAAACGAAGATAGACTTAGTTTAATTATGTTATGTAATCTTTGTTTCCTGTTTAAGACAATGAAACTCTTATGTTGTTAAATAAAATACAACTTTGAATGCCATGGTTATGAAACAATTAATTCTGTTACAACACTCCCCGACATTTTCTGCCACGTGTTTCTCGTTCTACGTGGTCGGGGTGTGACAGAAGAGTTGGTATCAAAGCCAATGGTTATAGGGAATTAGGTTATTAGTAATGCTTTGACCTAGACTATAACTTTCTAGGACCCCAACATAAGTTATCTTGTGTTTAGATTTTAAAACATGCACTTCACCTATCCTTAGGTGATAACCACAACGGGAACATCAAGTTCGAATCCGCTTTGAAAATTAATCATCTGTTCTTGGATGATTGATTACTAAGTTTTGAACCCTCTATTGTAAGGTTTTGAACCCTAAGTTACAAGGTTTTGAACCCTAAGTTACAAGGTTTTGAACCCCTTTAAACTTTCAAAATCTCGTCAAGGTTTTTGGGTTTTTAATAGTGTGAACACGTGCAAACTGGAAGAGTGAATGCCTGTACCCTGGGTTTTCTGTCTAAGGCTAGAGTGTTCGTACAAATCCACATAATCGGACCAGTCACTCTTACCTGGGAACTCTTGGGGTGAGTGTTCACTTATAGGCGAGCATGTCTTCGCGATACATTATTTTTGACCCACTTACTTTGATTAGTCACATTGTGTCATTTGTTTACCTTGTGGTAACAAACAAATAACCATCATCTTTGCTTTTGTTTATTTTTGTATCATCTCGTCCTTTTCATTCAATCCTCTCACTCGTTTCCTTTCATGTTTCCCTCTTTTTAGAATGCCTCCTCGACGCGAACATCAGATAGCGACTGCCGAACTGGCAGAAATCATTGCACAGCAGATGGCTGCTGCCTTCCCAAATTTCATTGCTCAAATGAACCAAGCCAACAACAACAATCATGCTCTATGCAATTTCAAGAGTTTCAACTCGGCTAAACCACTCAAGTTTAGTGGTACGGAAGGAGCAACTGGGCTTCTTCAATGGTTCGAGAGCATTGAGAATACTTTCCATCACGTGCAGTGTCCTGACAATCGCAAGGTCGAGTTTTATTCGAGTGTGTTTCAGAAGAGGGCTCTTACGTGGTGGAATGGGGTTATGAGAGATCGTGGTGCAGAAGTTGCTCTAGCACAGACATGGGCTGAACTTAGGGCTCTTATGATGAGGGAGTTTTGTCCTCGTCATGAACTGCGAGCTTTGGAGAGGGAGTTTGATGATTTGAAGCAAAATAGTGGTGAGCATCGAGCATATACTGATAGGTTTGAGGAGTTGAGTCTGCTTTGCCCAACAATGGTTACCCCACTCGACAAGGCTATCAAAAGGTACATCGATGGTCTACCTGACTCGGTACAAGACATCATTACTGGTAGTAACCCTACCACACTCCGTCAGGCGATCGAGTTATTAGCGACATTGACTGAGTCGCATGTTCGAAAGGGGAAGTTGCACAAAAAGGGTGACAAGGGTAAGAAGCAGGCATCTGACAAAGAAGATAGCAAGAAAGGTCAAAACAAGAAGGGAAAGGATTATGGTTCCTCAAGGGGGTCAAGGAAGCGTAAGGCTTCCCAAAATTTTGCTGTCACTGCCCAAGTTAACCAGGCAGCTCCCAACCAACCCGCACAGCCTCTAGCAAAGAAACCTTATGAAGGAAATGCACCTTTGTGCAATAGATGCAACATTCACCATCAGCCGCAATTTCCATGCCGTTTTTGTACTAACTGTGGAAGAAATGGTCATCTTGCCGCTACTTGTCGCATTCCTGTTAACCAGAATCAGGCAGTTCAGAACCAAGCCCAACAAGTTGCTCAGCCTCTTGCTCAGCAACAAGGTCAAGCTGCACGACCTCATTTTCCTCCTGGTTCTTGCTATAATTGTGGGGATCTGACCCACTACAGAAACCGATGCCCAAGATTAGCTAATGCTAATCCAAATCAGAATCAGGCTCAGGCTCAAGGTCGAGTCTTCAACATGAATGCACAAGAGGCACAAGCAGACAATGAAGTGGTGAACGGTACATTCTTTATTAATAATCAGCCTGCATCTGTTCTTTTTTATTCGGGTGCCAATAAGAGTTTTGTGTCATTATCTTTTGAGCCATTGCTTCGCGTGTCTAGAAGGAAACTAGGAAAGCCTTTGACAGTAGAAGTTGCTAGTGGTGAACCCATTGTTCTTGATTCTGTTCTTCGCAACTGCCAGTTGAACCTTAACGACCATCTTTTTCCTATTAACCTCACGCCTATGCAACTTGGAAGCTTCGACGTTATTGTGGGTATGGATTGGTTAGCCAAGCATCACGCAGAGGTAGTTTGTTTTGAGAAGATTGTTTGTGTGCCGCTTTCGACAGGCGAGATCCTACAGGTGCATGGTGAGAAACCTGCCGGTGGTCTCAAACTCATGTCTTGTTTTAAAGCTCGGAAGTACCTGCGAAAGAACTATGTGGCATTTTTGGCACATGTTGTAGCAGATAAGGGCAAAGGTAAGTCTATTCAAGATATCCCTGTTGTTAGGGATTATCCTGAGGTGTTTCCTGAAGAGTTACCTGGTCTACCTCCAGCATGCCAAGTCGAGTTCCGTATTGATCTCGTGCCTGGTGCAAATCCCATTGCCAGATCTCCATATCGTCTTGCACCGTCTGAGATGCAAGAGTTGTCTAAGCAGCTTCAGGAGCTATCTGACAAAGGTTTTATTCGTCCTAGCTTTTCACCTTGGGGTGCTCCCGTTCTTTTTGTCAAGAAGAAGGATGGATCCTTTAGGATGTGTATCGATTATCATGAGCTTAACAAGCTTACCATCAAGAATCGATATCCCCTACCTCGCATCGATGATCTCTTTGATCAGTTACAAGGTGGTTCTTATTTTTCAAAGATTGATCTACGATCTGGATATCGTCAACTTCGTGTGCATGAAGAAGATATTCCCAAGACAGCGTTCCGCACTCGATATAGGCATTATGAGTTCACAGTCATGCCATTCGGTTTAACTAATGCTCCTGCTGTTTTCATGGACTTAATGAATAGGGTCTGCAAGCCTTATTTGGATCAGTTCGTCATTGTTTTTATTGATGACATTTTGATATACTCTAAGACGCGAGCTGATCACGAGCAACATCTTCGTCTTACTTTGGAACTCCTAAAGAAAGAGCAACTTTTCGCCAAATTCTCCAAGTGTGAATTCTGGCTTAAAGAAGTTCAATTCTTAGGACATATTGTCAACGAACAAGGTATTCATGTAGATCCCTCCAAGATCAGTGCGATCAAGGATTGGGATACGCCTACTACTCCTACTGAAGTTCGTTCTTTTCTTGGTCTTGCGGGTTATTACCGCCGCTTCATTGAAAATTTCTCGAAGATTGCAGTTCCTCTAACTGCTCTAACTCAGAAGAACAAGCCCTTTGATTGGGGATTCAAACAAGAGGAAGCTTTTCAAAACTTGAAGCAGAAACTTTGCGACGCGCCTGTTCTGACCTTGCCTGAGGGCAATGATGATTTCGTCGTTTATTGCGATGCATCTAAATTGGGTCTTGGCTGTGTTCTGATGCAAAGAAACAAAGTCATAGCATATGCATCGAGGCAGTTGAAGATACATGAGAAGAACTACACCACTCATGATCTTGAGTTAGGTGCAGTTGTCTTCGCTCTTAAGATCTGGAGACACTATTTGTACGGAACAAAATGTGTGGTTTTCACGGACCACAAAAGTCTTCAGCATATCTTCAATCAGAAAGAACTCAACATGAGGCAACGACATTGGGTCGAGCTTCTAAACGACTATGACTGCGAAATTCGCTACCATCCTGGTAAGGCGAATGTCGTAGCCGACGCATTGAGTCGTAAGGAACGTACTAAGCTTCATTGTGTACGTGTTCAATCTGATATTCAAGCTCGATCTGATATCCAAACCCGCATTTCTCAGGCTCAACAATCTTGTGTTTCACAAGGTTTGATGGATAAGGAATTTCCCTATCACATAACCCCTGATTTGGAACTGAAGGACAACGGATCGTATTACTTCATGGACCATTTGTGGGTCCCAAGCCAAGATAATCTTCGCACTTTGCTTATGGATGAAGCCCATAAGTCTCGTTATTCTATTCATCCTGGCTCAGATAAGATGTATAAGGATCTTCGTATTCAGTATTGGTGGCCTGGTATGAAGAAAGACATTGCCTTATATGTATCAAAATGCCTTACTTGTCTTAAGGTTAAGGCTGAACATCAACGTCCTTCTGGTTTATTGGTGCAACCAGAGATCCCAGTTTGGAAATGGGAAAACATTACTATGGATCTCATTACTAAACTTCCACGCACAAAGAAAGGTCATGATGCCATCTGGGTAGTTGTTGATCGTCTTACAAAGTCAGCGCATTTCTTGCCTATCCGTGAGGATTTTTTCTGCTGACAAACTTGCTAAAATCTATGTGGATGAAATTGTAGCTAGACATGGTGTTCCTTTGAACATCATTTCTGACAGAGATGCTCGTTTCACTTCTCATTTTTGGAGAACCATGCAATCTGCTATGGGGACCCAACTTAATTTGAGCACGGCTTATCATCCACAAACGGATGGTCAATCTGAAAGAACAATCCAGACTCTGGAGGATATGCTTAGAGCTTGTGTGATCGATTTTGGTGGTAGTTGGGATTCACATCTTCCGTTGATTGAATTCTCCTACAACAACAGTTATCACTCCAGCATCAACATGGCTCCTTTCGAGGCTCTCTATGGTCGAAAATGTCGTTCACCAGTCTGCTGGAATGAGATCGGCGAGGCTCAGCTTACTGGACCGGCCCTCATTTTAGAGACAACTGACAAGATTAAGAAAGTTCGTGATAACCTTCAGACCGCTAGAAGCCGTCAAAAGAGTTACGCGGGCCCAAAACGCAAGCCCTTGGAATTTCAAGTCGGTGATCGAGTATTACTTAAGGTCTCACCTTGGAAAGGTGTGATCAGATTTGGAAAGAAAGGAAAACTTGCACCTAGATACGTTGGACCATTCAAGATCGTCAAAAGAATCGGTAAGGTAGCCTACAGACTTGAGTTACCTCCTGAACTTGGAAATGTTCATCCAACCTTTCATGTGCCCAATCTCAAGAGGTGTTTAGCCGATGAGAACCTCCACATACCACTTGACGAAATTCGTGTTGATAAAACACTGAAATTTGTTGAGAAGCCAGTGGAAATCATGGAACGTGAAGTCAAGTGGCTTAAACGCAAGCGCATTCCTTTGGTCAAAGTTCGCTGGGAATCTAAACGTGGACCTGAGTTTACTTGGGAACGCGGAGATCAAATGAAGGCGAAGTATCCGCATCTATTCCCATGAGTTTCCTCTAAATAAATTTCGGGACGAAATTTCCACAAGTAGGGGAGACTGTAACATCTGTGCTTGTAATCATTGTGAACATTTCAGTTATTAATAAAACAATGTTATTTGATCCCAATGTTTGTTTGGTTATGTTTTACATTTTTCGTGTTTTGACTTTTATTCGATTTCAAACTCTATATCACTTTCTGGAGAGTTATACGCAAACTGGTGCGTTAACGCAATCAGTTAAATGCGAAAAATACTCCGGAACATCAACATATACTTAACATACCTTAAATAACCTTTACAAAACTTAGAAATAAGTTTTGAAGGCTTTGGTATGGCAAAAACAAGTTAATTCGCATACAGGGACTAAATTTGACAAACTGCAAAAGTATGCCAATTTGAACTGTAACAGGCATTCCGGAACATGACCATAACTTAAACATACCATAAATATCCTTTACATAGCTTAGAAATAGGCTTTGAGGTGTTCGGTGTGCTAAAATAAACTTTTGGGTCATTCAGGGACTAAAAGCGTCAAAAAGTGTATAAGTTTGCATTTTCGCGCATAACTTACGTTCTGAATACATCCGGACATCCAAAAATTTATGTAAGCACTAAAATATTTTATTTTAGTGTTTGGCATAAGAAAAATCCATTCGTCACGCCATTTGTATTGTTTTTCGCGCTTATGCGCATTCCGTCGTAATTAAGCGAATATCGCGATCGTACGACCAAACCAACCAACATCCGGCATATTTTTGAGCATGTTTCATGTCCACAATGTTTAGGAATCATTTTAGGGCCTTAAAGTTGGCTTTACGGGCCTTAGAAGTGTCGGGAATGGCCTTAAAACACAACAGGGACCAAAACTGTCATTTCTGAAAGTTGTTTGCTGATCAGACAGGCCAGGCGGCCCGCGTAAACCCAGGGTGATACCTTGCGCGGCCCGCGTCAGTCTCCCAGACCAGATTCAATGTTTTAAACAAGCTGTTAACAGCCTTTCAACCCCCCCCCCCCCCCCAAAGGCCAATGCCACATGTCAAACTCTTGTGGTGGGGGCAAAATGAGTTACCACAACATTCCAACACATGTACGGATGAGATTCGATCACGTTATTCAAGAAACGATCCTAACGGTTCGAAGAATCCTATAAATACCCATCCATCCCCATTGCAAAACCCACAGGAATCTGATCTTAGAAGCTCTAAGTTGAAACCATTGTTTCATACCTGAGCTACTTGGATCAAGATTAGCTTTCGGGGACCCTTTGTAAGTATTCCTTCGTTCTTTTATTGCTTTTCGAGTCCGAAAGTCAAACTTTGTTTGACTTTCTACATTGACCAGTTCGAAGTTCGTTTGAACTTCGCAACGTGAGCATAATCACGATGGTTATAGTCCCTTGTGAGTATGCCTACTGATTACCACGTTGTCTAGGGTCGTAAGGGTAAGCGATCTAACAAATCGCTTATACCTTCGAACCCGACCCATTTGGTCGATCATTAGGATCCGACCAAACACATTAGGTGACCATAGTGTATAGGGAATAACCTTCCGAGGTTATACCTTATGGTCACATCGTTTAAGTAGTTGTATGATAGGTAGTTTATATGCCTTAGGTAAATTACCAAAATACCCCTTTGATGCCAAAATTCATTTTAAACATATGTAACATAACTTTTGGTATCTAAACTGATTTGGCAACAATATTAGACATGTTAAGGCATATTTTACTTGTCATAGGACTAGTTAGGCGGTCCGAACGCGTTTTACGCGAACGACGCGTTAAAGTAGCATAAGCTACCTAAACGGGTCGTAATGGGTCGTAAGCACTTAGGTTAGGTTTCATTTTAGTATGTAGGCTTTGTTAAACCATATTACATGAGTTCCTACACTCATTTGGTTTACAAACCCTCATGCTACCCGATTTCCGATTTAGGTCCGGTGTATTAACATAGTTACCTATATTAGGTGCCGTTTGATATCCGTGATCTCTAGCACTGTTTGGTTGTTACTCAAGGACTACTAAGCAATCTCAAGTGAGTACATAGACCCCTCTTTTACTATTTTCCAAACATTTTGGGGTGGAACACATGTGCCTACTTGTTACTTTCGTGCCTTTCATGTTTTCATATCATATGCTTGTTATGTTCATTAGTACACTTATAGTACATGATTTCACTGTGTTTATGCTATGTATGTCCATTGTGTGCATACTTAGTACATTGTTTTACATTACATTTCATGCTATGTATGTCCATTGTGTGCATACTTAGTACATTGTTTTACATTACATTTCATGCTATGTATGTCCATTGTGTGCATACTTAGTACATTGTTTTACATTACATTTTATGCTATGTATGCCCATTGTGTGCATACTTAGTACATTGTTTTACATTACATTTCATGCTATGTATGTCCATTGTGTGCATACTTAGTACATTGTTTTACATTACATTTCATGCTATGTATCTCCATTGTGTGCATACTTAGTACATTGTTTTACATTACATTTCACGCTAGGTATGTTCATTTGATTACATACTTAGTGCATTGTTTTCACATGCTTACATTTTGGTATGCCATTTGGGTTGTTTAAATAAGACAATGTACATTCATTAACACCGATCATGCCGCTCGTTAGTTGGTAATGGTACCATAGGACTTGACAACTCCCATTTCTGAAATCCCGGGTTTGTTTGGATTGGAAGGAATGACCGAATTCGATAAACATAACAACAAGATAGACCTTTAATTTGTTTGAAGGTCTATCGCCACAGTCACAAGGCTTGGATGTATGCATTTTTACAATACCGCATAGATGTTTGTTATCAGTATAGCATGCATTTGTTCCACAAAACATAACTTTGACTTAAACTATGTTTAATTCAATACCCTGTTTTTGTGCATTTTACATATGGTTTAGTTGATATATTTCACTTGCCATACATGATATTTTGGATACACAATTCATGATCTACACTAAAGCATAAACATTTGACATTGATATATACATTTGGTGATTTACATTAGACATGGACATTTTAATATGGTTTACACAATAACACTTGACAATTGATTTATACATGAACAATTTACAATGGTGGTTGTTTTGGGTATGTGGTTTGAGTAACGAGGCGTGTGTAATATGATACAAGTATGGTGGATACGCCGCTGGTACTTCCTATATATAAGTGCTGGTATGATATTACATGTCGTAGCGTTACTTAAATCATTTCAATATTTGACATATTACATTTTACATAAACAACTTATTTTTTACATAACATTGTTTTACAAAACAGTTTATTTTATATAACTCATTTTACATGGTTATTTTATAACCATACACCTTTCTTTTATATAATCTGATTTCTTATCGAGTTTTCATATGATTTATAAAAGAAAACACTTAACAAGATTCATGACTTGTTTTTATTAAACCTATCATTTAAAACCCAAGTCATGAATCCTATTTTCACAAAACCTATGTATCTCACAGGCATTTTTATGTTGACGTACCTATTTTCACATGTGTTTTCAGGAGCTGTTGCTTAGGACAATGATCGTGACACTAGGGCGGACCTATGCCTTAGAGACATAAAACGAAGATAGACTTAGTTTAATTATGTTATGTACTCTTTGTTTCCTGTTTAAGACAATGAAACTCTTATGTTAAATAAAATACAACTTTGAATGCCATGGTTATGAAACAATTAATTCTGTTACAACACTCCCCGACGTTTTCCGCCACGTGTTTCTCGTTCTACGTGGTCGGGGTGTGACAATAGACTTCCACTACCTCCTCATCATCAGATTCACCTGTATCATCCCTCGACCCCTCACCCTTTCGGCTGGCCGTTCCCTGCTCATCCCTAAGGGCATCAAACGGATTCTGTGACACTACACTAGCCGAAGGAACCAACTTTTTTACCCCTCCATTCGTTTTAACCCCAACCGGCCTGTACTCAAATTTCGGCTTAGCTTTATTTACATGAAAACCAGTTCTCCTAGCCGTTTTTTTACCCTCCACATCCATAAAACCATCTTCATCCACTTCTGGAATCTTCACCGGACCACGAGATTTCTTCCCAACATTTTGTTTCTGAGGTTTAAGCACTGCCATAGTAGGCTTCCTAGGCTATCTCGGGCAAGACTCATCAGAATGTCCAAAGACCTTACAATGGGCACATCTATAAGGACTCCATTCATATTCCACGGCCATCTTAACTTTAATAAAACCTTCACCTTCTAGTTCAGGCACCGCTATAACTATTTCCTCTTTAAAGGCATTCTCGGCTGAAATTTCTATCAATGCTCTTGCATAACTGCTCCTTCCCCAAGCATCCGTACACATTGAAGTGGTATATGTATCCAACAACTTCGGCTCACCAATAGCCGTAGCAATCATACTCAAACCATTTTCCGTATAGGCAACTAAAGGAACATCATGGATTTTAACCCAAACTTGTACCTTTTTAACTTCCTTCTTCTCTAGTCTCGAAGTAGGCGACCACTCACTAAGGAAGAGAGGTTGTGAACGAATAATCCAGGGTCCCTCTTTAAGGACATTCATCATACCTTCTTTGTCCGCAAACTTGAAAAAGAAAAACCCATTTGCATTCATCATAGACTTTTGCAAACCAAACTTCTTCCAATTGTTTCTCACAAAGTACTCAACAACCGGATAAGCCACACGATCCCCCAAGAAGTACCCATATAGTGTATTAGCTAACCTGTCTTGAACTTGTCTAACAGACTCCCGGGGAAGCACCACATCACAACCATCTTGCAATACCGGACTCGCAAGAGTGCGAAAGTTTACCTGTTTGGTCTTGACTGCCGAAACTGAATCCGCATAAGACCTTGGCATCGATGCATTACCTAGATCAGAGCTAACCTGAAATGTTGCCTGGTCTACCGTATTATCCGAGACCCTAATGTTTGGCTGCGCATTCTGCACATGAACATGAACACTATACTTGAGCAACTCATCAATGAGGTTGAATTTCCCAGGTTCCGGTTGAGGTGTCTGAACTATTCCTCGCCGAGGCATCCATGTGTTACCCTCAACATCGATCACACGGCTAGCTAGACTCGCAAAGGAGAGTGAAGGTTTAGTTCATTCATCAAGAGGGGAGACCCCATCGGTTTTATCCATTCGGCAGGAACCCTACTTTGATGACAAAAACTAGAACAGCAAACAGACGAAAAACGCAGATGAATGCGAACCCTAATCGGATGTACGGCTACTCAATTAGATCTGAAAAAGTGAAACTGGACACAAACAAACAGCAGTAAACCCTAAATCTTGAGGAAACAGCCGCTCACCCCGAAACCCAATCAAGAAGACAAAAAGAAAAAAATCACAACCCTAGAATTCGTAGGCCTGATCTGACTTCAACTATTTAGAAAACAAAGGAGCGATTAATTCTTACTAGAGAAGAAATTAACTTCCTTGGATGCTAAACAAGATCAGTCGAAATCAGGTAGAGATTGAAATGCCTAGGGTTATGTACGAACGCCGAAATCGCCCAGAGCCCCCATCTACTTCAGCTCATATTTCACTTTTTCTGAGCTTAAATCCACAAAAAGATATATATAGGACACTAAACGGGATAACTTAGCACTTTAACGGAACGGTATCAAACCGAACAACTGGACATTACCCGGAATACTAAAATATTATCAGAAACACTGTTTCACTTTTTTCTGAGCTAGTTACGGTCCCCGAGCACTATAACACCTTACATAATACCCGGTACACACTAAACACTAGACATAACATTAAACTCCCACTAATTAACTTATTTACCCACAAATTTACATCTTACCCCCCCCCTTGTGTGTAACCGTCCCCAAGGGACCCACCACCTCAAGATTTGAGTAAATCTCCCAAGTTCCCATGTAATCTTCTTAAAATCCCCATGAAATCCTTTCTTGGACTTAGGGAGATTGTGCTTGTACTTTGGTGGACACTTGAACCTTTGGTTAATAACACTTGGAGATTATAAGTAACATTCTCATCATCACCTTCAACACAAAACACCACTATCCTCCCTCCTCTAACCTACAGCCCAAGCACCACACCACAACACCTCCATTATCAACTACTTCTCTTACAAACCAAGGTGATATAGAGGTGCAAGGAGCTAAGTTAGGAAGTGTGGAAGCATCGGAAGTTGAAGGACCTCTTCCAAGTGCTATTAACCATCACTTTTCTTCTCTTGAACTTCCCTAGCCTTGAGCTAGTGGTAAGAACATGAATCCCTTCATACTTCATCTCATCTTAGTGGTTAAAGTAGAATATGTGATGTTAATCTTGAAGAACATCAAGAACACTAGAGAACATAAAGATGAAACTTAAACATAAGCTTTAAATATAAAGAAATCATGTTGTTGTAGTGTTGGTATACTTGTTGATTGTTGTTGTTGTAGAAATGATGTTGATCATCATGTAATCTTGCTAGATTATGATTAAAAACATAATCTAGCAAGATGAGAGGATGAACATGTTAAAGGTTATGAACCATCCTCACAAAAGGTCATGAACTTGAATAAATATGATGCTTCTTGTAAAATAATGAACAAGTAAGTTTAAAGTCTTGTAAAATCTAAATGTTTCACGTATGATTTACCAAGAAACCAAGTTAAAAATACAAGTTTTACTAACTCTTGGTTCTTACATAAATAAATATCATTTTAGTGGTTAACAAAGTAAAGAAGCATATGTGTAACAAGAAAAAACTAGATGTATGAGTATTTTTGGAAAATATGAACGTAAGTTGTAAAGATCCATATTCTTTAAAAATGGAGTTTTTAAAGAATCAACCTCAAATTAAAGGGTAACAAGACCTACTAAATACACTAGTAAGTTACTACACAATTTTATAAATCTTCAAGTTCATGAGTTGGTAGTTTATACTTGTTTTTAACAAGATTGGTAAGTAAAGATTGTATGTTAATGATTAAGAATTGTTTGAATGAATTTTTGAAAAGAAAATGATATGCTAGTAAGCATGGACAACTCCATTTACAAAGGAAACTCTGGCGAAATTTTCTAAAATCCCAACACTTAGAAAATATTTTTCTAAAACAAGCGTTACGAGTGTATTTTATAACTTGTTTTTCGAATATAAACTTCGCCATAATTTTTGTAACAAAACACCAAGTATCGGAGGTTGACTTTCGTAAATAAAATTTGATAAATATATATATTTAAAATATATATTGTATACTAAAACTCTTGTGTGAATATTTGTTTATTTTACCGTTATATTATTTTAGGGTAAAATAATATATAACTTAACAAAGTGCGTTGACGTTTAAATTGTGTGATATGTGATAAAAGTAATGGGTAGGTAAACCATACGTGCTGTGCATGAGAAATTGATTGTTATCTGTACCTTATTAGGACGTGCTTGATTTCCTGATTATTAGAGTAACTAATCTAACCGAGCAAACCGAGGTGAGTTCACACTTTTCTACAAAGCATGGTAATTCCCGGTGGGAATGGGAATGGGTTCAGGAATAGGGATTCCTCGTCCTTGGGACGTGTTCAGGAATGAGAATTCCTCGTCCTGTTGGGACGAAATTAGACTTACTGGACTAAAACTCTATCAGCGAAGTCCCTCCCTTTATATCGACTTAATCGCCGAGGCTATGGCGAGCGGGTCATTAGTTAATAGCGCTATTAGGTTTAACAAACCTCACACCGTGCCAGTCGGACGGGCGTGTACTAATGGACTATGGCACGTCGGTGATGATAGACACCGACGCTAGGGCACAAGTAATATTCGCTAGTAGTCGATATGATAAATGAGTCTGGTAGTTTAAATAATGGGGTAGCCCCCACGGCCGGAGTGCCAGGCTGGATAGCTAGGGAAGGTGGACATGGGATGGTTAACTGTTAAACGTTTTTCGAACTATGGGGTAACCCCCACGGCTGGATAGCTGATTAAGATTAAACTACGTTTTTGGAAACAACTCTAAAATGGACAACCAACCGTGAACTCACTCAACTTTGTTGTTGACTCGTTGTTACATGCTTTGCAGGTCGCTAGATGCTATGGGGCTTGCACAAGGAGGTGGTCGTTGTGGGATGCGAACTGATATGTCCCATACTTAATAAATAAACTTTATGAACTTATGAAACTTATGTTTTGGGTCTTTAAACTTATGAACTACGAACTTATGTTTTGGTTTAACGTCTTATGCTTCCGCTGTTTAAATTAAACTTGGTTAACTTCCTTTTGGTCACCAATTATATTGTGGTTAGTTTTATTTACTTATTTACGTTGTTCAATATGATTGGTGGCTCGATCCTGGTCATGTCACGCCTCCAGGCGGTGACACTCCGCATGATGGATTTTGGGGGTGTGACAGTTCTGGTACTGTTTCCAAGGGGAGAGCAAAGTTTGCTTGGAAGGATGTCTGTCTTCCAAAGTCTGAGGGCAGCCTGGGTATTAGGAGGATTGATGATGTTAACAAGTCGCTTATGGCGTATCATATATATAGTCTTCTTTCGGGCCGAAGATCTTTGTGGACTACTTGGGTCGGCCTTCATAGGCTAAAGAACCGTAGTATTTGGGATATTCCTGTGCAGAATAACGCTCCATGGGGCTGGAAGAAACTTTTAAAGTGTAGAGACTTACTTCGGGCCTCGTTTTGGAGTAAAGTATGTAATGGCTGAAGCACTTTTGTTTGGTTTGATCAATGGTGTAGCACTTTCCCCTTGGAGAGTGTTATTACTCCGAGACAAATGGCAAGATATGGATATAATGTGACGTCTAATGTTGCCGACGTGATTGAGAATGGAGCTTGGAGTTGGCCGGAGGCCTGGAGGAGCGTATACCCGGTGCTTTTTCTGCTTCCTCCAATAAATCTAACCAATACTCTGGACCAGATCTTGTGGAGAAATGCAGAAGGCAAAATGGTCCCCTTTGCTTCAAAGGAGGTATGCAATACAATCAGAATTCGTGAGCAACCGAAGGTTTGGTCAAACTTTGTTTGGTCAGCATTCAATATTCCTAAGCATGCCTTCTTATGCTGGCTTATTCTTAAGAGAAACTTGTGGACGCAGGATCGTATTATGCAGTGGAATCGTATGGTTCATGGTTCAATGAATCAGATGTGTTGTTTGTTGTGTTATGCAGATCTTGAAACGCATAATCACCTATTTTTCCAATGCTCGTACTATAAAAAAGTGTGGAGCATTGTTAGCAGTAAAGTGGGAATGACCATGGTTAACGAAAGACGAGATGATATTGTTGAATGGATGATACCAAGATCAAAATCGAGGGCAATTTCCTTGGTAGCGAGCAGGCTTATTGTTGCGGCTGCGGCGTATGTCATCTGGAGTGAAAGAAATGCCAGATTTTTTAGCAACCGGTTGAGGCCTCCAGAGCAGATTTCTGATATCATTATAAGCACGGTTCGAACAAAGTTAATCTCGTTTAAATATAAAGCTAATATTGATGCCAGACGTTTCTTGGAAGAGTGGAAGATTGATGGGGTCGAGTATTTCGATGAAGACTGAAGCGCTTAACTTGTAGGTTGTTTTGTTTTAGTCTTGTTTGTTTTTTTGTTGTGGTTCCTTGTTTACTCTTTTGTGGTATGTCACGAAGAGAACTAGAGGGTGTTGTTAGCCTTCCTACTTGTTTTGTTTTGGTTATGTTATAAAATCACCGGGGTAACCCTTTACCCAAAAAAAAGTGGAGAATCTTTGTCGGTCGATGGTCATCGTAGTAGTGATGTGGTTGGCATCATCTCAGCCATGAAAGTTCAGAAGTGTCTATGAAAGGGCTACCCTGCTATTTTAGCGCTTGTTACCGATACTCAGCCTGAAGAGAGGAAAATCGAAGACTTACCAGTTGTTCGGGAATTTTCTGACGTTTTTCCTGAAGAACTTCCTGGTTTACCTCCACACCATTAGGTAGAATTTCAGATTAACCTTACACCAGGAGCAGCCCCGATTGCACGTGCTCCTTATCGTCTTGCACCAGGAGAGTTGCAAGAGCTGTCAAATCAACTCCAAGAACTTTTGGATAGAGGTTTTATCCGACCCAGTTCTTCGCCTTGGGGAGCCCCAGTTCTATTTGTGAAGAAGAAAGACGGGTCCTTTCGAATGTGTATAGATTACCGTGAACTCAACAAGGTGACCGTCAAGAACCGTTATCCTTTACCACGTATCGACGATCTGTTTGACCAGTTGCAAGGGTCAAGTTTCTACTCGAAGATCGATTTAAGATCGGGCTATCATCAGATGAGAGTCCGAGAGGAGGATATCCCTAAGACAGCTTTTCGAAAGCGGTATGGCCATTATGAGTTTCTGGTTATGCCATTTGGGTTGACAAATGCACCAGCGGTTTTCATGGATCTCATCAACCGTGTGTGCAAACCGTATCTCGATGATTTCGTCATTGTGTTTATCGACGACATCTTGATTTACTCTAAGAGCAAGGAGGACCACGAGCGACACTTGCGTCTTATCTTGGAGCTCCTGAGGAAGGAGCAACTCTATGCTAAATTCTCTAAGTGTGATTTCTGGATTCGAGAAGTACACTTCCTTGGTCACATTGTTAATGAAATGGGGATACATGTGGATCCTACTAAGATTGATGCCATCAGAAATTGGGCGGCACCAAAGAATCTTTCGGATGTGCGACAATTTCTCGGTCTCGCTAGGTACTATCGCAGGTTTATTAAAGAATTCTTGAAGATCGCTAAACCTCTTACCTCGTTGACATAGAAAGGCGTTGTATATTCTTGGGGAACGAAGCAAGAGAATGCTTTTCAGCTCTTGAAACAAAAACTCTGCAGTGCACCAATCTTGTCTCTACCTGAAGGTACCGAGGATTTTGTGGTGTATTGTGATGCTTCTATTCAGGGTCTCGGCTGTGTGCTAATGCAACGCGAGAAGGTGATAGCATACGCTTCTCGGCAATTAAAGGTTCATGAGAAGAATTACACGACTCACGACTTAGAGTTGGGGGTCGTGGTCTTTGCGTTAAAAATCTGGAGGCATTACTTGTACGGTACTAAATGCACTATTTATACCGACCACAAGAGCCTTCAGCATATCTTTGATCAGAAGGAATTGAATATGCGACAGCGTCGCTGGGTAGTGTCACACCCCGACCGCGTTAAAACAACGAAGCCGCGACGGAAATGTCGGGGAGTGGAGCAACAGAATTATTGTTTCACAACCATGGATTCAAAAAGTTTCGTTTGATTAAATATTAAACATTAACATTGTCTTAAAGTTAAAACAAACAAGTTCACGTATCGTCTATCATCGTTATTATGTCACTAAGGCCTTGTCCAGTCCTAAGTGAGCATGCATCCTACTTGTAATCAACATCATTCGACACCACCTGAAACATATGTAAAAATAAAGTCAGCAAAGAAATGCCGGCGAGCACATAGGTTTTGTATGAGTGTCAGATTCATGGCTCGTTTACATGTTGAAATAACTCGTACCTCTTCGTTAATCGATATTAGGAAACCTTGTTTTGTAAAGTGTTTGCATTGTAAAATGAGTAACTAACTCAAAGAGTTAGTTATAGTTTATGTAATCTCGATGCCATGAATCTTAACCCAAAACATTTGCTTAAGTAAACCAAATCGTATATCGTTCTCGTAAAATAACTCGTATGGTTTATATCGTTTAGTAAACATCGTTGCATGTCTCGTTTGAAAATCGTTCATCCAAGTGAACTAAATAATGCCACGGAATGTAATATAATAAAAGCACTTATATATAAGAAGGACCAGCGGCGTATCTACCATGCTTTTGTCACATTAAACCCGTCCTGTTATCTAAACACTAACCAAAAACCAATCGTTCGTTCAATTCGTTTAACTTGTTTAAATCGTTCAAATCGTTCAATCCTTCCAAATCGTTCTCGTTCAATCGTTCAATCGTTAAAAATCGTTTAATCGTTCAAATCGTTCTCGTTTTAATTGTGAAAACTACTTTTGGTCGTCTCGTGGAATACATTCAAACCTTCGTAACTCGTCCATCGTTCAACTCGTATTAACAATCCACCAAAGGGTAAGTTAACAATTAACAGGTTCAGTCGTTACCCACATAACCCCATACATAACCATGGGTATAGTCCGATAACGGGATTTGTCAGATCCTATGGTACCATAACCTAATACTGGTCGGCTTGGACAAAGCTAATGAATGTTATTCGTTATGTAAATACGTCCAACAAGTTCGTTCACATTATCGAAATCGTTCTCGTTTAAAATAAACCATAGTATTCGTTTTTGAAATCATTGTTAAAACATCGAAATCGTTTAACACATATGAATCACCCCAAAACAATTGAAAACAGTAAAATAGGGGAACTATGTACTCACATCGAAGTGCAAAGTATCCTTGACTAAATGAACTAGCAAAGCTCGGGCAACCAAGGAAATCAAATAGCACCTAGTAATCGGATCGCTAGTTAATAAATCGACACCTAAATCGGAAGATCGGATAGAATGAGGTCTCGTAAACCAAATGAGTATTGGAACTCATGTGATATGGTTTAACAAAGCCTACATTCTAAATCGGAACCTATCCTAAGTGCTTTCGACCCGTTACGACCCATTAAGGTAGCTTAAGCTACTTTAACGCGTCATTCGTGCAAAAGCGCGTTCGAGACGCCTAACTAGTCCTATGACAAGTATTATATGCCTAAACATGTTTAAATATGTTGCATAATCAGTTTAAGTGACAAAAGTTAAGTTACATATGCTTAAATACCAATTACGCATGAAAATGGCATTTTGGTCATTTTCCTAAGGCATATAAACTACCTATCATACAACTAATTAAACTAAGTGGCCATAAGGTATAACCTCGGAAGGTTATTCCCTATACAACTATGGTCACATAATATGTTTGGTCGGATCCTAATGATCGACCAAACGGGTCGAGTTCGAAAGTCTAAGCGGTTGTCAAGACCGCTTGACTTACGACCCTATACAAGCACTAGACTAAAAGTGACGAGTTAAACATGTTAAAACATGTTTAACTAAGTTAGAAAACAGGTTTGATATTAAAACAAAGCGTTTTGATACCTGAAAATAGCTTCGATGTAAAATACGCATAAACACGTATTTTGACCGAAACTTTGACTCGTCACTTCGACTAATCAATGTGGTAATCAGTAGGTATAGTCACAAGGGACTATAACCATCGTGATTACACTCACATTGCAAAGTTCAAACTAACTTTGTGTTGACCAAATCGTGGTCAAAGCAGAAAGTCAAACACTTGTTTGACTTCCATGCTTGAAAAGCAATAACAAGCATGAAAGAAACTTATAAAAGGTCCAAGCAATGAAGAATTTGATCTAAAATACTCAAGTATAAAGCTAAGGCTTCAACTTAGAGCAAATTCAGACCAAATGTGTGAGGAATGAGTGAAAATCAAGTGGGTATTTAAAGATTTTCAAGAACCGTTAGGATCGTTTCTCGTAATTTGAGCTTCAATCTGAGCCATCCAAGTGTTACCCACTGATTTACAATACTAGGGGTGTCCAAAACCAGCTCAAGGTTTGATTAAACCATGTCCAAAAAAAAAAAAACCAGCTGCTGTTGCTGAAAAACTGTTTTGCTGAACTGGCCATCAGTCGTGCCCCGCGTAAGATGAGGTCTCATCTTACGCGCCCCGCGAGGGACATGTTTGGCAAAATGGCAGAAATGGTCCCTGCATGTTAAAAACTTAATTTTTGACACGTTTAAGCCCTGTTAACCCCATTTCAAGGCTCCACAATGAAGTTAAAGCATAGGGAACATGAAATGTGCTTGAAAACATCTCGGATTTCGGTTCATTTGGTCATACGGTTGCGTTATTCGGTTAATTACGATGAAAACTCGAACGGACGCAAAAACGATCCAAATTTCACGACGAATGGTATTTTTGCATTCCAATCACTAAAATGAAATATTTTAATGATTACAAAAGTTTTTGGATGTCCGGATATGTTCAGAACTTAAGATATGTGCGAAAATGCAAACTTATGCACTTTTTGATGCTTTTAGTCCCTGTTTGATCAAAAAGTTTATTTTCGCATACCAAACCCCTCAAAGCCTATTTCTAAGCTATGTAAAGGATATTTAGGGTATGTTTAACTTATGATCAAGTTCCAGAATGTTCGTTACTATACAAATCGGCATACTTTCGCAGTTTGACACAAATAGTCCCTACGATCGAATAAACTTGTTTTCTTTTTGGGTAAAGGGTTACCCCGGTGATTTTATATATCAACAACCAAATACAAACCAAGTAGTGTAGAGGAACTACACTAGTTCGATCATGAGGCATTCCCCATGAAAGTAAACCAAACACCAAACTCAACGACTACAAATCAACACAAAACAACTAGCCTAGCATCTAGCAAAAAAGGAAAAACAATCCAAAAGCTAGTCAGCCACCATCATCCAATATCTCTTTGCCATGGACTTCCCATTCGCTTAAAAGCCTGCGAACATTACCAGTATTCTTCAGTCTCGCTCCCATTAACTTGTATCGAACCAATTGTATTATATGAGCACCAACAGTCTCTGGAGGTCTCAGCTGATTCTTGAATATCCTAGCATTGCGCTCCTGCCAAATGACGTACGCAGTAGCCGCGACCACCACTCTAGCAACATAATCAGTGGCTAGTTTTGATTTGGACCGAATAAGTAACCAAGTCACAATATCAGCCCACTTAGGTTGAACCGAATCCATACCCACCTTCCGTTTCACCATATCCCAAACTTTTGACGAGTAATTACATTCAAAGAACAAATGGCTATGGGAATCGTGATTTACATAGCATAATAAACAACACATCATGTTCATATTTTTCCTCGCATGATCAGCCACATGAGAAACGCATGCCGCGGGATACATTGAGCAAACCAGACAATAGTACTCCATTCTACGTCCGTTTCCTTATACCGAATCGAGTTCCACACACACGAGGTCGAAAAATCTTTCCGATCATTACCATCACGCCACATGAATCTGTCAGGTTTGTTCGGGGTGATATGGAATTGATCTAGCTGGATTAAAACTGGGAATAAGTCCCTCCAAGCAACCGGCCATTTCCACTCTCCATTTAACTGAATGTCAGACACAGAGGCCTCCAATCGAAATCCCGCATTAGCAATGGTTCTAGGCGAAATAAAATTCCCGAGCGGCCCTAGACCACACCAAGAATCATACCAAGCCGAGGTCCTAGTACCATTACCGATATCCGACCAAAAATACTCTCTCATTTGCGGTCTAAGTTGAAGAAGCTTCCTCCATGAGTAGCAGCAATTCGAAATAACTTTAGATATCCAAAAGTTTTTACCTTTTAATCTGTAGCTGTGAACCCACTCCACCCACAACGAGTTTCTTTTCGTAACAATACTCCAAATATGATTAGTCATGAGAGCTTTATTTACGTCCCCTAACCGCCGAATCCCCAATCCGCCTTCATACTTAGGGAGACAAACCACTTTCCAAGAAACCTTCGCTTTACCTTTTTGGAACACAAAGTCTTGGGACCAAAGAAAATTCCGCATCTTCGCCTCCAATTCATGAATGACCCGAGTCGGCAATATAAAAACAGAAGACCAGAAAATATGCATAGAAGACAAGACAGAAATAATGAGTTGCAACCTACCAGCAAACGAGAGTAATTTGTTTCTCCAATGCATGATTCCTTTATCAAGCTTTTCCATCATAGCACTACAATCTTTATAAAGAAGCCCTGACGAAATTAGGGGCACACAAAGATAGCGCACAGGCAAGGATCCCTCCTTAAATGGCATAATGTTCAGAATAGCGTTTTTAATATAACTTGGGACATTACAAAAGAACACCGTACTTTTCTGGATACTAGGCACCAACCCCGACATTTTAGAAAACTTAGAGAGAGAATTCATAATACATCTAGCCGAAGCAATTTCCCCTCTGGCAAAAAGGAACAAATCGTCTGCAAAACATAGGTTGATTATTTGCTGCTTTTCACATTTGTTATGAAATTTAAAAGAAGAGTCGATCCTGATCATATGATGCAAAATGCCCGTGAGAACCTCCATAACAAGAGTAAATAAATACGGGGAAAGAGGATCTCCCTGACGAAGCCCCCGATTACCTTTGAAATACCCATGCACATTACCGTTGACACAAACAGAGTACGATGCAGTAGAGACACATACCATGATCCAATTGACCATCTTTATGCTAAACCCAAAACCAAGCAAGATATTTTTAAGGAACCTCCAATCAACCGTATCATAGGCCTTTTGGATATCTACTTTAAAAGCACATCTTGGGGGGCCAATATTTCTATGATAATTGTGCATCAATTCTTGGGTTAACAGAATATTGTCAGAGATCTTCCTTCCTGGTACAAAAGCAGATTGGTTTATGCTGACAATATTATTCAAAGCCACCTTCACTCTCTCCGCAACTATCTTGCTAATGCATTTATACATGACATTACAACAAGCTATCGGCCTGAAATCAGTCACAACCGAGGGGGAAGGAACCTTTGGCACTAGCACAATAAGAGTGTGATTTAACTCTCGGAGAAGATTCCCTGTATAAAAAAAAATCAATAATAGCCCTTGAGACATCATTACCAACAATAGGCCACGCACTCTTGAAAAAAGCTGCCGTAAACCCATCGGGACCAGGCGACTTGTCAATGCCAATAGAAAACATAGCCTTTTTTACCTCATCTTCAGTCACCTGTCTACACATATGAGTCGCAACATTCGGATCTAAGACTTTAGAAAATAAATCCGGAGCCAGATTTAGCGACGTATCGCCCCGGCAACCCAAAAACTTCTCGTAGTGATCGACAAAAGCTTGATGAACATGATTGCCCTCAAAGACAACACCCCCAGTATCACGAATAATATCAATACGGCTACGATGATTTTTGTTTTTTAGCGAAGAATGAAAAAAAGCCGTGTTCATATCCCCAGCCCTCAACCAGTCCACTTTGGATTTCTGTTTCAGAAAACGCTCCTCATCCAATAGAGCTTCTTGGTATTCAGCACTTAGAGTAGCTTCTTCAACCTGAAAATTCTCATTATTCGGGTGTTTATCAATAGAACTCTGAATGACATCAAGCTTCTCACGGAGACTTTCAACTTTTTTTATGCAAGTTACCTTGCTTAAATAACAGTGCACGAAGAGGTTTTTTCAGAAGCCGAAGACGTTTTACAACACAGAACTGGTGCACTCCATTAACTCTAGTATCCCACACCCGCTTCACAATATCTAAGAATTCAGGCTTAAACACCAGAAAATTAGCAAATTTAAACGACCGAGGTTTCAAAATACCAGCATCTGGGAGCTTTAAAATGCAAGGGCAGTGATCCGAGAGCCGATACGGCTGGAAGAGAGCAACAACATTCGGAAAATTACTTACAAATTGGGTATTACCAAGCACTCTATCGATCTTTTTCAGCAAACCAATCCCTTTCTTGGGCTTCTGGCTCCATGTAAAATGGAGACCGGACCGATTAATATCAAACATTTCAAGATCATCCACACACTCTTGGAATTCTTTCATACTCAGAGAAACAGATGAGGCCCCCACCGATTTATCTTCTAGGTTTAAAGCGGAGTTGAAATCTCCTATTAGAAACCATGGATTATTGCCAACAAAGATTTTGTGCATAGATAAATGGTGCCATAGCTCCCTACGGGTCACATAATAATTAGCCGCATAAACAACCGAACAAAAGGCTATATTGTTATCCGTCTTGAAAAAGAGTTGTAAATGAATAACCTGATCAGTCTGAGACAACACCATAACATCAAAAACGGCTGGATTCTAGCCTATAATAATCCTCGTACCTTTGCTACAACGAGCCCCATTGGACGTCCAATCCCAGGAACGAAACACAGATCTGCACACATGACTCAGTCTACTAACATCAACATGCGACTCTAGAATTGCACATAAACTCAAATTATAATCCTTTACAGCCTGTCGAACCTCCGTTTGTTTCAGGGGGCGGTTCAACCCCCTTATATTCCAAGAAGCAAGACTAACCATTGTTAACCACAAAAAAAGGAGTGCTTGCCCCTTGTTTAGTATCAGGTTTCCTAGAGTCACTGACAAGAAATTCATCCATCTCATTATATACTTCCTGAACCTCGTCATCATCCGATTCATCTTTATCATCCCCTGCTCCACTTCCACCAGCTTCATGGTCATTCCTCGCATCATTTAACACGTCAAAGGGATTGTTTGAGATAAAGCTAGATGTTGGGGTTGATTTATTAGGCCCTCCACTAGTTTTTAACCCAACCGGACGGTATTCAAACTTCTGTTTTTGCTTATGAAAAAAAAAACCCCGTTCTCTTTGCCGTTTTCCTAGCATCCACATCCATGAACCCGTCTTTGTCTACCACTGGTTGTTTCGAAGGCCCTTTAGATTTAGATACCTGATGAGCTGTTTGAATAGTAGCCGGACCCCTCTTGACCTGCCTGACTTGTCTCGGGCAAGCCCCATCATTATGCCCAAAAACCTTGCAAATGGTGCATCGATGAGGGCTCCATTCATACTCCACATACACCTTTTCCTTAACAAATCCATCCCCTTCCAAATCTGGAACTGCAATCACAATTTCCTCTTTGAAATCATTGTCAGCCGAGATCTCAACCAAAGCTCTAGCAAAGCTACTCCTTCCCCAAGAGTCTAAGCACATTGAGGTAGTGTACGTGTCTAAAACCATAGGATTACCGATAGCCGTTGCAATCATGCTTAATCCATCCTCTGTATACGCAGCAAGAGGGATATCGTGTATTTTAACCCAAAGTTGCACAGATTTAACTTCCTTTTTTTCCAGTTTCGAAGATGGGGACCATACATTAAGAAATAGAGGTTGCGAACGAATGATCCAAGGACCCTCTTTCATAGCATTCATCATACCAATTTCATCAGCAAACTTAAAAAAGAAAAAACCACTCGCATTCATCATAGACTTTTGTAGGCCAAATTTCTTCCAATTATTCCTCACGAAGTATTCGACTACCGGGTATGCAACACGATCACCAAGGAAGTATCCATATAACGTATAGCAAGCTTATCTTTAACAACTCTAACAGATTCTTTCGGCAGAACAACATCACATCCCTCATGACCTACCGGACTTGTAAGAGTTCTAAAATTGACCTTCCTGGAACTAGATGCCCCAACAGAATCAGCATAAGATACTGGAGACTTACCTGATTCCCTTCGGACATTCTGACTACCTTGCGCACCAACCTGATTGATCAACGAACCCTTATCAGCCGTACTAGGGTTTGCATTAGATGCCCCACTAGGGTTTACATGGGAAGCTTTCATCTCCGCCACATAATTCCCTCCACATGCAGAATCAACATTCAACTCCACAGGCTTAGAAATTTTGAACAAACCATCAATGACCGAACTATTGTTGGTTGAGTACATACCCCGCCTGGGGATCAGATTGTTGCCCTCAATATTTGTCACCCGCAGCCCAATACCATGAATCGGTGGTGATTTCTCTTCCGTCCCCGGAGTGACACCCTCCTTTAACGAATTATGACCATCACTTCTACCCTCCATGCACACGTATCACCAAAACAAAACAATAAACTCCAGCCGGCCAAGAAACAATTACAGAAAAAAACCCTAATCCTGAAACCCTAGAGCCGAATTTCAATCCTTAACACATTAACCCGGGGTATCAATCTAGCTAAATTAAACTCAGTTAACCGCGACCAATAACAACCGGATTAATAAGTCAGGATCTCTAAACAGCAACTATGGCGGCGATTGAGGAAGAAACGAAAAAAACCCTAATTTCAGATTGATTACTATTGCTAACTAGTTCGTTATAGAGATTTGATGAACAAACTCTAATCACAGACTGTTATACAAACGAATCTCAAAGAAAATTTAGGGTTCATGATGAACAAGAAAATCGCCCAGGAGAGAGGGAGGGTTGCGTCAGATATACTTACCAAAAGTTATGTTACATATGCTTAAAATGAATTTTGGCATTTTGGTAATTTACCTAAGGAAATAAACTTGTTTTCTACACACCAAACCATCCAAAACTTATTTCTAAGTTATGTAGAGGTTATTTAAGGTATGTTAAGCCCATTTCACTATTCCGGAGTGTTTGTCGCATTAAACTGATTGCGTTTATGCATCAGTTTGCGTATAACTTTCCAGAAAGTGATTTAAAGCTTGAAATCAAACTTGAATCAAATTGTAAAATCATCAAACACAAATATACACATATTAAGACCAAAACACATCGTTTTATTGATAATTGATATTGTTTTACATCACCCAGGTAAAGCTAACGTTGTAGCTGATGCCCTTAGTCGAAAGGAAACGAAACCCAAGCGTGTACGAACCTTACAGCTCACTATTCACTCAAATCTTCCTGATCAGATCCGTTTGGCTGTGACACCTGTGCTTGTAATCATTGTAAACAGTTCAGTTATCAATAAAATAATGTTATTTGATCCCAATGTTTGTTTTTTTATGTTTGACATTTTGCATGTTTTGATTTTTGTTCAATTTCAAACTCTATATCGCTTTCTGGAGAGATATACGCAAACCGATGCGTAAACGTAATCAGTTTAATGCGACAAACACTCCGGAACATCAATATATGCTTAACATACCTTAAATAACCTTTACATAACTTAGATATAAGTTTTGAAGGCTTCGGTATGGCGAAATCAAGTTTATTCGCTTACAGGGACTAATTTCGACAAACTGCGAAAGTATGCCGATTCATACTGTAACGAACATTCTAGAACTTGATCATAAGTTAAACATACCCTAAATATCCATTATATAGCTTAGAAATAGGCTTTGAGGGGTTAGGTATGCTAAAATAAACTTTTTGGTCATTCAGGGACTAAAAGCGTCAAAAGTGCATAAGTTTGCATTTTCGAGCATATCTTACGTTCTGAATACATCTCCGGACATCCAAAAATTTATGTAATCATTAAAATATTTTATTTTAGTGATTGGCATGATAAAATTCCATTCGTCGCGTAATTTGGATCGTTTTTCACGTCCGTTCGTGTTTCGTCGTAATTAACCGAATAACGTGATCGTACGACCAAACGAACTGACATCCGACATATTTTTGAGCATGTTTCATGTCCCTATGCTTTAACATCCTTATAGAGTCTAAAAAATTTGTTAAACGGGTGTTAGAAGTTAAAAACGCAAGTTTGGATGTCAAAGGGGCCAAAGTTGCAACAAATGAAAACTTGTGAGTGTGACCAGCCTGGCCCGACCATTGCTTACGGTTTCCAGAACGGGACTTATGGTTTAGTCTGCCAGCATTGCATTTTTTCTTTGGTGGCCACTCCAAGCTTCCAAAACCCATCGAATCAAAACCATGAGCTAGTTTTTGAGGCACCCATGGTATTTCAAAACAATGGGCACACTTGTAAGGCCAAGATCAAAGCTCAATTATCGAGGAACGATCCTAACGGTTGTCCAAAATCTATATAAACCCACCTCCATTCATTCCAAACCCACACATTTGATCTCAATCTTCTTCTCTAAGTTGAAGCTCTCCTTGTGAAGCTTCATACCTGAGAAATTTTTGAGAGTCAAATCTTCCTAGCTTGGACCCTTTGTAAGTATTCTTTCGTGCTCGTTTATTGTTTCTCAAGCATGAAAGTCAAATAGTGTTTGACTTTCAGCTTTGACCAGTTTATGGTCAACACAAAGTTCGTTTGAACTTCGCAACGTGAGCGTAATCACGATGGTCATAGTCCTTTGTGACTATACCTACTGATTACCACGTTATTTAGGCGTAGTGACGACTTATAGTTTCGGCCAAAATACGCGTTTATGCGTATTTTGCAACCAAACTATTTTTGGGTATCAAGACCCTTTGTTTTGATATCAAACTTGTTTTCTAACTTCGTTAAACATGTTTTAACATGTTTAACTCGTCACTTTAGGTTTAGTACTTATATAGGGTCGTAAGGTAAGCGGTCTAAACAACCGCTTAGACTTTCGAACCTGACCCGTTTGGTCGATCATTAGGATTCGATCAAACACATTTTGTGACCATAGTTGTATAGGGAATAACCTTCCGAGGTTATACCTTATGGTCACTACGTTTAGTTAGTTGTATGATAAGTAGTTTATATGCCTTAGGAAAATGACCAAAATGCCCTTTTGCGCATAAATTCATTTTAAGCATATGTAACCTAAATTTTAACATCTAAACTGATTAGGCAACATTATTAGACATGTTAAGGCATATAATACTTGTCATAGGACTAGTTAGGCGGTCCGAACGCGTTTTACGCGAACGACGCGTTAATGTAGCATAAGCTACCTAAACAAGTCGTAATGGGTCGTAAGCACTTAGGTTAGGTTCCGTTTTAGAATGTAGGCTTTGTTAAACCATATTACATGAGTTCTTGTACTCATTTGGTTTACAAAACCACATTTTATCCGATCCTCTGATTTAGGTCCGTTTATTAACATAGTTACCTATATTAGGTGCCGTTTGATTCCGTGATCTTTCTTGCTTTGCTTGGTTGTTATCCAAAGACTATTGAGCAATCTCAAGTGAGTACATAGTCCCCTCTTTTACGTTTTCAAATGTTTTGGGGTGATACACATGTGCCTACTTGTTACTTTCGTGCTTTTCATGTTTTCATATCATATGCTTGTTATGTTCATTAGTACGCATATAGTACATGATTTCATTATGTTTTGCTATGTATGTTCACTTAGCATGCTAGCACATTGTTTTACATTGCATTTCTGTTGCATATGTTCACTTAGCATATGGACACGTTGATTTACATTGCATTTCTGTTGCATATGTTCACTCAGCATATGGACACATTGTTTTACATCTCTACTTTGTATGTTCACTTAGCATACTAGGTACATTGTTTTCATAAAACATGCTTACATTTGGTATGACATTTGGTTTGTTTAACGAACTAAAATACGTTCATTAACATTAGCTACGCCGCTCGGTAGTAAGTAGTGGTACCATAGGACTTGACAACTCCCATTTCTGGCTTCCTAGGTTTGTTTGGAAGTAGGAAATGACTGAATCCAAAAACATTTTTGATAACCTTTGATTTGTTCTAAGGTTTATCCTACAGTCTCAAGGCTTGAATGTATACGTTTCACATTACCGCATAGATGTTTGTATCAGTAAAGCATGCATTTATTTTACAAAACATAACATTTGATTTATTCAATTACTTTGTTTTGTTCATTTTTACATATGGTTTAAGTAGTCACTTTTTACTTACCATACATGACATTTGTTAACACATTACATGATTTACATTTGACAATAGACATTTTATTACACAATAAACATTTCTACAATTGTTTGAACATTACATCTTGGTGGTTTGTTTGGGTAAGTGATTTACATAACGAGGCGACACGTAATATGATAAAAGCATGGTGGATACGCCGCTGGTACTTCCTATATATAAGTGCTTTTACGATATTACATGTCGTGGCGTTATTTAAACCATTTCAGTTTAGACATATTTCACTTACAACATATTTTTACATAAACATTGTTTTACAAACAACTTATTTTATACAAACTCATTTTTACTTAATTACTTATTTAACTAAACATCTTTCTTTTATATACCATCAGATTTTCTTATCACTTTTTATATGATTTTATAAAAGAAAACACTTAACCAGATTCATGACTAACTTTTATGAAACATTTCTTTAAACTTAAGTCATGAATCCTATTTGAACAAAACCTATGTATCTCACAAGCATTTTTATGCTAAGGAGCTGGTGCATAAGTTTGATCAGGATACACTAGGGTGGACTCGGGCCTTAGTGACATAAAAGAAGCAAGTTTAGTTTAAATAATGTTATGTACTCTTGTTTCCTTGTTTGTTTTAAGACAATGTAACCAATGTTTATAAATAAAACATAACTATAAATACCATGGTTGTGAAACAATAATTCTGTTGCAACACTCCCTGACGTTTCCACCGCGGTTTCGTTGTTTTACGCTGTCGGGGTGTGACAGAAGAGTTGGTATCAGAGCCAATGGTTATAGGGAATTAGGTTATTAGTAATGCTTTGACCTAGACTATAACTTTTCTAGGACCCTAACGCAAGTTAGCTTGTGTTTAGATCTTAAAACACTACCGTCACCTATCTTTAGGTGATTACCAAAACAAGAACACAATTTTCTGAAACGGTTTTTGAAAATCAATCATCTGTTTTTAAATAATTTGTTATAAGGTTTTGAACCCTCCAATTTTTCAAAATGATTTTGAAAATTCAATCATCCATTCTTGAATGATTCTCTTGGCCTTGTGCCTTCCAAGTTTTGAAAATCTCGTCAAAGTTTGGATCTAAATAGTGTGAACACGTGCAAACTGGAAGGGTGAATGCATGTACCCTGAGTTTTCTGTCTAAGGCTAGAGTGTTCGTACAAATCCACATAATCGGACCAGTCACTCTTACCTGGGAACTCTTGGGGTGAGTGTTCACTTATAGGCGAGCATGTCTTCGCGATACATTATTTTTGACCCATTTACTTTGATTAGTCACTGTGTGTCGTTTGTTTGCTTTGTGACACGAACGAATGACCACCATCTTTGCTTTTTGTCGATTTTTGTATCATCTCATTCTTTTCATCTTATCATCTCACTCATTTTCTTTCATGTTTCCTCTTTTAGAATGCCTCCTCGACGCGAAAATCTGCTACCTAATGCCGAAATGGCAGCTATCATGGCGCAGCATATGGCTGTTGTACTCCCAGACATTATTGCTCAAGTTAACCAAGCCAACAATAACCAAAATGCTCCATGCAACTTCAAGAGTTTCAATTCGGCTAAACCACTCATGTTTGTGGTTTTGAAGGGGCAACTGGGCTCCTCAAGTGGTTCAAGAGCATTGAGAGTATGTTTCGTCATGTTCAGTGTCCTGATAATCGCAAGGTCGAGTTTGCCTCTAGTGTGTTTCAAAAGAGGGTTCTTACTTGGTGGAATGGAGTTATGAGAGACCATGGTGCTGAGGTTGCTTTAGCCCAAACTTGGGCCGAGCTTAGGGCTCTTATGATGAGGGAATTCTGTCCTCGTCATGAACAGAGGGCGTTGGAAAGGGAGTTTGATGACTTGAAGCAGGATAGTGGTGAACACCGGGCTTACACCGACAGGTATGAGGAGCTAAGCCTACTTTGCCCTACAATGGTTACCCCACTCGAGAAGGCTATTGAGAGGTATATTGATGGCTTACCTGACTCCGTGTAAGACATCGTTACTGGTAGTAACCCTACCACAGTTCGTCAGGCAATCGAGCTAGCTGCGATTTTGACTGAGTCGCAGATCAGAAAGGGTATGCTTCATAGGAAGGGTGACAAGGATAAGAAACAAACGTCTGATAAGGGTGAGAACAAGAAGGGGAAGAAAGTTGGGTCTACTAAGAAGTCTAGGAAGCGCAAGGCTTCCCAAAACTTCGTCGTTACTGCACAGGCCAATCAAGCTGCTCCAAATCAGCCTGCGCAACCACTTGCCAAGAAACCATACCTTGGCAATGCACCTCTGTGCAACAGGTGTAACGGTCATCATCAGCCACACATCCAGTGTCGTTATTGTACCAATTGTGGAAGATCTGGTCATCTTGTCGCCACATGTCGCCTTCCTGCTAATCAGAATTAAGCAGCTCAGAACCCAGCTCAGCAAGCTGCTCAGCCTCCTGCCCAACAACAGGCTCAAGCTGCACGACCTCACTACCCGCCTGGTTCTTGCTATAACTGTGGGGATCTGACCCACTACAGAAACCAGTGTCCAGGACTAGCCAACGCAAATCAGAATCAGGCTCAGGCTCGAGGTTGAGTCTTCAACATGAATGCTAATGAGGCGCGAGCAGACAACAAGGTGGTGAACGGTACGTTCTTTGTTAACAATCAGTCTGCTTCTTTTTTATTCTGGTGCCGATAAGAGTTTTGTGTCATTGTCTTTTGAGCCATTGCTTCGCATGTCTAGAACAAAACTAGGAAAGCCTTTGATAGTAGAAGTTGCTAGTGGTGAACCCGTTGTTCTCGATTCTGTTCTTCGGAATTGCCAGTTGAACCTTAACCATATTTTTTCCTATTGACCTCACGCCTATGCAACTTGGAAGCTTCGACATTATAGTGGGAATGGATTGGTTAGCCAAGAATCTCGCAGAGGTAGTCTGTTTTGAGAAGATTGTTGTGTGCCTCTTTCGTCTGGTAAGATCTTAGAGGTTCGTGGTGAGAAACCTGCTAGTAATCTCAAGCTCATGTTTTGTACTCAAACTCAGAAGTATCTACGAAAGAATTATGTGGCCTTCTTGGCACATGTCGTAGCAGATAAAGGCAAAGGTAAGTCTATTCAAGATATCCCTGTTGTTCGGGATTATCCTTAAGTGTTTCCTGAAGAGTTACCTGGTTTACCCCCAGCACACCAATTCGAGTTCCGTATTGATCTTGTACCTGGTGCAAATCCTATTTCCAGATCTCCATATCGTCTTGCACCGTCTGAGATGCAAGAATTGTCTAAGCAGCTTCAGGAGCTTTCTGACAAAGGTTTTATTCATCCTAGCTTTTCACCTTGGGGTGCTCCCGTTCTTTTTGTCAAGAAGAAGGATGGATCTTTTAGAATGTGTATCGATTATCGTGAGCTTAACAAGCTTACCATCAAGAATCGATATCCCCTACCTCGCATTGATGATCTCTTTGATCAGTTACAGGGTGCTACTTGTTTTTCAAAGATTGATCTACGTTCTGGGTATCATCAACTTCGTCTGCATGAAGAAGATATTCCCAAGACTGCTTTCCGCACTCGTTATGGGCATTATGAGTTCACAGTTATGCCATTCGGTTTGACTAATGCTCCTGCTATTTTCATGGACTTGATGAATAGAGTTTGTAAGCCTTATTTAGACAAGTTCATCATCGTTTTCATTGATGACATTTTGATTTATTCTAAGACGCAAGCTGATCTTGAGCAACATCTTCGTCTTACTCTGGAACTCCTAAAGAAAGAGCAACTTTTTGCCAAATTCACCAAGTGCGAATTCTGGCTTAAGGAAGTTCATTTTTTGGGGCATATCGTCAACGAACAAGGTATCCATGTAGATCCCTCCAAGATCAGTGCGATTAAGGATTGGGATACACCTACTACTCCCACTGAGGTTCATTCTTTTCTTGGTCTCGCGGGTTATTACCGCCGCTTCATCGAAAACTTCTCAAAGATTGCAGTTCCCCTAACTACTCTAACTCAGAAGAACAAACCCTTTGATTGGGGATCTAAACAGGAAGAAGCATTTCAGACCTTGAAGCAGAAGCTTTGTGATGCGCCTATTCTATCTTTACCTGAGGGCAACGATGATTTTGTCATGTATTGTGATGCATCAAATTTGGGTCTTGGCTGTGTTCTCATGCAAAGGAACAAAGTCATAGCATATGCATCGAGACAATTGAAAGTTCATGAGAATAACTACACGACTCATGATCTTGAGTTAGGTGCAGTTGTATTCGCTCTCAAAATCTGGAGACACTATTTGTATGGTACAAAATGTGTGGTTTTCACTGACCACAAAAGTCTTCAGCATATCTTCAATCAGAAAGAACTCAACATGAGGCAACGACGTTGGGTTGAACTTCTAAACGACTATAACTGTGAAATTCGCTACCATCCTGGTAAAGCGAATGTCGTGGCTGATGCATTGAGTCCTAAAGAACGTGTCAAGCTTCACTGTGTCAAAGTTCGATCTGATATTCAAACCCGCATCTCTCAGGCTCAACATACTTGTGTTTCACAAGACTTGATGGGTAAGGAATTACCCTATCACATTAAGCCTGATCTTGAACTGAAGGACAATGGATCATATTATTTCATGGATCGTTTGTGGGTCCCAAGTCAAGACAATCTTCGCACCTTGCTTATGGATAAAACTTATAAGTCTCGTTATTCTATTCATCCTGGTGCTGACAAAATGTATAAGGATCTTCGTACTCAGTATTGGTGGCCTGGTATGAAAAAAGACATTCCCTTATACGTATCAAAATGCCTTACTTATCTATCTTAAGGTTAAGGCTGAACATCAACATCCTTCTAGTTTATTGGAGCAACCAAAGATTCCAGTTTGGAAATGGGAAAACATTGCTATGGATCTTATTACCAAACTTCCGTGCACTAAGAGAGGTCATGATGCCATCTGGGTAGTTGTTGATCGTCTTACTAAGTCAGCACATTTCTTGCCAATCCGTGAGGATCTATCTGCCGACAAGCTGGCTAAAATTTATGTGGATGAAATTGTATCTCATCATGGCGTTCCTTTGAACATTATTTCTGACAGAGATGCTCGATTCTCATCTCGTTTTTGGAGAACCATGCAATCTGCTATGGGAACCCAACTTAATTTGAGCACAGCTTATCATCCGCAATCAGATGGCCAATCTGAAAGAACAATCCAGACTTTGGAGGATATACTAAGAGCTTGTGTGATCAATTTTGGTGGTAGTTGGGATTCGTATCTTCCGTTGATTGAATTCTCCTACAACAATAGTTATCACTCCAGCATCAACATGGCTCCTTTCGAAGCTCTCTATGGTCGAAAATGTCGTTCACCAGTCTGCTGGAATGAGATCGGTGAGGCTCAGCTTACTGGACCTGACCTCATTCTAGAGACAACAGATAAGGTTAAGAAAGTTCGCGATAACCTTCAGACAGCTAGAAGCCGTCAAAAGAGTTACGCGGACCGACGACACAAGCCCTTGGAATTTCAAGTCGGTGATCGCGTATTACTTAAGGTCTCACCTTGGAAAGGTGTCATCAGATTTGGAAAGGTAGGAAAACTTGCACCTAGATATGTTGGACCATTCAAGATCGTTGAAAGAATCGGAAAGGTAGCCTACAGACTTGAGTTACCTCCTGAACTTGGAAATGTTCATCCAACCTTCCACGTGTCCAATCTCAAAAAGTGTTTAGCTGATGAGAACCTCCACATACCACTTGATGAGATTCGTGTTGATGACACAATGCATTTCGTTGAGAAACCTATGGAAATCATGGACCATGAAGTCAAATGGCTCAAATGCAAGCGCATTCCACTTGTCAAAGTTCACTGGGAATCTAATCGTGGACCAGAATTTACTTGGGAACGTGAAGATCAAATGAAGGCGAAATATCCACATATATTCTCACAAGTTTCCTCTAAATAAATTTCAGGACGAAATTTCCACAAGTAGGGGAGACTGTGACACCTGTAATCATTGTAAACAGTTCAGTTATCAATAAAATAATGTTATTTTATCCCAATGTTTGTTTGTTTATGTTTGACATTTTGCATGTTTTGATTTTTGTTCAATTTCAAACTCTATATCGCTTTCTGGAGAGATATACGCAAACCGATGTATAAACGTAATTAGTTTAACGCGAAAAACACTCCAGAACATCAATATATGCTTAACATACCTTAAATAACCTTTACATAACTTAGATATAAGTTTTGAAGGCTTTGGTATGGCAAAATCAAGTTTATTCGCTTACAGGGACTAATTTCGACAAACTGTGAAAGTATGCCGATTCGTACTGTAACGAACATTCTGGAACTTAATCATAAGTTAAACATACCCTAAATATCCATTATATAGCTTAGAAATAGGCTTTGTGGGTTAGGTATGCTAAAATAAACTTTTTGGTCATTCAGGGACTAAAAGCGTCAAAAAGTGCATAAGTTTGCATTTTCGCGCATATCTTACGTTCTGAATACGTCTCCGGACATCCAAAAATTTATGTAATCATTAAAATATTTTATTTTAGTGATTGGCATGATAAAATTCCATTCGTCGCGTAATTTGGATCGTTTTTCACGTCCGTTCGTGTTTCGTCGTAATTAACCGAATAACGTGATCGTACGACCAAACGAACCGACATCCGACATATTTTTGAGCATGTTTCATGTCCCCTATGCTTTAACATCCTTATAGAGTCTAAAAAATTGGTTAAACGGGTGTTAGAAGTGAAAAACGCAAGTTTGGATGTCAAAGGGGCCAAAGTTGCAACAAATGAAAACTTGTGAGTGTGACCAGCCTGGCCCGACCATGGCTTACGGTTTCCAGAACGGGAATTACGGTTTAGTCTGCTAGTATTGCATTTTTTTCTTTGTGGCCACTCCAAGCTTCCAAAACCCATCAAATCAAAACCATGAGCTAGTTTTTGAGGCACCCATGGTATTTCAAAACAATGGGCACACTTGTAAGGCCAAGATCAAAGCTCAATTATCGAGGAATAATCCTAACGGTTGTCCAAAATCTATATAAACCCACCTCCATTCATTCCAAACCGACACATTTGATCTCAATCTTCTTCTCTAAGTTGAAGCTCTCCTTGTGAAGCTTCATACCTGAGAAATTTTTGAGATTCAAATCTTCCTAGCTTGGACCCTTTGTAAGTATTCTTTCGTGCTCGTTTATTGTTTCTCAAGCATGAAAGTCAAACAGTGTTTGACTTTTAGCTTTGACCAGTTTATGGTCAACATGAAGTTCGTTTGAACTTTGCAACGTGAGCGTAATCACGATGGTCATAGTCCTTTGTGACTATACCTACTGATTACCACGTTATTTAGGCGTAGTGACGAGTTATAGTTTCGGCCAAAATACGCGTTTATGCGTATTTTGCAACCAAACTATTTTTGGGTATCAAGACCCTTTGTTTTGATATCAAACTTGTTTTCTAACTTCGTTAAACATGTTTTAACATGTTTAACTCGTCACTTTAGGTTTAGTGCTTATATAGGGTCGTAAGGTAAGCGGTCTAAACAACCGCTTAGACTTTCGAACCCGACTCGTTTGGTCGATCATTAGGATCCGATCAAACACATTTTGTGACCATAGTTGTATAGGGAATAACCTTCCGAGGTTATACCTTATGGTCACTACGTTTAGTTAGTTGTATGATGAGTAGTTTATATGTCTTAGGAAAATGACCAAAATGCCCTTTTTGCGCATAAATTCATTTTAAGCATATGTAACCTAAATTTTAACATCTAAACTGATTAGGCAACATTATTAGACATGTTAAGGCATATAATACTTGTCATAGGACTAGTTAGGCCGTCCGAACGCGTTTTACGCGAACGACGGGTTAAAGTAGCATAAGCTACCTAAACAAGTCGTAATGGGTCGTAAGCACTTAGGTTAGGTTCCGTTTTAGAATGTGGGCTTTGTTAAACCATATTACATGATTTCTTATACTCATTTGGTTTACGAAACCACATTTTATCCGATCCTCAGATTTAGGTCCGTTTATTAACATAGTTACCTATATTAGGTGCCGTTTGATTCCGTGATCTTTCTTTCTTTGCTTGGTTGTTATCCAAAGACTATTGAGCAATCTCAAGTGAGTACATAGTCCCCTCTTTTACGTTTTCAAATGTTTTTGGGTGATACACATGTGCCTACTTGTTACTTTCGTGCTTTTCATGTTTTCATATCATATGCTTGTTATGTTCATTAGTACGCATATAGTACATGATTTCATTATGTTTTGCTATGTATGTTCACTTAGCATGCTAGCACATTGTTTTACATTGCATTTCTGTTGCATATGTTCACTTAGCATATGGACACATTGATTTACATTGCATTTCTGTTGCATATGTTCACTCAGCATATGGACACATTGTTTTACATCTCTACTTTGTATGTTCACTTAGCATACTAGGTACATTGTTTTCATAAAACATGTTTACATTTGGTATGACATTTGGTTTGTTTAACGAACTAAAATACGTTCATTAACATTAGCTACGCCGCTCGGTAGTAAGTAGTGGTACCATAGGACTTGACAACTCCCATTTCTGGCTTCCTAGGTTTGTTTGGAAGTAGGAAATGACTGAATCCGAAAACATTTTTGATAACCTTTGATTTGTTCTAAGGTTTATCCTACAGTCTCAAGGCTTGAATGTATACGTTTCACATTACCGCATAGATGTTTGTATCAGTAAAGCATGCATTTATTTTACAAAACATAACATTTGATTTATTCAATTACTTTGTTTTGTTCATTTTTACATATGGTTTAAGTAGTCACTTTTTACTTACCATACATGACATTTGTGTTACATGATTTACATTTGACAATAGACATTTTATCACACAATAAACATTTCTACAATTGTTTGAACATTATATCTTGGTGGTTTGTTTGGGTAAGTGATTTACATAACGAGGCGACGCGTAATATGATAAAAGCATGGTGGATACGCCGCTGGTACTTCCTATATATAAGTGCTTTTACGATATTACATGTCGTGGCGTTATTTAAACCATTTCAGTTTAGACATATTGCACTTACAACATATTTTTACATAAACATTGTTTTACAAACAACTTATTTTATACAAACTCATTTTTACTTAATTACTTATTTAACTAAACATCTTTCTTTTATATACCATCAGATTTTCTTATCACTTTTTATATGATTTTATAAAAGAAAACACTTAACCAGATTCATGACTAACTTTTATGAAACATTTCTTTAAACTTAAGTCATGAATCCTATTTTAACAAAACCTATGTATCTCACTGGCATTTTTATGCTGACGTACCTATTTTCACATGTGTTTTCAGGACCTGGTGCATAAGTTTGATCAGGATACACTAGGGTGGACTCGGGCCTTAGTGACATAAAAGAAGCAAGTTTAGTTAAAATAATGTTATGTACTCTTGTTTCCTTGTTTGTTTTAAGACAATGTGACCAATGTTTATAAATAAAACATAACTTTAAAACCATGGTTGTGAAAAAATAATTCTGTTGCAACACTCCCCGACGTTTCCGCCGCGGTTTCTTTGTTTTACGCGGTCGGGGTGTGACATCGGCTCAGACTGAAGCGTTGAAGGTAGAAAACCTGGAAGCTGAATATTTGCGGGGCATGGAAAAACGACTCGTGGATAGATCAGACGGCATTTATTATTTTATGGAACGGATATGGGTTCCTTTGTTTGGAAATCTTAGGGAGCTTGTGATGGACGAAGCGCACAAGTCTCGATACTCTGTTCACCCAGGTTCTGATAAGATGTTTCGGGATCTAAAAGTTTTGTATTGGTGGCCGAAGATGAAAGCTCACATCGCGACGTATGTAAGTAAGTGTTTGAATTGCGCGAAAGTCAAGGTAGAGTATCAGAAACCCTCAGGCCTGCTCCAGCAACCAGAAATGCCCTTGTGGAAATGGGAGCAAATTGTTATGGATTTCGTCACTGGTTTTCCATGAACTCAAAACGGAAACGATACCATCTGGGTGATCGTTGACCGTCTCACAAAGTCAGCGCACTTTCTAGCAATCAAGGAAACGGATTGTCACACCCCCAAAATCCACAAGCGGAGTATCACCGCAAGGAGGCGTGACTGACCAGGATCAAGCCACCAATCATATTGAACAAGCATGTAAATAAATATAAAACCCAACACAATATAATTGGTGTCCAAACAAAACATAGTTTAAGTTGTAAGCGGAAGCATAATGTTTAAATCCAAGGTATAAGTTCAAATGTATCAAATGTTTAACATGGCATATGACTATCCATGTCCCACAACGATCACGCCTCCTCGTGCAAGCTCCATAAATACCTAACGACCTGCAAGGCATGTAACAACGAGTCAACAACAAAGTTGAGCGAGTTCACAGTTGGTGTTCATTTTTAAGTTGTTTCAAAAACCATGAGTTCATTTGTAAGTCATAAGTTAACCAGTTTTCCCTGTTTCCCAAACATATCCATAACCAGTGGGGGCTTCCCCATGTGAACCACTAGACCCGTTTACCATATCGACCACTGACTAAAGTAAGTTGGTGCCCTGACGTCAATGTCTATCATCATTGACTAGTGCCCAGATCCATTAGTTCACTAATCAGAAGGACTCACAATGGTGGTATTCAGATTCTGTTTCATCCAGACTCGGTTGAATTTGGATCATTCAGCTTCCCTAGCATGCGAGATTCAGAATGCTTGTTTTACAAATCGTATAGCATCCAGATTCGGCTACATTTAGATAGCGGCCATACTCAGTTGAATTCGTATCCTGTAACATCACTAATCAGAAGGACTCACAATGGGTGGTGTCTGAATTCTGTTTCATCCAGACTCGGTTTAATTTGGATAATTCAACTTCCCTAGCTTACGAGATTCAGAATGGTTGTTTTACAACTCGTATAGCATCCAGAGTCAGCTACATTCGGATAGCATCCATAATTGGTTGAATTCGGATTCTGTAACATCACTTATCAGAAGGACTCACAATGGGTGGTATCTAGATTATGTTTCATCCAGACTCGGTTTAATTTAGATTATTCAATATCCCTAGATTGCGAGATTCGGAATGGTTGTTTTACGAATCTTATAGCATCCAGAGTCGGCTACATTAAGATAGCATCCATACTCGGTTGAATTTAGATCTTGTAACATCAGGAATCAGAAGGACTCACAATGGCTGGTATCCGGATTCAGTTTCATCCAGACTCGGCTTAATTTGGATCATTCAATATCCCTAGCTTGCGAGATTCAGCATGGTTGTTTTACGAATCGTATATCATCCAGAGTCGGCTACATTAAGATAGCATCCATACTCAGTTGAATTTAGATCCTGTAACATCACTAATCAGAAGGACTCATAATGGGTGGCATCCGGATTCTGTTTCATCCAGACTCGGTTTACTTTGTATCATTCAACTTCCCTAGCTTCCGAGATTCAGAATGGTTCTTTTACGACAGAGCCGGTTACATTCAGATAGCATCCATACTCAGTTGAATTCGAATCCTATAACATCACTAATTAGAAGGACTCACAATGGGTGGTATCTGGATTCTGTTTCATCAAGACTCGGTTTAATTTGGATCATTCAACTTCCCTGGCTTGCGAGATTTAGAATGGGTGTTTTACGAACCGTATAGCATCCAGAGTCAGCTACATTTAAATAGCATCCATAATTGGTTGAATTTGGATTCTGTAACATCACTAATAAGGACTCACAATGGGTGGTATCCAGATTCTGTTTCATTTAGACTCGGTTTATTTTGGATCATTCAACTTCCCTAGCTTGCGATATTCAGAATGGTTGTTTTACGAATCGTATAGCATTCAGAGTCGGCTATATTAATATAGCATCCATACTCGGTTGAATTCAGATCCTGTAACATCACTAATCAGAAGGACTCACAATGGGTGGTATCCGGATTCTATTTCATCCAGGCTCGGTTTAATTTGGATCATAAAACTTCCCTGGCTTGCGAAATTCAGAATAGTAGTTGTACGAATTGTATAGCATCTAGAGTCAACTACATTAAGATAGCATCCATACATGGTTGAATTTAGATCCTGTAACATCACTTATCAGAAGGACTCACAATGGGTGGTATCCGGATTCTGTTTCATCTAGACTCAGTTTAATTTCGATCATTCAACTTCCCTGGCTTGCGAGATTCAGAATGGTTGTTCTATGAATCGTATAGCATCCAGAGTCTGCTATATTAAGATAGCATCCATACTCAGTTGAATTCAGATCCTGTAACGCCACTAATGAGAAGGACTCACAATGGTGGTTCCGGATTCTGTTTAATCCAGACTCGGTTGAATTTGGATCATTCAACTTCCCTAGCTTGTGAGATTCAGAATGCTTGTTTTATGAATCGTATAGCATCCAAAGTCGGCTACATTCAGATAGCATCCATACTCAGTTGAATTCGTATCCTGTAACATCACTAATCAGAAGGACTCATAATGGGTGGTGTCTGGATTCTGTTTCATCCAGACTCAGTTTAATTTGGATAATTCAACTTCCCTGGCTTACGAGATTCAGAATGGTTGTTTTACAAATCGTATAGCATCCAGAATCAGCTACATTCAGACAACATCCATAATTGGTTGAATTCGGATTCTGTAACATCACTAATCAGAAGGACTCACAATGGGTGGTATCTATATTCTGTTTCATCCAGACTCAGTTTAATTTGGATCATTCAATATCCCTAGCTTGCGAGATTCAGAATGGTTGTTTTACGAATCTTATAGCATCCACAGTCGGCTACATTAAGATAGCATCCATACTCGGTTGAATTTAGATCCTGTAACATCACTAATCAGAAGGACTCACAATGGCTGGTATCTGGATTCTGTTTCCTCCAGACTCGGTTTAATTTGGATCATTCAACATCCCTAGCTTACGAGATTCAGAATGGTTGTTTTACGAATCGTATAGCATCCAGAGTCGGCTACATTAAGATAGCATCCATACTCGGTTGAATTCAGATCCTATAACATCACTAATCAGAAGGACTCATAATGGGTGGCATCCGGATTCTGTTTCATCTAGACTCGGTTTACTTTGTGTGACATCTGTGCTTGTAATCATTGTAAACAGTTCAGTTATCAATGAAATAAAGTTATTTTATCCCTATGTTTGTTTGTTTATGTTTGATGTTTTCATGTTTTGATTTTTATTCAATTTCAAACTCTATATCGCTTCCTGGAGAATTATACGCAAACTGGTGTGTAAACGTAATCAGTTTAATGCGAAAAATACTCCGGAACATCAATTATGGCTTAACGTACCTTAAATAACCTTTACATAACTTAGAAATAAGTTTTGAAGGCTTTAGTATGGCAAAATCAAGTCTATTCGCTTACAGGGACTAAATTCAACAAACTGCGAATGTATGCCAATTTGAACTATAACGAACATTCCAGAACATGATCATAAGTTAAACACACCGTAAAAATCCTTTACATAGCTTAGAAATTGGCTTTGAGAGGTTCGGTGTGCTAAAATAAACTTTATGCTCATTCAGGGACTAAAAGCGTCAAAAAGTGCATAAGTTTGCATTTTCGCGCTTAACTTACGTTCTGAATACATCCGGACATCCAAAAATTTATGTAAGCACTAAAATATTTTATTTTAGTGTTTGGCATAAGAAAAATCCATTCATCGCGCAATTTGGATCGTTTTTCGCGCTTGTGCGCATTTCGTCGTAATTAAGCGAACATCACGATCATACGACCAAACGAACCGACACTCGGCATATTTTTGAGCATGTTTCATGTCCACAATGTTTAGGCATCATTTTAGGGCCTTAAGGTTGGCTTAACGAGCCTTAAACATGTCGGAAATGAGCTTATAACACAACAGGGACCAAAACTGTAGTTTTGCAAACTGTTGCTGAACTGGGACACTCAGGCGGGGCGCATAGACCCTCCCTTGGGTCTTACGCGGGGTGCGAGGCAGCTGCAGATCTGCATAGAATGTGTTTTACAGCCTGTTTTATGCTGTTATACACTCAAAATCCACTTGCAACTGGTTTCAAGCAACTATGGGCCATTACTAGGGGTACCCAAGGTTTCTCAAAACAATGGGCTCGAGGTGTACGGCTGTGATTGAATCTCGGATTACGAGGAATGATCTTAACGGCTCTACCAAATCTATAAATACCCCCCCCCCCATGTTTTGTTGCAACTCACTTGAACTAAGTTGAAGTGTGAAACACTTCATACCTGAGAAATACTTGGAAAATCAAACTTGCGGGGACCTTCTTTTTGGGTAAAGGGTTACCCCGGTGATTTTATATCATTTCAACAATAAACAAGTAGAAGGCTGAAAATACCTTCTAGTTCTCTTAGTGGCTTACCACTAAAGAGTTCAACCAAACAAACCAAAGACACAACCAATTACATTAAAAACAAATAAAACATTGGTCTTCAGTCGTCATCCAAGAAATCTTCCTTATCCATCTTCCACTCCTCCAAAAATCGCTTGACATTTAACGTTTGCTTGTACTTGAAAGAGATTAACTTAGCTCGGACTGTGTTGATAAAGTGATCAGCCACCTTTTCTGGAGGTCTCAATTGGTTACTAAAAAATTTAGAGTTTCGTTCACTCCAAACAGCATAAGCAGCAGCCGCAACCACCAATCTACCCGCAACGGACATAACTGACTTCGACTTAGCTCTAGAGATCAACCAAGCCGAAATCTCCCCCCATGATTCTATAACCGAATCCATGTTAACTTTCTGTCGAACTTTATGCCATACCGATTTCGAGTATGGGCATTCAAAAAATAAATGCTCATGAGTCTCCAGCTCCGAATAGCATAGCAAGCAGCACATAAGATTCATAGAGCCCAAAACAGCGTGATTCCACCTCATAATCCGATCTTGAGTCCAAAGCTTATTCTTGAAGATAAGCCAACACATGAAAGAATGTTTCGGAATATTGAAAGAAGACCATACCACTTTTGCCCACGGTTTTGGCTGGTCAAACTTGTCACACCCCGACCACGTAAAACAATGAAACGTGGCGGAAACATCGGGGAGTGTTGTAACAGAATTAATTGTTTCACAACCATGGAAATTTAAGTTTCATTTTATTTATCAAACAAGAGAGTTACATTGTCTTAAAACAAGAAACAACGAGTACATAACATAAATTAACTAGTTCTTGCTTCGTTTTAAGTCACTAAGGCATAGGTCCGCCTAAATGTGTCTCGATCATCCTATGCAACAGCTCCTGAAAACACATGTGAAAATAGGTACGTCAGAATAAAAATGCATGTGAGATACATAGGTTTTGTGAAAATAGGATTCATGACTGGCGTTTAAAGAAACTGTTTAATAAAAGTAGCCATGAATCTTGTTGAGTGGTTCCTTTCATAAGTCATTTGAAAAGTGATAAATAAACCAAATGATATATATATGTTTAAAAGAATAATGTATGGTTAAGTGAATAACCATGTAAAATGAGTTTGTATAAGTTAAGTTATTTGTAAAACGAAGTTTATGTGAAGATTGTATTGTAGATGTAATATGTCTAAACTAAAATGGTTTAAATAACGCTATGATATGTAATACCATAAAAGCACTTATATATAGGAAGTACCAGCGGCGTATCCACCATGTTTTTATCGTATTACACGTCGCCTCGTTACTTAAATCACTTATCCAAACAACCACCAAAATGTAATGTTTAACAATTGTAGAAATGTTTATGTATGGTCAAATACGGTTTACACAGTTCAACAGTTACAAACGGTTCACATAATCAAATGGTTATAACCGTTCACATGGTCAAATGGTTATAACGGTTCACATGGTCTAATGGTTACAACGGTTCACATAGTCAAGTGGTTACAACGGTTCACATGGTCAAATAATTACAAACGGTTCAAAATGTAATATAATGTGTTCATATGCTGGATGAGCATATGCAACAAATTGTAATGTAAAACAATGTACTAAGTATGCTAAGTTAACATACAAAGCAGAAAAGTCATGTAAATCAATGTGCTAGCATGCTTAGTCAACATACATAGCAGAAAAGTCATGTAATCAATGTGATGTAAATCATGTACTATAAGTGTACTAGTTTATGATGTGAAAACAGGAAAGCATGAAAGTAACAAGTAGGCACATGTGTTTCACCCCAAAACAGTTTGGAAACAGTAAAAGAGGGGTCTATGTACTCACTTGAGATTGCCTAGAAGTCCTTGAGTAACAACCACACAATGCTAGAGATCACGGAAATCAAACGGCACCTAATATAGGTAACTATGTTAATAAACGGACCTAAATCGGAGGATCAGATAGAATGAGGGTTCATAAACCAAACGAGTATGGGAACTCGTGTAATATGGTTTAACAAAGCCTACATACTAAAATGAAACCTAACCTAAGTGCTTACGACCCATTACGACCCGTTTAGGTAGCTTATGCTACTTTAACGTGTCGTTCACGTAAAATGCGTTCGGAATACCTAACTAGCCCTATGATAAGTAAAATATGCCTTAACATGTCTAATATTGTTGCTAAATCAGTTTAGATATAAAAAATTATGTTACATAGGCTTAAAATGAATTTTGGCGTAAAAAGGGCATTTTGGTAATTTACCTAAGGCATATAAACTACCTATCATGCGACTAATCAAACCTAAGTGACCATAAGGTATAACCTCGGAAGGTTATTCCCTACGCTACTATGGTCACTTAACATGTTTGGTCGGATCCTAATGATCGACCAAACGGGTCGGGTTCGAAAGTATAAGCGATTGATTAGATCGCTTACCTTTACGACCCTAGACAAGCACAAAACTAAAAGTGACGAGCTAAGCATGTTAAAACATGCTTACCTAAGTTAGAAAATAAGTTTTGATATCAAAACAAACGGTTTTGATATCCTAGAGTAGTTTGGTTACAAAATACGCGAGAAACGCATTTTGGCCGAAACTACGACTCGTCACTGAGCCTAGATAACGTGGTAATCAGTAGGTATAGTCACTAGGGACTATAACCATCGTGATTACGCTCATGTTATGAAGTTCAAACGAACTTCGCGTTGACCATAAACTGGTCAAAGCAGAAAGTCAAACGCAGTTTGACTTTAACGACAAAAACGAATGAAAAGAATGAAAGAATACTTACAGAAGGTCCCCGCAAGCTCTTGATCCGATTTGCTCTCAGGTATGAAGCATAAAATTCAACTTAGAGAGCCAAAATCAGATTCAAGTGTGCTTTGGGAGGAAGTGAGGGTGGGTATTTATAGGAATTCAAGAACCGTTAAGATCGTTCATCGAAAACTGAGCTTTGATCTGGACCTTACATGTGTGCCCATGGTTTTCTAAAACCATGGGAGCCCCTAATAATGGACTAGGTTCTTGAATACCAGCCCATGGTTTTTCAAAACCATGGGTTAAACCATCAACACTTCAAAATGGACTATGTTCATTGAATCTGGTCAGAAATTTCAAAAATGGTCCCTGCACTTGTAAAACTTGATTTTTTTGCACTTTTAAGCCCCGTTAACCCCATTTCAAGGCTCTAAAATAAATTTAAGGTATAGGGAACTTAAAATATGCTCAAAAATATGTCGGATGTTGGTTCGTTTGGTCGTACGGTTGCGTTGTTCGGTTAATTACGACGGAAGTCGAAACGGACGCAAAAACGATCCAAATCAAGCGACGAATGGATTTTTCTTATGCCAATCACTAAAATAAAATATTTTAATGCTTACATAAATTTTTGGATGTCCGGATGTATTCAAAACGTAAGTTATGCGCGAAAATGCAAACTTGTGCACTTTTTGACGCTTTTAGTCCCTAAATGACCCAAAAGTTTATTTTAGCACACCGAACTCCTCAAAGCCTATTTATAAGCTATGTAAAGGATTTTTATGGTATGTTTAACTTATGGTCATGTTCCAGAATGTTCGTTACAGTTCAAATTGGCATACTTTCGCAGTTTGTCAAATTTAGTCCCTGTAAGCGAATTAACTTGTTTTTGCCATACCAAAGCCTTCAAAACTTATTTCTAAGTTATGTAAAGGTTATTTAAGGTATGTTAAGCATATGTCACAGTTCCAGAGTGTTTTTTTCATTAAACTGGTTATATTACGCATTAGATTGCGTATAACCTTCCAGAAAGCAATTTAAAGTTCGAAATCGAACAAGAATTGATATGTGCAAAGATCACACATATTTATACAAATTCCAAGTATGAAACACAATATTTCATTGATTTGGTATTTGTTTGCTGGTCACAGTGACCCAGGTGTCATAAAACTGCGTAAGTATTCTTTCGTTCTTTTCATTCGTTTTTAGCGTTAAAGTCAAACTGCGTTTGACTTTCTGCATTGACCAGTTTATGGTCAATGCGAAGTTCGTTTGAACTTCATAACGTGAGCGTAATCACGATGATCATAGTCCCTAGTGACTATACCTACTGATTACCACGTTATCTAGGCTCAGTGACGAGTCGTAGTTTCGGGCAAAATGCGTGTTCTTGCGTATTTTGTAACCAAACTTCTTGTGGGTATCAAAACCGTTTGTTTTGATACCAAACCTGTTTTTAAACCTCGTTAAACATGTTTTGACATGTTTAGCTCGTCACTTTTAGATTTGTGCTTGTTTAGGGTCGTAAAGGTAAGCGATCTAATCAATCGCTTATACTTTCGAACCCGACCCATTTGGTCGATCATTAGGATCCGACCAAACACTTTAGGTGAGCATAGTTGTATAGGGAATAACCTTCCGAGGTTATACCTTATGGTCATGACATTTAGTTAGTTGTATGATAGGTAGTTTATATGCCTTAGCTAAATTACCAAAATGCCCTCTTTGCGCCAAAATTCATTTTAAGCATATGTAACATAAATTTTGACATCTAAACTGATTTAGCAACAATATTAGACATGTTAAGGCATATTTCACTTGTCATAGGACTAGTTAAGCAGTCCGAACGCGTTTCACGCGAACGACGCGTTAAAGTAGCATAAGCTACCTAAACGGGTCGTAACGGGTAAAAAGCACCTAGGATAAGTTTCGTTTTAGTATGTAGGCTTTGTTAAACCATATTACATGAGTTCCTACACTCATTTGGTTACGAACCCTCATACTACCCGATCCTCCGAATAGGTCTGTTTATTAATGTAGTTACCTATATTAGGTGCCGTTTAAATCCGTGATCTTCTAGCTTTGCTTGGTGGATATCTAAAGTCTATTGAGCAATTTCAAGTGAGTACATAGAGCCCTCTTTTACTGTTTTTCAAACATTTTGGGGTGAAACACATGTGCCTACTTGTTATTTTCATGCTTTCCATGTTTTCATATCATATACTTGCTATGTTCATTAGTACACTATTAATACATAATTTCATTTTGTTTTGCTATAAATGTTTACTTAGCATACTTAGCACACTGATTTACATTACATCTTCTTTTGCTATGTATGTTTACTTGGCATGATAGCACACTGAATTATATGACTTTTTCTGCTTTGTATGTTAACTTAGCATACTTAGTACATTACTTTCATTTACATGTTTACATTTGATATGACATTTGGTTTGTTCAACGGGTCTAAACTACATTCATTAACATTAGCTACGCCGCTCGGTAGTAAGTAATGGTACCATAGGACTTGACAAATCCCGTTCCTGACATCCTAGGTTTGTTTAGGTGCAAGGAATAACTGAATCCGAAAACATTTTACTTTGATAATCTTTACCCTAAGGTTATCCTGCTGTCTCAAGGCTTGAATGTATGCGTTAACTTACCGCATAAGTGTTTGTATCAGTAAAACATGCATTTATTTTACAAAACATAACTCTTGATATACTCAAAATACTTTGTTTTGTACATTTTTACTTATGGTTTAAGTAGTCTTATTTTACTTACCATACGTAACTTTTGTTTACACATTACATGAATTATATTTAACTTGGGTTATACTATGACATTTGACTATTGGACTAAACATGGATATTTTACATTGTTGGTTGGTTTGAGTGACTTAAATAACGAGGCGTGTGTAATATGATACAAGCATGGTGGATACGCCGCTGGTACTTCCTATATATAAGTGCTTGTATGGTATTACATATCGTAGCGTTATTTAAACCATTTCATTTAGACATATTACATTTACAACACATTCTCACTTAAACATTTTTTTACAAATAACTTGGTTTATACAAACTCTTTTTACTTGGTTATTCTTTTAACCATACATTATTCTTTTACATATACATATCATCTGATTTTGCTATCGTTTTTCAAATGATTTATAAAACAAAACAATTAACAAGGTTCATGACTAATTTTCATTAAACATTTCTTTAAACTCAAGTCATGAATCCTATTTTCCTAAAACCTATGTATCTCACAGGCATTTTTATGCTGACGTACCTATTTTCACATGTGTTTTCAGGAGCTGTTGCTTAGGATGTTCGTGACACACTAGGGCGGATCTGTGCCTTAGAGACTTAAAATAAAGATAGAACTAGTTTAATTATGCGATGTACTCTTTGTTTCAGTTATTTTAAGACAATGTAACTCTTTGTTTGATGAATAAAACATAACTTTTAAATGCCATGGTTTTGAAACAATAATTCTGTTACAACACTCCCCGACGTTTTCGCCACGATTTGATGTTTTACGTGGTCGGGGTGTGACAGAAGAGTTGGTATCAGAGCCAATGGTTATAGGGAATTAGGTTATTAGTAATGCTTTGACCTAGACTATAACCTTTCTAGGACCCCAACACAAGTTATCTTGTGTTTAGATCTTAAAACATGTACTTCACCTATCCTTAGGTGATCACCAAAACAAGAACCCAATTTTCCGAAACGCTTTTTGAAAATCAATCATATGTGTTTAAATAATTTATTGTAAGGTTTTGAACCCTTCAATTTTTTCTGAATGATTTTGAAAATTTACCATCCATTTTTGAATGATTCTTTTGGCCTTGTGCCTTCCAAAATTTTAAAATCTCGTCAAAGTTTTGGGTTCTAAATAGTGTGAACACGTGCAAACTGGAAAAGTGAATGCCTGTACCCTGGGTTTTCTGTCTAAGGCTAGAGTGTTCGTACAAATCCACATAATCGGACCAGTCACTCTTACCTGGGAACTCTTGGGGTGGGTGTTCACTTATAGGCGAGCATGTCTTCGCGGTACATTATTTTTGACCCATTTACTTTGATTAGTCACTGTGAGTCGTTTGTTTGCTTTGTGATACGGACAAATGACCACCATCTTTGCCTTTGTTGATTTTGTTTCATCTCGTTCTTTTCATCTAATCATATCACTCGTTCCTCTCATGTTTCCTCTTTTTAGAATGCCTCCTCGACGCGAAAATCCGCTACCAAATGCCGAACTGGCAGAAATCATCGCGCAGCAAATGGCTGCTGCGTTCCCAAATCTTATTGCTCAATTAAACCAAGCCAACAACAACAATAATGCTCCATGCAACTTCAAAAGCTTCAATTCGGCAAAACCGCTCAAATTTAGTGGTTCTGACGGAGCAACTAGGCTCCTACAGTGGTTCGAGAGCATCGAGAGTACGTTTTGTCACGTTCAGTGTCCTGATAATCGCAAAGTCGAGTTTGCTTCCAGTGTGTTTCAGAAGAGGGCTCTCACATGGTGGAACGGGGTTATGAGAGATCGTGGTGCTGAGGTTGCTCTAGCACAAACATGGGCTGAACTTAGGGCGCTTATGATGAGGGAGTTTTGTCCTCGTCATGAACTGCGAGCTCTAGAAAGGGAATTTGATGACCTGAAACAGGATAGTGGCGAGCACCGGGCGTATACTGATAGGTATGAGGAGCTGAGTTTGTTATGCCCAACAATGGTTACCCCACTCGAGAAGGCTATCGAGAGGTATATCGATGGCCTACCTGACTCTATACAAGACATCGTTACTGGTAGTAACCCTACCACAGTCCGTCAGGCAATCGAGCTATCTGCGACATTGACTGAGTCGCAAGTTCGAAAGGGTAAGCTGCATAGAAAAGGTGATAAGGGTAAGAAGCAGTCATCTGACAAGGAGGATAGCAAGAAAGGTAAAAACAAGAAGGGTAAGGATTCTGGTTCCTCGAAGGGTTCAAGGAAGCGTAAGGCTTCCCAAAACTACGCCGTTACTGCACAGGCAAATTAAGCTGCACCAAATCAGCCTGCGCAACCACTCGCCAAGAAACCTTATCTTGGCAATGCACCTTTGTGCAACAGATGTAACAGTCATCATCAGCCGCACCTCCAGTGTCGTCATTGCACTAACTGCGGAAGATCTGGTCATCTTGCTGACACATGCCGCATTCCAGCCAATCAGAATTGGGCAGTTCAGAACCCGGCTCAACGAGTTGCTCAGCCTCCTGCTCAGCAACAAGGTCAAGCTGCACGACCTCACTACCCACCAGGTTCTTGTTATAACTGTGGGGATCTGACCCACTACTGTAATCAATGTCCAAGATTGGTGAATGCGAATCCAGCTCAGGCTCAGGCTCGAGGTCGAGTCTACAACATGAATGCGCAAGAGGCGCAAGCAGAAAATGAAGTGGTTAACGGTACGTTCTTTGTTAATAATCAACCTGCATCTGTTCTTTTTTATTTTGGTGCCGATAAGAGTTTTGTGTCATTATCTTTTGAGCCATTGCTTCGTGTGTCTAGAACGAAACTAGGTAAGCCTTTGACAGTAGAAGTTGCTAGTGGTGAACCCGTTGTTCTTGATTCTGTTCTTCGCAACTGCCAGTTAAACCTTAACGACCATCTTTTTCCTATCGACCTCACACCAATGCAACTTGGGAGTTTCGACGTCATAGTGGGTATGGATTGGTTAGCCAAGCATCACGCAGAGGTAGTTTGTTTCGAGAAGATTGTTCGTATTCCACTTTCGTCAGGTGAGATCCTACAAGTTCGTGGTGAGAAACCTGTTAGTAGTCTCAAGCTTATGTCTTGTTTTCAAGCTCGGAAGTATCTGCGTAACAACTATGTGGCCTTCTTGGCACATGTTATAGCAGATAAAGGCAAATGTAAGCCTATTCAAGATATCGCTGTCGTTCGGGGTTATCCGGAGCTATTTCCTGAGGAGTTACCTGGATTACCCCCAGCGCGCCAAGTCGAGTTCCATATTGATCTTGTACCTGGTGCCAATCCTATTGCCAGATCTCCATATCGTCTTGCACCGTCTGAGATGCAAGAGCTATCTAAGCAGCTTCAGGATCTTTCAGATAAAGGTTTTATTCGTCCTAGTTATTCACCTTGGGGTGCTCCCGTTCTTTTTGTCAAGAAGAAGGATAGATCTTTCAGGACGTGCATCGATTATCGTGAGCTTAACAAGCTTACCATCAAGAATCGATATCCCATACCTCGCATTAATGATCTCTTTGACCAGTTACAGGGCGCTTCTTACTTTTCAAAGATCGATCTGCATTCTGGGTATCATCAACTTCATGTGCATGAAGAAGATATTCCCAAGACAGCGTTCCGCACTTGTTATGGGCATTATGAGTTCACAGTTATGCCATTCGGGTTGACTAATGCTCCTGCTGTTTTCATGGACTTGATGAATAGGGTTTGCAAGCCTTATTTAGATAAGTTCATCATCGTTTTTATTGATGACATTTTGATATACTCTAAGACGCAAGCTGATCATGAGCAACATCTTCGTCTTACTCTGGAACTCCTAAAGAAAGAGCAACTTTTCGCCAAGTTCTCCAAGTGTGAATTTTGGCTTAAGGAAGTTCAATTTTTGGGTCATATCGTCAACGAACAAGGTATTCATGTAGATCCCTCCAAGATCAGTGCGATTAAGGATTGGGATACGCCTACTACTCCTACTGAAGTTCGTTCTTTTCTAGGTCTCACGGGTTATTACCGCCGCTTCATCGAAAATTTCTCGAAGATTGCAGTTCCCCTAACTGCTCTAACTCAGAAGAATAAACCCTTTGAATGGGGCTCTAAACAAGAAGAAGCATTTCAGACCTTGAAGTAGAAGCTTTGTGATGCGCCTATCCTGTCTTTGCCCAAAGGCAATGATGATTTTGTCGTGTACTGCGATGCATCCAATTTGGGACTTGGCTGTGTTCTGATGCAAAGGAACAAAGTTATAGCATATGCATCGAGGCAGTTGAAGGTGCATGAGAAAAACTACACCACTCATGATCTTGATTTGGGTACAGTTGTGTTCGCTCTAAAAATCTGGAGACACTATTTGTATGGTACAAAATGTGTGGTTTTCACTGACCACAAAAGTCTTCAGCATATCTTTAATCAGAAAGAACTCAACATGAGGCAACGACGTTGGGTTGAGCTTCTAAACGACTATGACTGTGAAATTCGCTACCATCCTGGTAAGGCGAATGTCGTGGCTGACGCTTTGAGTCGTAAAGAACGTGTCAAGCTTCAATGTATTCATGTTCAATCTGATATCCAAGCTCGATCTGATATTCAAGCCCGCATCTCTCAGGCTCAACATGCTTGTGTTTCACAAGACTTGATGGGTAAGGAATTACCCTATCACATTAAGCCTGATCTTGAACTGAAGGATGATGGATTGTATTATTTCATGGACCGTTTGTGGGTCCAAAGCCTAGATGATCTCCGCACTTTGCTTATGGATGAAGCTCATAAGTCTCGTTATTCTATTCATCCTGGCTCAGATAAGATGTATAAGGATCTTCGTACTCAGTATTGGTGGCCTGGTATGAAGAAAGACATTGCCTTGTACGTTTCAAAATGCCTTACTTGTTTTAAGGTTAAGGCTGAACACCAACATCCCTCTGGTCTTTTGGAGAAACCAGAGATCCCAGTTTGGAAATGGGAAAACATTGCTATGGATCTCATTACCAAACTTCCGCGCACTAAGAAAGTTCATGATGCCATTTGGGTAATTGTTGATCGTCTTACAAAGTCAGCGCATTTCTTGCCGATCCGCGAGGATCTGTCTGCTGACAAGCTTGCTAAAATCTATGTGGATGAAATCGTATCTCGACATGGTGTTCCTTTGAACATTATTTCTGATAGAGATGCTCGCTTCTCTTCTCATTTTTGGAGAACCATGCAATCTGCTATGGGGACCCAACTTAATCTGAGCACTGCTTATCATCCGCAATCTGATGGTCAATCTGAAAGAACAATCCATACTTTGGAGGATATGCTTAGAGCTTGTATGATCGATTTTGGTGGTAGTTCGGATTCACATATTCCATTGATTGAATTCTCCTACAACAACAGTTATCACTCCAGCATCAACATGGCTCCTTTCTAGGCTCTCTATGGTCGAAAATGTCGTTCACCAGTCTGCTGGAATGAAATAGGTGAGGCTCAGCTTACTGGACCTGACCTCATTCTAGAGACAACAGATAAGGTTAAGAAAGTTCGTGATAACCTCCAGACAGCTCGAAGCCGTCAAAAGAGTTACGCGGACAGACGACGCAAGCCCTTGGAATTTCAAGTCGGTGATCGTGTATTACTTAAGGTCTCACCTTGGAAAGGTGTGATTAGATTTGGAAAGTCATGAAAACTTGCACCTAGATATGTTGGACCATTCAAGATCGTCGAAAGAATCGGTAAGGTAGCCTACAAACTTGAGTTACCTCCTGAACTTGGTAATGTTCATCCAACCTTCCACGTGTCCAATCTCAAGAAGCGTTTAGCTGATGAGAACCTCCACATACCACTTGACGAAATTCGTGTTGACAACACGATGCATTTTGTTGAAAAACCTGTGGAAATTATGGACCGTATAGTCAAATGGCTTAAACGCAAGCGCATTCCATTGGTCAAAGTTCGCTGGGAATCTAAACGTGGACCTGAGTTTACTTGGGAACGTGAAGATCAAATGAAGGCGAAGTATCCGCATCTTTTCTCACGAGTTTCCTCTAAACAAATTTCGGGACGAAATTTCCACAAATAGGGGAGACTGTGACATCTGTGCTTGTAATCATTGTAAACAGTTCAGTTATCAATGAAATAAAGTTATTTGATCCATATGTTTGTCTGTTTATGTTTTTCATGTTTTGATTTTTATTCAATTTCAAACTCTATATCGCTTTCTTGAGAATTATACGCAAACTGGTGCGTAAACGTAATCAGTTTAACGCGACAAATACTTCGGAACATCAATTATGGCTTAACGTACCTTAAATATCCTTTACATAACTTAGAAATAAGTTTTGAAGGCTTTCGTATGGCAAAATCAAGTCTATTCGCTTACAGGGACTAAATTTGACAAACTGTGAAAGTATGCCAATTTGAACTGTAACGAACATTCCGGAACATGATCATAAGTTAAACACACCCTAAAAATCCTTTGCATAGCTTAGAAATAGGCTTTGAGAGGTTCGGTGTGCTAAAAAATAAACTTTATGCTCATTCAGGAACTAAAAGCGTCAAAAAGTGCATAAGTTTGCATTTTCGCTCATAACTTACGTTCTGAATACATCCGGACATCCAAAAATTTATGTAAGCACTAAAATATTTTATTTTAGTGTTTGGCATAAGAAAAATCCATTTGTCGCGCAATTTGGATCGTTTTTCGCGCTTGTGCGCATTTCGTCGTAATTAAGCGAACATCATGATCATACGACCAAATGAACCGACACCCGACATATTTTTGAGCATGTTTCATGTCCACAATGTTTAGGCATCATTTTAGGGCCTCAAGGTTGTCTTAACGGGCCTTAAACATGTCAGAAATGAGCTTATAACACAACAGGGACCAAAATTGTAATTTTGCAAACTGTTGCTGAACTGGGACACTCAGGCGGGGCACGTAGACCCTCCCTTGGGTCTTACGCGGGGCGCGAGGCAGCAGCAGATCTGCACAGAATGTGTTTTACAGCCTGTTTTCAGCTGTTATACACTCAAAATCCACTTGCAACTGGTTTCTAGCAACTATGGGCCATTACTAGGGGTATCCAAGGTTTCTCAAAATAATGGGCTCGAGGTGTACGGCTGTGATTGAATCTCGGATTACGATGAATGATCTTAACGGCTCTACCAAATCTATAAATACCCCCCCATGTTTTGTTGCAACTCACTTGAATTCTGAGAGTTTCTCTAAGTTGAAGTGTGAAACACTTCATACCTGAGAAATACTTGGAAAATCAAACTTGCGGGGACTTTCTGCATTGACCAGTTTATGGTCAATGCGAAGTTCATTTGAACTTCATAACGTGAGCGTAATCACGATGGTCATAGTCCCTAGTGACTATACTTACTGATTACCACGTTATCTAGGCTCAGTGACGAGTCATAGTTTCGGGCAAAATGCGTGTTCTTGCGTATTTTGTAACCAAACTACTTGTGGGTATCAAAACCATTTGTTTTGACATGTTTTGACATGTTTAGCTCGTCACTTTTAGATTTGTGCTTGTTTAGGGTCGTAAAGGTAAGCGATCTAATCAATCGCTTATACTTTCAAACCCGACCCATTTGGTCGATCATTAGGATCCGACCACACACTTTAGGTGACCATAGTTGTATAGGGAATAACCTTCCGAGGTTATACCTTATGGTCACGATGTTTAGTTAGTTGTATGATAGGTAGTTTATATGCCTTAGGTAAATTACCAAAATGCCCTCTTTGCGCCAAAATTCATTTTAAGCATATGTAACATAACCTTTGACATCTAAACTGATTTAGCAACAATATTAGACATGTTAAGGCATATTTCACTTGTCATAGGACTAGTTAAGCAGTCCGAACGTGTTTCACGCGAACGACGCGTTAAAGTAGCATAAGCTATCTAAACGGGTCGTAACGGGTCAAAAGCACTTAGGATAAGTTTCGTTTTAGTATGTAGGCTTTGATAAACCATATTACATGAGTTCCTACACTCATTTGGTTACGAACCCTCATACTACCCGATCCTCCGAATAGGTCCGTTTATTAATTTAGTTACCTATATTAGGTGCCGTTTAAATCCGTGATCTTCTAGCTTTGCTTGGTGGATATCTAAAGTCTATTGAGCAATCTCAAGTGAGTACATATTTTTTTTGGGTAAAGGGTTACCCCGGTGAATTTTATATAACCAAACCAAACAAAACAAGTAAGGAAGAGAGTCTTCCTTAGTTCTCATGTATGACATGCCAAACATGAGTAATACCAGCTCAAACTACCCTAAACAAACAGCCACAAAGAAAACCACAGCTCACTTAGCCGAAATTACACACAAAAAGAAAAACACTAACTAGCCACAATCATCGTCTTCAATTAGCAAACCCCTCGGAAGCTTCCATTCATGAAGAATCGAGTGAACTTGGACCGAGTCTTTAAATCTACACGTGTGAAGTTTCAACCGCACCGTAGCGAGAGTCACCTCTACTAACTTTTCCGGAGACCGTTTCTTGTTCGAGAACAGCCGAGCATTTCTCTCTTGCCAAACAAAATAAGCAGCCGCAGCCACCACAAGCTTCGAAATTACATGTTGGGCCATTTTGGACGTCGCGATCCCCACCAAGTGATCATAAATAGAGTTCCATTGTTCACGAATATTAGACATTCTAGCTCTATCTTTAACACCACTCCAAACTTTCGACGCATAGTTACACTCAAAGAACAAGTGTTCATGAGAATCTGGACCTGTCATACACAAAGAACAGCAAAGAAGATTAAAATTAGTGTTGCCCATCGCTGACCACTTAGCCATAACATCATGCGTCTTCAATCTTCTATTCACGAGGAGCCACATAAAGAACGAGTGGCGAGGAACCGCTTGAGGAAACCACACCACCTTACCCCATGATACATCATTCTGCACATGTCGTACATCATCCCATACCGTCGATGTACTGAAATCTCCCTCAAGTGAGTACATAGACCCCTCTTTTACTGTTTTTCAAACATTTTGGGGTTAAACACATGTGCCTACTTGTTATTTTCATGCTTTCCATGTTTTCATATCATATACTTGCTATGTTCATTAGTACACTATTAATACATAATTTCATTTTGTTTTGCTATGTATGTTTACTTAGCATACTTAGCACATTGATTTACATTACATCTTCTTTTGCTATGTATGTTTACTTGGCATGATAGCACACTGAATTATATGACTTTTTCTGCTTTGTATGTTAACTTAGCATACTTAGTACATTACTTTCCTTTACATGTTTACATTTGATATGACATTTGGTTTGTTCAACGGGTCTAAACTACATTCATTAACATTAGCTACACCGCTCAGTAGTAAGTAATGGTACCATAGGACTTGACAAATCCCGTTCCTGACATTCTAGGTTTGTTTGGGTGTAAGGAATGACTGAATCCGAAAACATTTTACTTTGATAATCTTTACTCTAAGGTTATCCTGCTGTCTCAAGGCTTGAATGTATGCGTTAACTTACCGCATAAGTGTTTGTATCAGTAAAACATGCATTTATTTTACAAAACATAATTCTTGATATACTCAAAATACTTTGTTTTGTACATTTTTACTTATGGTTTAAGTAGTCTTATTTTACTTACCATACATAACTTTTGTTTACACATTACATGAATTATATTTAACTTGGGTTATACTATGACATTTGACTATTGGACTAAACATGGATATTTTACATTGTTGGTTGGTTTGAGTGACTTAAATAACGAGGCGTGTGTAATATGATACAAGCATGGTGGATACGCCGCTGGTACTTCCTATATATAAGTGCTTGTATGGTAGTACATATCGTAGCATTATTTAAACCATTTTAGTTTAGACATATTACATTTACAACACATTTTCACTTAAACATTTTTTTACAAATAACTTGGTTTATACAAACTCTTTTTACTTGGTTATACTTTTAACCATACATTATTCTTTTATATATACATATCATCTGATTTTGCTATCGTTTTTCAAATGATTTATAAAACAAAACAATTAACAAGGTTCATGACTGATTTTCATTAAACATTTCTTTAAACTCAAATCATGAATCCTATTTTCCTAAAACCTATGTATCTCACAGGCATTTTTATGCAGACGTACCTATTTTCACATGTGTTTTCAGGAGCTGTTGCTTAGGATGTTCGTGACACACTAGGGCGGACCAGTGCCTTAGAGACTTAAAATAAAGATAGAACTAGTTTAATTATGCGATGTACACTTTGTTTAAGTTATTTTAAGACAATGTAACTCTTTGTTTGATGAATAAAACATAACTTTTAAATGCCATGGTTGTGAAACAATAATTCTGTGACAACACACCCCGACGTTTCCGCCACGATTTGATGTTTTACGTGGTCGGGGTGTGACACTTTGTATCATTCAACTTCCCTAGCTTGTGAGATTCAGAATGGTTGTTTTACGAATCGTATAGCATCCAGAGTCGTTTACATTCAGATAGCATCCATACTCCGTTGAATTCGAATCCTGTAACTCACTAATCAGAAGGACTCACAATGGGTGGTATCCAGATTCTGTTTCATCCAGACTCGGTTTAATTTGGATCATTCAACTTCCCTAGCTTGCGAGATTCAGAATGGGTGTTTTACGAAATGTATAGCATCTAGAGTCAGTTACATTTAAATAGCATCCATAATTGGTTGAATTTGGATTTTGTAACATCACTAATCAGAAGGACTCACAATGGGTGGTATCCAGATTCTGTTTCATTCAGACTCGGTTTAATTTGGATCATTCAACCTCCCTGGCTTGCGAGATTCAGAATGGTTGTTTTACGAATCGTATAGCACCCAGAGTCGGCTATATTAAGATAGCATCCATACTCGGTTGAATTCAGATCCTGTAACATCACTAATCCGAAGGATACACAATGGGTGGTATCCGGATTCTGTTTAATCCAGACTCGGTTTAATTTGGATCATTCAACTTCCCTGGCTTGCGAGATTCAGAATAGTTGTTTTACGAATTGTATAGCATCTAGTGTCGGCTACATTAAGATAGCATCCATACTTGGTTGAATTCAGATCCTGTAACATCACTAATCAGAAGAACTCACAATGGGTGGTATCCAGATTCTGTTTCATCTAGACTCAGTTTAATTTCAATCATTCAACTTCCCTGGCTTGCGAGATTCAGAATGGTTGTTTTACGAATCGTATAGCATCCAGAGTCTGCTATATTAAGATAGCATCCATACTCAGTTGAATTCAGATCCTGTAACATCACTAATGAGAAGGACTCACAATGGTGGTATCCGAATTCTGTTTCATCTAGACTCGGTTGAATTTGGATCATTAAACTTCCCTAGCTTGTGAGATTCAGAATGCTTGTTTTACGAATCGTATAGCATCTAGAGTCACCTACAATCAGATAGCATCCATAATTGGTTGAATTCGGATTCTGTAACATCATTAATCAGAAGGACTCACAATGGGTGGAATCTTGATTCTTTTTCATCCAGACTCGGTTTAATTTAGAGCATTCAATATCCCTAGCTTAAGAGATTCAGAATGGTTGTTGTGACACCTGTGTCACTCCAACCATCAATCAAATGCCAAACCAATGAAATATTGTATTTCATACTTGGGATTTGTAAAAATATGTGTATCGTTTGCACATATCGACTCTTGTTCGATTTCAAGCTTTAAATCGCTTTCTGGAGGGTTATACGCACTCTGAGGTGTAGATATAACCAGTTTAATCCAATGAACACTCCGGAATAGTGAAATAGGCTTAACATACCTTAAATAACCTTTACATAACTTAGATATAAGTTTTGGAAGGTTTGGTGTGGTGAAATCAAAGTTTAATCGCTTACAGGGACTAAATTTGACAAACTGCGAAAGTATGCCAATTTGAACTGTAACAGACATTCCGGAACATGACCAAAAGTTAAACATACCATATATATCCTTTACATAGCTTAGAAATAGGCTTTGAGGGGTTCGGTGTGCTAAAATAAACTTTTGGGTCATTCAGGGACTAAAAGTGTCAAAAAGTGCACAAGTTTGCATTTTCGCGCATAACTTACGTTCTGAATACATCCGGACATCCAAAAATTTATGTAAGCACTAAAATATTTTATTTTAGTGTTCGGCATAAGAAAAATCCATTCGTCGCGTCATTTGGATCGTTTTTCGCGCTTTTGCGCATTCCGTCGTAATTAAGCGAACATCGCGTTCGTACGGCTAAACGAACCGACATCCGACATATTTTTGAACACATTTTAAGTTCCCTATAGTTTAACTTCATTTTAGAGCTTTGAAATGGGGTTAACGGGCCTTAAACGTGTCAAAAATGCATCGAAAAGCAAGTTTTAGGGCTGCAGGGACCAAAACTGACATTCTGCCAAAGTTGTACCTTACGGACCTCAACCAAAATGACCTTACGGTCCGTAAGGCAACCTTCAGACCAGATTCAATGTTTTTAACAGCAGATCATGGCTGTTTAATCCTCCTCCACACATTCCTAATTATCTAGTCAGCTGATAAGGATGGAATTTTAGTCACCATAAGGTCCCGACACTTGTACGGGTGGGATTAAGGCACGGTTTCCTTGAAACGATCTTAACGGTGGACCGAATACTATAAATACCCCATACCCCCCATTGCTAAAATCACTAGAATTCTGATTTGAGAACCTCTAAGTTGAAACCATTGTTTCATACCTGAGATTCTTGAATCGGGATTAGCATTCGGGGACCCTGGGTAAGTATTCTTTCATTCTTTTCCTTATTTTATTGCTTTTCGAGTCAGAAAGTCAAACTTTGTTTGACTTTCAGCGTTGACCAGTAATGGTCAATGCGAAGTTCGTTTGAACTTCGCAACGTGAGTGTAATCACGTTGGTCATAGTCCCTTGGGACTATGCCCACTGATTACCACGTTGTCTAGAGTCGTAGGATAGGCGATCTAATAAATCGCCTATACCTTCGAACTCGACCCAGTTTGGTCGATCATTAGGATCCGACCAAATACATTAGGTGACCATAGTAGGTAGGGAATAACTTTCCGAGGTTATACCCTATGGTCACATCGTTTAAGTAGTTGTATGATAGGTAGTTTATATGCCTTAGGTAAATTACCAGAATACCCTTTTCATGTATAATTGGTAATTTAGCATATGTAACCTAAACTCTTGTCACATAACTGATAATGTAACATGTTTAGGCATATAACACTTGTCATAGGACTAGTTAGACGTTCCGAACGCGTTTTACGCACACGATGCGTCAAAGTAGCATAAGCTACCTAAACGGATCGTAATGGGTCGATAAGACTTAGGTTAAGTTTCATTTAGCATGTAGGCCTTGTTAAACCATATCACATGAGTTCCTACACTCATTTGGTTTACAAACCCTAATGCTACCCAGTCTTCCGATTGAGGTCCGGTTTATTAACATAGATACCTATATTAATTGCCGTTTGATTTCCGTGATCTCTAGCATTGCTTGGTGGTTATCCTAGGACTTCTGAGCAATCTCATGTGAGTACATAGACCCCTCTTTTACTGTTTTTCCAAACTGTTTTGGGGTGGAACACATGTGCCTACTTGTTACTTTCATGCTTTCCTGTTTTCACATCATATACTTGTTATGTTCATTAGTACATTATAGTACATCGTTTTACATGACATTTCATACTAGGTGTGCCATTGTGTGCATTACTTAGTACATTGTTTTACATTACATCACATGCTACGTATGTCTATTGTTGCATACTTAGTACAGGTCGCATGCTACGTATGTCTGTTGTTGCATACTTAGTACAGTTCACATGCTATGTATGTTCAATCGTTGCATTGTTCTTCATACTTAGTACATTTGTTATTCATCACATACTTACATTTTGGACGCATATTACATGATTTACATCTTGACATAAACATTTTGACATATTATTCAATACATTTGGCAATTGGTTTAAACATAGACATCTTACATTGTTTGGTTTGGTTTGATTAAGTGATTAAGTAACGATGCGTGTGTAATATGATACAAGCATGGTGGATACGCCGCTGGTACTTCCTATATATAAGTGTTTGTATGGTATTACATATCATAGCGTTATTTGAATCATTTCAGTTTGATACATAGAACATTTTATACAAATAACATATTTTTCACAAGACATTGATTTTACAAACAATTTATCTAATACAAACTCATTTTACATGGTTATTCATTTAACCGTACATTATTTATGCATATCATCTGATCTTATCGATTTTCAAAGGATTTACAAAACAAAGCAAATAACAAGGTTCATGACTAAACATTTTCTCAAACAAAAGTCATGAAACCTATTTTCACAAAACCTATGTATCTCACCGGCATTTTTATGCTGACGTACCTATTTTCACATGTGTTTTTCAGGAGCTGTTGCATAAGATGATCAAGATACACATAGGCAGACTTGGGCTTTAGTGACAATAAAAGATGCAAGACTAGTTAATTATGTTGTATTTCTTTGTTTGTTAAGACATTGTAACACTTTTAGTCAATAAAACGAAACTTCAATTGCCATGGATTTGAAACATTAATTCTGTTACAACACTCCCTGACGTTTCCGCCACGTTTTGTATGTTCTACGTGGTCGGGGTGTGACAGTTGTTTTACAAATCGTATAGCATCTAGAGTCACCTACAATCAGATAGCATCCATAATTGGTTGAATTCAAATTCTGTAACATCACTAATCAGAAGGACTCACAATGGGTTGTATCTTGATTCTGTTTCATCTAGACTCGGTTTAATTTAGATCATTCAATATCCCTAGCTTGCGAGATTCAGAGTGGTTGTTTTACAAATCTTATAGCATCCAGAGTCGGCTACATTAAGATAGCATCCACACTCGGTTGAATTTATATCGTGTTACATCACTGATCAGAAGGACTCACAATGGCTGGTATCCGGATTCTGTTTCATCCAGACTCTGTGTAATTTGGATCATTAAACTTCCCTAGCTTGCAAGATTCAGAATGGTTGTTTTACGAATTGTATAGCATCTAGAGTCTACTACATTAAGATAGCATCCATACTTGGTTGATTTCAGATCTTGTAACAACACTAATCAGAAGGTCTCACAATGGGTAGTATCCGGATTCTGTTTCATCCAGACTCGGTTTAATTTGGATAATTCAACTTCCCTGGCTTACGAGATTCAGAATGGTTATTTTAAGAATCGTATAGCATCCAGAGACGGCTATATTAAGATAGCATCCATACTCAGTTAAATTCAGATCCTGTAACATCACTAATCAGATGGACTCATAATGGGTGGTATCCAGAGTCTGTTTCATCCAGACACGGTTGAATTTGGATCATTCAACTTCCCTAGCTTGTGAGATTCAGAATGCTTGTTTTACGAAATGTATAGCATCCAGAGTCGGCTACATTCACATAGCATCCATACTCAGTTGAATTCATATCCTGTAACATCACTAATCAGAAGGACTCACAATGGGTGGTATCCAGATTCTGTTTCATCCAGACTCGGTTTAATTTGGATCGTTCAACTTCCCTGGCTTGCGAGATTCAGAATGGTTGTTTTAAGAATCGTATAGCATCCAGAGTCAGCTATATTAAGATAGCATCAATACTCAGTTGAATTCAGATCCTGTAACATCACTAATCAGATGGACTCATAATGGGTGGTATCCGGAGTCTGTTTCATCCAGACACGGTTGAATTTGGATCATTCAACTTCCCTAGCTTGTGAGATTCAGAATGCTTGTTTTACGAATTCAATAGCATCTAGAGTCGGCTACATTAAGATTGCATCCATACTTGGTTGAATTCAGATCTTGTAACATCACTAATCAGAAGGACTCACAATGGGTGGTATCCGGATTCTGTTTCATCCAGACTCGGTTGAATTTGGATCGTTCAACTTCCCTTGCTTGTGAGATTCAGAATGCTTGTTTTACGAATAATATAGCATCCAAAATCGGCTACATTCAGATAGCATCCATACTCAGTTGAATTCGTATCTTGTAACATCACTAATCAGAAGGACTCACAATGGGTGGTGTCTGGATTCTAATTCATCCACACTCGGGGTAATTTGGATCATTCAACTTCCCTGGCTTGCGAGATTCAAAATGGTTGTTTTACAAATCGTATAGCATCCAGAGTCAGCTACATTCAGGTAGCATCCATAATTGGTTAAATCGGATTATGTAACATCACTAATCAGAATGACTCATAATGGGTGGCATCCAGATTCTGTTTCATCCAGACTCGGTTTAATTTGGATCATTCAATATCCCTAGCTTACGAGATTCAGAATGGTTGTTTTACGAATCTTATAGCATCCAGAGTCGGCTACATAAAGATAGCATCCGTACTAGGTTGAATTTAGATCTTGTAACATCACTAATCAGAAGGACTCACAATGGCTGGTATCCGGATTCTTTTTCATCCAGACTCGGTGTAATTTGGATCATTCAACTTCCCTGGTTTGCAAGATTCAGAATGGTTGTTTTACGAATCGTTTAGCATCCAGAGTCGGCTATATTAAGATAGCATCCACACTCAGTTGAATTCAGATCCTTTAACATCACTAATCAGAAGGACTCACAATGGGTGGTATCCGGATTCTGTTTCATCCAGACTCGGCTTAATTTGGATCATTCAACTTCCCTGGCTTGCGAGATTCAGAATAGTTGTTTTACGAATTGTATAGCATCTAAAGTCGGCTACACTAAGATAGCATTCACACTTGGTTGAATTCAGATCCTATAACATCACTAATCAGAAGCACTCATAATGGGTAGTATCTGGATTCTGTTTCATCCAGACTTGGTTTAATTTGGATCATTCAACTTCCCTGGCTTGCGAGATTTAGAATGGTTGTTTTACGAATCGTATAGCATCCAGAGTCGGCTATATTCAGATAGCATCCATACTCAGTTGAATTCAGATCCTGTAACATCACTAATCAGAAGGACTCACAATGGGTGGTATCCGGATTATGTTTCATCCAGACTTGGTTGAATTTGGATAGCTTGTGAAATTCAGAATGCTTGTTTTACGAATCGTATAGCATCCAGAGTCGACTACATTCAAATAACATCCATACTTAGTTGAATTCGTATCCTGTAACATCACTAATCAGAAGGACCCACAATGGGTGGTGTCTGGATTCCGTTTAATTCAGACTCGGTTTAATTTGGATCATTCAACTTCCCTGGCTTGCGAGATTCGGAATAGTTGTTTTGCAAATCGTATAGCATCCAGAGTCAGCAACATTCAGATAGCATCCATAATTGGTTGAATTCGGATTCTATAACATCACTAATCAGAAGGACTCACAATGGGTGGTATCCAGATTCTGTTTCATCCAGACTCGGTTTAATTTGGATCATTCAATATCCCTAGCTTGCGAGATTCAGAATGGTTGTTTTACGAATCCTATAGCATCCAGAGTCGGCTACATTAAGATAGCATCCATACTCGCTTGACTTTAGATCCTGTAACATCACAAATCAGAAGGATTCACAATGGCTGGTATCTGGATTCTGTTTCATCCAGACTCGGTTTAATTTGGATCATTCAACTTCCCTGGCTTGCGAGATTTAGAATGGTTGTTTTAAAAATCGTATAGCAACAAGAGTCAGCTATATTCAGATAGCTTCCATAATTGGTTGAATTTGGATTCTGTAACATCACTAATCAGAAGGACTCACAATGGGTGGTATCCAGATTCTGTTTCATCCAGACTCGGTTTAATTTGGATAATTCAATATCCCTAGCTTGCGAGATTCAGAATGGTTGTTTTAAGAATCTTATAGCATCCAGAGTCAGCTACATTCAGATAGCATCCATAGTCGGTTGAATTCTTATCCTGTAACATCACTAATCAGAAGGACTCACAATGGGTGGTATCCGGATTTTGTTTCATCCAGACTCGGTTTAATATGGATCATTCAACTTCCCTGGCTTACGAGATTCAGAATGGTTGTTTTACGAATCGTATAGCATCCAGAGTCGGCTATATTAAGATAGCATCCATACTCGGTTGAATTCAGATCCTGTAAATTCACTAATCAGAAGGACTCACAATGGGTGGTATCCGGATTCTGTTTCATCCAGACTTGGTTTAATTTGGATCATTCAACTTCCCTGGCTTGCGAGATTCAGAATAGTTGTTTTACGAATTGTATAGCATCTCTAGTCGGCTACATTAAGATAGCATCCATACATGGTTGAATTCAGATCCTGTAACATCACTAATCTGAAGGACTCACAATGGGTGTTATCCGGAAGACTCGGTTTAATTTGGATCATTCAACTTCCCTGGCTTGCGAGATTTAGAATGGTTGTTTTACGAATCGCATAGCATCCAGAGTCGGCTATATTAAGATAGGATCCATACTTAGTTGAATTCAGATCCTGTAACATCACTAATCAGAAGGACTCACAATGGGTGGTATCCGCATTCTGTTTCATCCAGACTCGGTTGAATTTGGATCATTCACCTTCCCTAGCTTGTGAGATTCAGAATGCTTGTTTTACGAATCGTATAGCATCCAGAGTCGGCTACATTCAGATAGCATCCATACTCAGTTGAATTCGTATCCTGTAACATCACTAATCAGAAAGACTCACAATGGGTGGTGTCTGGATTCTGTTTCATCCAAACTCGGTTTAATTAGGATCATTAAACTTCCCTGGCTTGCGAGATTCAGAATGGTTGTTTTACAAATCGTATAGCATCCAGAGTCAGCTACATTCAGATAGCATCGATAATTGGTTCAATTTGGATTCTGTAACATCACAAATCAGAAGGACTCACAATGGGTGGTATCCAGATTCTGTTTCATCCAGACTCGGTTTAATTTGGATCATTCAATATCCCTAGCTTGCGAGATTCAGAATGGTTTTTTTACGAATCGTATAGCATCCAGAGTCAGCTACATTCAGATAGCATCCATGATTGGTTGAATTCGGATTCTGTAACATCACTAATCAGAAGGACTTAAAATGGGTGGTATCCAGATTCTATTTCATCCAGACTTCGTTTAATTTGGATCATTCAATATCCCTAGCTTGCGAGATTCAGAATGGTTGTTATACGAATTGTATAGCATACGGAGTCGGCTACATTAAGATAGCATCCATACTCGGTTGAATTGGTTTCCAGTAACATCACTAATCAGAAGGACTTACAATGGCTGGTATCCGGATTCTGTTTCATCCAGACTCGGTTTAATTTGGATCATTCAACTTCCCTGGCTTGCGAGATTCAGAATGGTTGTTTTACGAATCGTATAGCATCCAGAGTCGGCTATATTAAGATAGCATCCATACTCGGTTGAATTCAGATCCTGTAACCTCACTAATCAGAAGGACTCACAATGGGTGGTATCTGGATTCTGTTTCATCCAGACTCGTTTTAATTTGGATCATTCAACTTCCCTAGCTTGTGAGATTCAGAATGCTTGTTTTACGAATCGTATAGCATCTAGAGTCGGCTACATTCAGAAAGCATCCATACTCAGTTGAATTCGTATCCTGTAACATCACTAATCAGAAGGACTCACAATGGGTGGTGTCTTGATTCTGTTTCATCCAGACTCGGATTAATTTGGATCATTCAACTTCCCTAGCTTGCGAGATTCGGAATGGTTGTTTTACAAATCGTATAGCATCCAGAGTCAGCTACATTTGGATAGCATCCATAATTGGTTGAATTCGGATTCTGTAACATCACTAACCAGAAGGACTCAAAACGGGTGGTATCTAGATTTTGTTTCATCCAAACTCGGTTTAATTTGGATCATTCAATATCCCTAGCTTGCGAGATTCAAAATGGTTGCTTTACGACTCGTATCACATCCAGAGTCGACTTTTAAGATAGCATCCATACTCGGTTGAATTCAGATCATGTAACATCACTAATCAGAAGGACTCACCATGGGTGGTATCCCGATTCTGTTTCATAACGACTCGGTTTAATTTAGATCATTCAACTTCCCTAGCTTGCGAGATTCAGAATGGTTGTTTTACGAATCGTATAGCATCCAGAGTCGGCTATTAAGATAGCATCCACACTCAGTTGAATTCAGATCATGTAATATCACTTATCAGAAGGACTCACAATGGGTGGTATCTGGATTCTATTTCATCGAGACTCGGTTGAATTTGGATCATTCAACTTCCCTAGCATGTAAGATTCAGAATGCTTGTTTTACGAATCGTATAGCATCCAGAGTCGGCTACATTCAGATAGCATCCATACTCAGTTGAATTCGTATCCTGTAACATCACTATATCAGAAGGACTCACAATGGGTGGTTGTAAACCGTGTATAACATGCATTAACGGTTAGCGTTCAAATAGTATTGAGTAGTGTGTTTGATGTGATTTGAATAGTTGTAACGTATGTAACACCCAAAAGTGCATAAAGCAAAAAGGGATCGAGTATACTCACAGCGGTTGATGGATTGAAGGGAGTGCTTAGCGAGTTAAGTTAGCCTGAATGGATTGATAGCATAACGATAAGTGACGCGTAAAACGATACGAAGTATGAATGGGTCGGATAGCAGTTCGGTCGGATGGTAATCCGATCGGATGGCCTGTTTGTGCGGATGGCAATCCGTTCGGATGGTCATCTGGTCGGACGGTAGTCCAGTCGGATGACTATTCGAGTGGATTGTTTCTTCCTATGAGATGAATGTGTTTGTGTATGATGGCTTGTCTTTTGAAGTTTTCGTTGTAGCATTTTGAAAACATTGAAGTATCTCTATCCTTCAAGTCGGTCGATCGGACGGTCAATCGTGCGGACGACAATCCGTTCGGATGGTCATCCGGTCGGACGGTAGTCCGGTCAGACGGCGACTTTAGTGATGAGGTTACTTAGTGGGAACAATTCACAGCAGAAGAGTCACTCGGTCGGATGTCCATCCGACCGGGTGGCAACCCTGTTAATGAACATGTTGAGAATTGTTTAAGTCTTTAAAGTCCTAGTATCTCATGATCCGAAGAGTAATCCGGTCTGATGGTAGTCCAATCGGATGGCAATTCGTTCAATACTCAAACTTCAGATAGAGTTGATGAAGTGCGGGACCCAAGGTGTGATCCGTTCGGACAGCAACCCGTTCGGGTGGCCTATCCGTTCGGACAGTAGTCCGGTTGGATAGCACTTCATCCCGGTTGCTCCGGCCGTCTTACATTTGGTCGTTTTGTTTATTTGTCATTTTATCAAGACGTTTTGACAACGTGTTAACCAACAGAATCCCATCCTAACCCGAGTGACCTGACCGATAAGGAATCACCCTAGTTTGGCCAGTTAACCGGTTCAAGACAGTTGTTCTTGTTTAACCCAAAATCGGTGGTCTCATGAGTAGAATCCAGATCTTGAGCTAGCACAACACTAAGAATGAGCGGAGGACTAGATCTAGGTCCGATTCTATCGGTTTCAAGTGCATTGAGTGCAAAAGAGTTAAAAGATAGTTAGAAACCATCTTTAAATTCTTTTTCACTATGTTTATGTTTAGATCTAGCATAGATCTTTGTTCATTTGTGTGGAAATCGGTTAGATCCGAGTTGTTCTCGGTGGATTGAAGCCAAAACATGAAGTTCTTCAAGAACACATGATGACATCATCCTAGAACACCTCAAATCTAGCGATTTCACGGTTAAAAGTAAAGATTCAAAAGATAGAAAGGTGTAGGATTGCGGGTAGATCAAGAAAGTACAAGATTTAGGACGAGATCTTACCGAGATTGAGAGAAATCGAAGAAAAGGTGAGCTGAGCGTGCTGGTCGGACAGAGGTTTCCAAAAGTAGAAAGTTTGAAAGTGACATGGGTATTTATAGGATTCCAAAAGGGGAAAGTGTGGGTCGGTCGGATGGCATCCCGCATGAATGACTATCCGGTCGGATGTCATCTCGGTCGGATGGCATCTTGACACCTTGGCCAAGTGGCAGCCCGGTCGGATGGGTATCCGGCCGGATGGCACTTGATTCGTGTGTTCGACGCGACGATTTTTTGCTGATTCGATTGCGATCGATGCGAATGAGATAGAGTTTCCTATTCAAATTACTTTTAGTCCCAACTACTATATCTAGCACTATCTCTTCTCCACTAATTATCATAGTTCGATTTCGATTGAGTTCGATTGCGTTTTGAGTTCGATTGCAATTCGATTGATTACCACACATAACATAAATGAACATGCACAAGTAACACATAAGGCACACACACATATAACAATAACTAAAATGCGTAGTTCGAGTTGCGATTTGATGTCGATTCGATTAGCATAGTTTGATTATCGTTTAGTTAGCTTTATCGCATTGTTACTTCCTATAGTTCACAGTCGTAAGTTGCTTAGATTGCGAATAACCTACTTCGATTATTGTAATTATTGACACTTACTCCACATAATACAACTAAAATAAACATACAAAAGAAATCTACTACAAGTCAAGTCGCGCGAAATCGGTCGTTGACTTTGACCTTGACTTTGACTTTGACTTCTCGAAACATGGGGTGTTACAGCCTCCCCTTGTTTAGGGAATTTCGTCCCGAAATTAGGCTGAAGCCGTAACAAACAACTGCAGGTACTTCGCCTTCATGTCGCTTTCGAGTTCCCAAGTGAACTCTGCACCTCGTTTGCCTTCCCATCGGACTTTCACAATAGGAATGCGTGAGCTTCTGAGTAGCTTGGTTTGGCGATCCATGATCTCAACAGGCTTTTCCATGAAGTGTAATGTTTCGTTCACCTGAAGGTCGTCGAGTGGAACATGTAAGTCGTGGTCGGCCAGGCACTTTCGGAGGTTTGACACGTGGAAAGTCGGGTGGATGTTACTAAGTTCCTCCGGTAGTTCGAGTCTGTAGGCGACTTTTTCGATCCTTTCCAGAATCTTAAAAGGTCCAACATAGCGAGGCGCGGGCTTTCCTTTCTTGCCGAATCGGACCACACCCTTCCAAGGTGATACCTTTAGGAGTACGTAGTCACCAACGTCAAATTCAAGGGGCTTGCATCGTCTATCGGCATAACTTTTCTGTCGATTCCGAGCTTTTACCAGGTTGTCTCGAATTTGGAAAATTTTGTCTGTCATTTCTTGCAGTAGCTCGGGACCGGTTAATTGTGAATGCCCGATCTCGTGCCACACAATAGGCGATCGACATCTTCTTCCGTATAAAGCCAATAATGGTGCCATTCGAATGCTTGCATGATAGCTGTTTTTATACGAGAATTCGACTAACGGCATGTATTTATCCCAATTACCACCGAAGTCTATGACACATGAACGTAGCATGTCTTCAAGAGTACGGATCGTTCTTTCAGTCTGACCGTCGGTTTGGGGGTGGAAAGCGGTACTTAGATTAAGCGATGTACCGAGTGCCGTTTGAAACGTTTCCCATAGTCGCGAGGTAAACCGAGCATCACGATCAGAGATGATGTCGCGAGGCATCCCATGATTACAGATGATCTCGTCGGTGTAGATTCGGGCTAATCGTTCTACCTTGTAGTCTTCCCGTATTGGCAAAAAGTGAGCAGATTTGGTCAAAAGGTCAACCACAACCCAGATGCTATCGTGACCTGATGATGTGTGCGGTAGCTTTGTTACGAAGTCCATAGCTATACTCTCCCACTTCCACATAGGGATCGGTGGTTGTTCGAGTAAGCCAGAGGGTCTTTGATGAAGCCTTGACTCTTGCATAGGTCAGACATTTTCCAACATAGAGGGCAATATCCAATATCCCTTTTCATTCCCGGCCACCAGTACTTATAGCGAAGGTCCTGGTACATTTTGTCGGCACCGGGATGAATAGAATACCGAGATTTGTGGGCTTAGTCCATCAAAATCTGTCGTAAATCGGTCCATTTAGGAATCCAAATTCGGTCCAGAAAGTGGAATATCCCATTTGATTTACTCACAAGCTGGGCTCCATCGTGGTAGATTCTTTCCTTCTTCAGAGTGCGTTCATTAAAACACGCATGCTGAGCTTCGCGAATGAGAGTTTCGAGGTCGTATTGGGCTTGGACATTACGAGTGCTAAACAGATAGCTCCATTTGCTGAGTGCATCGGCAACAACATTTTCTTTGCCTGGGTGATAACGAATCTCACAGTCGTAATCGTTGAGAAGTTCTACCCATCGGCGTTGACGCATATTAAGTTCCTTCTGAGTAAAGATATGTTGTAGGCTCCTATGATCGGTGAAGATCGTACACTTGGTACCATACAGGTAGTGTCGCCAAATCTTTAATGCAAAAACAACCGCGCCTAGCTCGAGGTCATGGGTTGTACAGTTCTTCTCGTGGACTTTGAGCTGACGAGATGCGTAAGCTATAACCTTGTCCAGCTACATAAGCACACAACTGAGACCAAGGTTGGAAGCATCACAGTAGATAATGAAATCGTCGTTTCCGTCGGGCAATGTGAGAACAGGAGCATTGCAAAGCTTGTGCTTGAGGGTTCGAAAGGCGGACTCTTGTACAGTTCCCCAAACAAAAGGCTTGTCCTTATGCGTGAGAGCGGTAAGCGACACAACGATCTTTGAGAATCCTTCGATAAATCGTCTATAATAGCCCGCTAGCCCGAGAAAAGAATGGACTTCAGACGGTTTCTTAGGTGTAATCCAACTCTTAACAGCTTCAACCTTCGCAGGATCGACGTGAATACCTTGATTATTTACGATGTGACCCAGAAACTGAACTTCCTCCAACCAGAACTCACACTTGGAGAACTTGGCATAGAGTTTGTTCCCCTGGAGTAGCTCGAGAATCAAACGTAGATGTTGCCCATGTTCGGTCTTTGACTTGGAATAGATCAAGACATCGTCAATGAATACGATGACGAAACGGTCGAGATATGGTTTACACACGCGATTCATCAGATCCATGAAAACCGCTGGTGCGTTGGTTAAACCAAAGGGCATAACAACGAATTCGTAGTGGTCGTATCGGGTGCGAAACACGGTTTTGGGTATATCCTCCTCCTGAATGCGTAGTTGGTGATAGCCTGAGCATAGATCGATCTTCGAGAAGCACGTAGCATCTTGTAGCTGATCAAACAAATCGTTGATGCGGGGTAGGGGATAGCGGTTCTTGATAGTTAACTTATTCAATTCCCGATAGTCGATACACATCCTGAACGACCCATCCTTCTTTTTGACGAAAAGGACTGGCGCGCCCCAAGGAGAGGTGCTCGGGCGAATGAAGCCTTTCTCAAGTAATTCCTGGAGTTGGTTTGAGAGTTCACGCATCTCGGATGGCGCGAGTCGGTAAGGAGCTTTGGCAATAGGGTTGGCTCCAGGAATGAGGTCGATACGAAAGTCGATATCACGACTTGGTGGTAGACCGGGAAGATCCTCTGGAAAAACGTTAGGAAATTCTCGAACCACAGGAACGTCTTTCACTTCCTTCTTCTCTTTCTTTTCCTTCTCTGCTGCTACAATGTTAGCCAAGAAAGCTCTGTATTCCTTGCGGATATACTTGCTAGCTTGGACACATGACATGAGCTTGAGACCTTTCGAAGCGGTTTCACCGTAAACACACAATAAATCACCATTCGCGAGCGAGAATCAGATCATCTTGTCGAAGCACACAACTTCAGCATGGTTTTCGCGAAGAAAGTCCATGCCTACTATGACGTCAAAACTTCCGAGTTGCATCGGAATAAGGTCGATTGGGAAGATGTGATTGTTGAGCTCAAGGGTACTATCACGAAGAATAGAATTAACGGCGACAGTTCTTCCGGTAGCGACTTCAACATCGAACGTCGAGGAGAGTTGGGAGCGTTTACGACTAAGGAGCTTCTCGAATTCGAACGACACAAATAAACACGAAGCATAAATACCATTCACAAGGAACGTACCATTAACCACGTTGTTGTCGGCTTGGGCTTGACGCACATTGATGTTGAAAGTTCTGGCGCGTGCGGCTTGTTGTTGTTGCTGCCGCTGTTGCTGCTGTTGCTTTTGCTGCTGCTGCTGCTGGGGCTCTTGTTTCACAACCCTGTTTGGGCACATGTTGGCAAAATGGTTAGGATCGCCACATGCGAAGCAGGCTCTGGCGTTGACCGCGGGTGCCGGAGGAACTTGTTGACCCGGAAGGGCGGTGAGTAGAGCTTGATGAGCAGGAGTTTGTCGAGCACGACAGTTGGTAGTGAAATGGCTGTACATATTGCAATGAGCACAAAAACGGCAAGCAATGGTAGTCGGGTGGTGGTAAGTACAAGTAGGGCAGAGCGGGTGTGGCCCAGTGTATGCACACTTAGCAGGCGGTACAACTTGTATCGGTGCATCAGTGATCACACAGTTCTTGTTGCTGGAGCTGTTCTTTATCTTGTTCTTCCTCTTGCTGCTCGATGAGGTGGTGGTTTCAGCAGCTGGTGCGGCGGTGGTAGCTTGATGCAGGTGCTTTGAAGTTTTATCCCAAACACCGGGCTTGACCCACTTGTCGTTGATTTCAGCGGCCAGTAGGTAAGTCTCTTCGATCGTCTTAGTCTTAGCCGCTTGCACGAAATCGGCAACACAGTCAGGCAAGGCTCGGATATACTTCTTGATTGCCATGTCTGGAGTCTTGACCTGATCGGGACAAATGATGCTGAGCTGTTTGAAGCGAGCAGTGAGCGCAGCATTTTCACCATCCTTTTGCTGTATGTGCCAAAATTCATCCTCTAGTTTCTGGCGTTCATGAGGAGGACATAATTCTTCCAGCATGACTTCCTTGAGCTCGTCCCACGACAGACCGTAGGCTACATCGTTCCCTCGTTTGTTCCTCTCGGCCGTCCACCAGTCTAGAGCACGGGACTGGAAGACGCCGGTAGCGTTCAGAGTACGGAGGTCGTCAGGGCAACCGCTTTGTCATAGGGTGACCTCGATGGAGTCAAACCATTGGAACAACGCTGTGGGGCCTCCTTCGCCAGTGAATTCTTTTGGCCCACAAGACTTAAATTGCTTGAAATTGAAGGGAGCTTTGGTGGTAGCTTTAGGAGCTTCGGTCCTCGACTCCTCAGATGATTTGCTGTCATTCTCGTAAACATCACTCACGGCCTTTGCTACTTGTTTAGTGATGATAGCAGCAAGGCGTTTGTCTCTCTTTTCTTGTCAAGAAAGTGAGGGATGATGGGATCCAGATGATATTTTCTGCAATAGACATCGTCACAGGACTCAACACATTGTATTCGAATCTCACCTCACGCGTCTACTACTTTCTAAAACTCAGGAACACGCATAATCATGTAAACACATAGACACATAACTACGTAGAACACGAAATCACATAAACACATAAGCACGTAGAGCACAGAAGCACATAACCACATACGTATGTAATCACAGAGGCAGTCAGAATACATAAACCTATCATTTACAATTCGCGATCGTTCGAATATAGCGTTCGCGTTAATATATCGAGTCGTGTAGTATAAGCGTATAGAATATCATAAGGTCGTCCATAATTCAGCGATTTGTTAGCAATGGGTAGTGTGTTGTGTGAGTAGTGGAAGAAAAGGCGTTAGATCGGAACCAGTGGTATCTCGAAACGCTAACAAATAAACACAAATCACATAAAATAATCGAGTCATCAGAGTCAGCAGTTGCGAGCTCAGAATCGAGACACATAAATATCGAGTAATAGATTGTCTGCGGCTAGTAGACTTCGACTATCCAAAGTGGTTCGACTATTCACAAGGATCTGTTGCGCACATTTGACCTTCAGGACTACTGCCACGATTCTTGGGCGTTTGGCACACATCCCGTTAGTCATATTGTGACTTCAGGTCATTGGAGTCCGTCAAAACTTTGGTGAGAGTTTTGTTAAAACGGGCGGAACAAGTCATCAAGGTTAGGGTTTCACCCCTGGCTTAACAACTTCGTTCCTGTATTTGATAAAATAGAGGAGATTATTCATCAAAATGTGGATTTCACTCCTGATTTGGCATAATTCTCCTTGTTTGTAAAATAAAAATGCAGGTTGATCAAGCAACCTTAGTCAAGAGTTTGCGGTTTTCACACCTAATCTCAACTTAATTGCTTAATCACAATTGAGGATTCGAGTGCAGTGTTAGTGTAGCATAAGCAGGGATAGCGAGAAATAGCGGTAAACTTATACATAATCCCTAACGGATATGCACAAGTCTGTCTATGGTTCCTAACTATAGACTAGGTATCTAAGACATCGACCCGGACTAGGTCGTGTCTTGCCTAATTCCCTATAGTTATGGCTCTGATACCAATCTGTCACACCCCAACCGATGGCAGAATCATCGGGGCATGGCACTGAGTGAAACAGATTGTCCAGAAGTTTCCATAACAATTATCATTACTATTCAATTTAAAATAACATGTCCCATACCATGTCTCAAACAGTAAACAATTATTACAGATAAAATCTAGGCAAATAATTATGTTCCGACAACTCAGATTTAAATAGAGCAATTGTTTATCTGCTTCTAAAGACCCTTGATTCAATTACTACAGACAACTATTTGTTGGACTCTAGAGCTTTATTCTAGCTTCGATTTCCTACCAGATGTGCATCCTAAGCACCTGTCACATACATTAAAATAAAGTCAATACATATAATGTAAAGGTGAGCATAGAAGTTTGATAATAGCATATAGAGTTCGAATTCGTTTACGCATAACCAGTACGTACACATAGAGAAATGAAGCACGTTAGTTATCGACATAGATCATCGATACCAATGACTGCGGGTTGACTGCCTGAGGCAGTTCGCAATACATGATTACCACCGTAATCCATGCAAGTAATTGTCCTTAACAACCCCTGCGAACAGGTGCTGAGTCCAAACTATAGTACTATCGTTGCTAAGGCAGGTAGACAGCATTCCATGTGTAAACATAACAAGCAAGCATTCATAAGCCACGTATAACATGCATTAACGGTTAGTGTTCAAATAGTATTGAGTAGTGTGTTTGATGTGATTTTAATAGTTGTAACGTATGTAACACCCAAAAGTGCATAAAGAAAAAAGGGATCGAGTATACTCACAGCGGTTGATGGATTGAAGGGAGCGCTTAGCGAGTTAAGTTAGCCTGAATGGATTGATAGCATAACGATAAGTGACACGTAAAACGATACAAAGTATGAATGGGTCGGATAGTAGTTCGGTCGGATGGTAATCCGATCGGACGGCCTGTTTGTGCGGATGGCAATCCGTTCGAATGGTCATCCGGTCGGACGGTAGTCCAGTCGAATGACTATTCGAGTAGATTGTTTCTTCCTATGAGATGAATGTGTTTGTGTATGATGGCTTGTCTTTTGAAGTTTTCGTTGTAGCGTTTTGAAAACATTGAAGTATCTCTATCCTTCAAGTCGGTCGATCGGACGGTCAATCGTGCGGACAACAATCCGTTCAGATGGTCATCCGATCGGACGGTAGTCCGGTCAGACGGCGACTTTGGTGATGAGGTTACTTAGTGGGAACAATTCGCAGCAGAAGAGTCACTCGGTCGGATGTCCATCCGACCGGGTGGCAACCCTGTTAATGAACATGTTGAAAATTGTTTAAGTCTTTAAAGTCCTAGTATCTCATGATCCGAAGAGTAATCCGGTCGGATGGTAGTCCGATCGGATGGCAATTCGTTCAATACTCAAACTTCAGATAGAGTTGATGAAGTGCGGGTCCCAAGGTGTGATCCGTTCGTACAGCAACCCGTTCGGGTGGCCTATCCGTTCGGACAGTAGTCTGGTCGGATAGCACTTCGTCCCGGTTGCTCCGGCAGTCTTGCACTTGGTCGTTTTGTTTGTTTGTTATTTTATCGAGACGTTTTGACAACGTGTTAACCAACAGAATCCCATCCTAACCCGAGTGACCTGACCGACCAGGAATCACCCTAGTTCGGCCAGTTAACCGGTTCAAGACGGTTGTTCTTGTTTAACCCGAAATCGGTGGTCTCGTGAGTAGAATCCATATCTTGAGCTAGCACAACACTAAGAATGAGCGGAGGACTAGATCTAGGTCCGATTCTATCGGTTTGAAGTGCATTGAGTGCAAAAGAGTTAAAAGATAGTTAGAAACCATCTTTAAATTCTTTTTCACTATGTTTATGTTTAGATCTAGCATAGATCTTTGTTCATTTGTGTGGAAATCGGTTAGATCCGAGTTGTTCTCGGTGGATTGAAGCCAAAACATGAAGTTCTTCAAGAACACATGATGACATCATCCTAGAACACCTCAAATCTAGCGATTTCACGGTTAAAAGTTAAGATTCAAAAGATAGAAAGGTGTAGGAGTGCGGGTAGATCAAGAAAGTACAAGATTTAGGACGAGATCTTACCGGGATTGAGAGAAATCGAAGAAAAGGTGAGCTGAGCGTGCTAGTCGGACAGAGGTTTCCAAAAGTAGAAAGTTTGAAAGTGACATGGGTATTTATAGGATTCCAAAAGGGGAAAGTGTGGGTCGGTCGGATGGCATCCCGCCCGAATGACTATCCGGTCGGATGTTATCTCGGTCGGATGGCATCCTGACACCTTGGCCAAGTGGCAGCCCGGTCGGATGGGTATCCGGCCAGATGGCACTTGATTCGTGTGTTCGACGTGATGATTTTTTGCTGATTCGATTGCGATCGATGCGAATGAGATAGAGTTTCCTATTCAAATTACTTTTAGTCCCAACTACTATATCTAGCACTATCTCTTCTCCACTAATTATCATAGTTCGATTTCGATTGAGTTCGATTGCGTTTCCAGTTCGATTGCGATTCGATTGATTACCACACATAACATAAATGAACATGCACAAGTAACACATAAGGCACACACACGTATAACAATAACTAAAATGCGTAGTTCGAGTTGCGATTTGATGTCGATTCGATTAGCATAGTTTGATTATCGTTTAGTTAGCTTTATCGCATTGTTACTTCCTATAGTTCACAGTCGTAAGTTGCTTAGATTGCGAATAACCTACTTTTTTTGCTTCAAGTTCTAGCAATCTAAGAGTATTGCAAGGTGCAAGGAGCCATTTTAGAAGGTGTGGAGCTCACGAATTGCCAAGGACCTCTCTCGTTTGTCTTTAACCACTCATCTTTGCACTTGAAGTTCTACCCTAGCCTTGTGCTAGTAGTAAGTATCGGATCACTCTTGTTTACGTCTATTTTGAGTAGATTAAAAAAAGAGTAGTTTGTTGTATTTTACTAGAACACTACAAAAGTCTAAACAAGAAACTTGAAACATAAAAGTTTACTTAAACCTTACATAAAGTTTATATAAGAATGAAACATGAAGCGGAAATGTTGTTGGTTTAGGGATGGTTAAATCATGCTTGATATTTGATCGTTGTTTTCTTGATAAATCCGTTGTTCGGACCTGTGTGGATACGATTTAGTAACAGCCGACTTCATATGGCTGTAAACAGACCATAATTAGTCGAAAAACAAAATTTCTGAAGCCTAAAATATGTATTTTCGAAAAACAAAGCAAATGGCACTGGAATCATATTTTTTTGAGGTCGTTTACTATTTTTAAAGACCCGTTTTATGGCAGCAGCTAAAGCTGTGTTTTACTGCAGTAAATGAGCGATACGTTTTCAGTCATAACTCGAAACCTGAGTAGAACCAGCCCATGAAATTTATACTGTAAATGACCACTAATGTCGTAGTAATTCTCCCACTGGAATTACGTCAAACGGACTTACGATAAATTTTAGATGAATTATTTCGTAGACTATAATCAGAAAGTAACAAATCTGATTGCAGTCCGGTAAATGAATTTCTATAAAATATTGGTAATGAACTGGACCCCGATATTTTTACACAATAAAATTTAGACGGTATTTGACATTCTGTAAAAATTTGGGAATTTTTGGAGAAGGTTAACTATTTTATTAAATTGCTCGAAAACAGTCCAGTTTCATATATATTAAAATAGAAATGACATAAGTAGTATTTTGCATGTCAAAGTGTGGGTATTTGATTATTAAAATCATTCTTATTTAATTTAGGGCAGATAAACAATTTGAGGGATTGTGTTAACATTTAAAAACGCACCCGAAGGTGAGTACATAGATCCCCTCTTTTTACGGTTTTCGATTGTTTTGGGGTGATTCATATGTATCAAACGATTCCAATATTTCAACGATGGTTTCAAAACGATTGAGATGGTTTATAGAAAACTAATAACGATTTCGATAATGTGAACGAACTTGTTGGTGGTAGTTACATAACGAATGACATTCATTAGCATTGATCAAGCCGACCAGTATTAGGTTATGGTACCATTGGATCCGACAAATCCCGTTATCAGACCAGACCCATGGTTATGTGTGGGTTAGGTGGGTAACGACTGAATCTGATGATTGTTAACTTACCCTTTGGAGGTTTGTTAATGCGAGAACGAGTTGAATGAAGGACGAGTCACAAAGGTTTGAATGTTATTAGCGAGACGACCAAAAGTAGTTTTCACAATTAAAACGAGAACGATTTAAACGAGTGAATGAATTGAACCATTTGGAACGATTTAAACGAATGAACGATGTTCTATAACAAGAATGAGTTAAACAATATTACACAACGATGTTTACGAAACTATATAAACCATACGAGTTTTATTATAAGAACGATTTATGATTTGGTTTACATAAACAAATGTTTTGGGTTAAGATTCATGGCATCGAGGTTTATAAATTATGACCAATCTATTTTGACTTGGTTATTCATTTACAATACAAACATTTTACAAAACAAGGTTTTCTAATATCAATTAACGAAGTTGTACAAGTTGTTTTAACATACAAACGAGCCATGAATCTGATACTCACACAAAAACTATGTACTTGCCAGCATTTCTTTGCTGACTTTGTTTTTACATATGTTTCAGGTGATGTTGCTTAATGTTGATTGCGAATAGGATGCATGCTCACTTAGGACCGGACGAGGCCTTAGTGATTTAATAACAATGATAAACTATGTTTGAATTGCTTGTTTAACTTTAAGAAAATGTTTAATATTCAATAAAACGAAACTCTTGTATCCATGGTTTGAAACAATAATTTTGTTACAACACTCCCCGACATTTCCGCCACGATTTGTTGTTTTACGTGGTCGGGGTGTGACATAAGAGTTGGTATCAGAGCCAATGGTTATAGAGAATTAGGTTATTAGTAAAATTTTGACCTACACTATAACTTTCTAGGACCCCAACGAGAGTTGATTTGCGTTTAGATTTTTTTTAAAAACAAAATACGAATCTGCTTCGAAAATTAATCATCTGTTCTAGTATGATTGATTACTAGGTTTTGAACCCTCTATTGTAAGGTTTTGAACCCTTTCAGTTTGACTCATTTTTGGCTTAGTGCCTTTTGAGTTTTCAAAATCTCGTCGGAGTTTGGGTCTAAATAATGTGAACACGTGCAAACTGGAAGAGTGAATGCATGTACCCTGAGTTTTCTGTCTAAGGCTAGAGTGTTCTTACAAATCCACATAATCGGACCAGTCACTCTTACTTGGGAACTCTTGGGGTGAGTGTTCACTTATAGGCGAGCATGTCTTCGCGATACATTATTTTGATTCATTACTTTGATTAGTCACTTCATGTCATTTGTTTGTTCGAGGTAACAAACAAATGATCGCCTTCCTTGTGTTTTGTCAATACCTCTTTTGTTTTTCCTAATTTTCAATCTCACTCGATTCTCCTGTTTCCTTGCTAGACAATGCCTCCTCGACGTGAAGCACAATCTTTTACTATTGAAGAAATCGCAGCCCTGGTCTCTCAGCAAGTGGCTGCTGTGCTTCCCGGTGTTGTGACCCAAGTCCACGAGATATAGAACAACAACAATAATAACAACAACAATAATGCACCGTGTAATTTCAAGAATTTCAATTCTGCTAAGCCGCTAAAGTTTTCTGGGTCACAAGGAGCAACTGCACTCCTGCAGTGGTTTGAGAGTATCGAGAACACATTCAGACATGTGCAGTGTCCGAATGCGCGTAAGGTTGAATTTGCTTCGAGTGTGTTTGAGAAGCGTGCTCTAACGTGGTGGAACATAGTGATGCGCGACGGGGATGCCGAAGTGGCATTGGCACAAACATGGGAAGAGCTTCGAGCTCTCATGATGAGAGAGTTCTGTCCCCGTCACGAAATTCGAGCTTTGGAACGAGAGTTTGACGATCTGAAACAAGACGGGGGAGAACACCGTGCGTATACGGATCGATTTGAGGAGCTCAGTCTTTTGTGTCCTACTATGGTTACCCCGTTGGAGAAAGCGATAGAGAGGTATATCGATGGTCTACCCGATTCTATTCTGGATATAGTGACCGGTATTAATCCTACCACCCTTCGCCAAGCAATCGAGTTGTCTGCTACCCTGACTGAGTCTCAAGTCAGGAAGGGTAAACTCACTCGCAATGGTGATAAAAAGAAGGCGACTGATTCTGGGAAGGACAAGAAAAAGGGTAAGGGTAAAGAAGGTGAGTCATCGAAGAAGTCAAGAAAGCGAAAGGGTGCTCAGAATTTTGCAGTAACTGCACAAACTGCTCAGAACCCTCAGAACCCGCCAGCTCAACCTCCTGCGAAGAAAGCATATGCTGGTACCGCACCTCATTGTGCTCGCTGCAACGGTCATCATGTTGCACAGCAAGCTTGTAGGCAATGCACAACATGTGGTAAGCTTGGGCATCTGGCCAACGTCTGTCGTTCGGGTCAGAATCAGATTGTTTAGAATCAAGCTCCAGTCCAGGGGAATGCTGCTAGATTCCCACCGGGTACATGTTTCAATTGTGGAGAGCTTGGTCACTACCGCAACAACTGTCCGAGGTTGGCAAATGCAAATGTAAATCCAAACGTGAATGTCAATGTCAATGCGAATGCGAATCCCGCTCGTGGACGAGCATACAATCTGAATGCTAATGAAGCGAGGGCTGACAACGAGGTGGTTAATGGTACGTTTCTTGTTAACAATCGACCTACATATATTCTTTTTGATTCTGGCGCCGATAGAAGTTTTGTTTCACTATCTTTTGAAGCTTTACTTGCGATACCTAGAACTAAACTGAGGAAACCCTTATCTGTCGAAGTTGCTACTGGTAAACCTCTTGTCCTTGATTCTGTTATCCGTGATTGTCAGTTAAACCTTGATAACTATCTTTTTCCCATTGACCTCACACCGATGCAACTTGGGAGTTTCGATATTATCGTGGGGACGGATTGGTTAACCAAACATCATGCTGAGGTGGTTTGTTTTGATAAGATTGTTCGAATTCCTCTTCCGTCTGGCGATGTTCTGGAAGTTCATGGCGAAAAACCATCTGACGGATTAAAGCTTATGTCTTTTACAAAGGCCCAAAGATATTTACGAAAAGGATATGTTGCTTTCCTGGCACATGTCACCGAGGAAAAAGACAATAGCAAGAGTATTCAGGATATTCCGATTGTTCGGGATTATCCAGAGGTGTTTCCTGATGAACTGCCTGGTTTGCCTCCAGTTCGTCAAGTCGAGTTTCATATTGACCTTGTACCCAATGCCAACCCGGTTGCGAAAGCACCTTATCATCTTGCACCGTCAAAGATGCAAGAGTTATCGAAACAACTTCAAGAGTTGTCTGATAAAGGATTCATCCGTCCGAGCTATTCGCCTTGGGGAGCTCCTGTCCTCTTTGTGAAGAAGAAAGATGGATCTTTTCGAATGTGTATTGATTATCGTGAGCTTAATAAGCTTACCATCAAGAATCGATATCCCCTACCTAGAATTGATGATCTCTTCGACCAGCTGCAAGGTGCTTCATGCTTTTCCAAGATCGATCTGCGATCTGGGTATCATCAACCTCGTGTTCTCGAAGAAGATATTCCCAAAACTGCTTTCCGTACAAGATATGGGCATTACGAGTTCACTGTCATGCCTTTTGGTTTGACGAATGCCCCAGCTATCTTCATGGACTTAATGAATAGGGTTTGTAAACCTTATTTAGATAAGTTTATTATTGTGTTCATCGACGATATTCTCATTTATTCAAAGTCTCGAGCCGGTCACGAACAACACCTTCGTTTGACATTGGAACTCCTGAAGAAGGAACAACTTTTTGCTAAATTCTCCAAGTGTGAATTCTGGCTTAAAGAGGTTCAGTTCTTGGGTCATATTGTCAATGAGCAGGGTATTCACGTAGATCCATCCAAGATTGTTGCAATTAAGGATTGGAATACACCGGCGACACCTACAGAAGTTCGTTCTTTTCTTGGTCTTGCTGGTTATTATCGACTGTTTATTTCTAACTTTTCAAAGATTGTGGTTCCACTCACTGCTTTGACTCAGAAGAATAAGCCTTTTGAGTGGGGACCTAAGCAAGAAGAAGCGTTCCAAACGCTGAAACGGAAGCTCTGTGACGCTCCTGTTTTATCTCTACCTGAGGGAAACGATGATTTTGTTGTCTATTGTGACGCGTCGAATTTAGGACTTGGTTGCGTTCTTATGCAATGAGGTAAAGTCATAGCTTATGCGTCTAGACAGCTGAAAATTCACGAGAAGAACTATACGACTCATGATCTTGAGTTAGGGGCTGTAGTTTTTGCGCTTAAAATCTGGAGACACTACCTCTATGGAACGAAATGTGTGGTTTTCACATACCACAAAAGTCTCCAGCATATTCTCAATCAAAAGGAGTTGAACATGAGGCAACGACGTTGGGTTGAACTCTTAAACGATTATGATTGCGAGATCCGCTACCATCCTGGTAAGGCGAATGTCGTAGCCGATGCGCTTAGTCGAAAGGAACGAGTCAAGCTTCATTCTGTTCGAACTCTATCTGATATTCAATCTTGTGTTCTTCAAACTCAACGAACTTGTGTGATCAAAGACTTATTGAAATATAAGCTACCGCTTCAACTTGAGCTTAAACTCGAAAGGAAAGACAATGGTTTACTCTATTTTGAGAATCGTTTGTGGATCCCGAATCAGGACGATCTCCGCACCTTAGTAATGGACGAATCTCACAAGTCTCGATATTTTATCCATCCTGGTGCTGATAAAATGTACAAGGATCTTCGTACTCAGTATTGGTGGCCTGGTATGAAGAAGGATGTTGCCTTGTATGTATCGAAATGCCTAACTTGTCTCAAAGTCAAGGCCGAACATCAACGACCTTCTGGTTTGCTTGTACAACCAGAGATACCAGTTTGGAAGTGGGAGAACATCGCAATGGATCTCATTACTAAACTACCGCGTACTAGTAAAGGTCATGATGCCATTTGGGTAGTAGTTGATCGTTTGACAAAATCTGCTCACTTCTTACCAATCCGTGAGGATTTCTCTGCTGAAAAGCTTGCCAAGATCTATGTAGACGAGATTGTATCACGACATGGTGTTCCTTTAGATATCATTTCCGGTCGTGATGCTCGGTTTTCATCTCATTTTTGGAAGACCATGCAATCTGCTTTAGGAACCCAACTGAATCTAAGCAATGCTTATCATCCCCAAACAGATGGTCAATCTGAGAGGACGATTCAAACTTTGGTGGATATGCTTAGAGCATGCGTGATAGACTTTGGTGGTAATTGGGATTCTCATTTGCCATTGATTGAGTTCTCATACAATAATAGTTATCATGCTAGCATTAAGATGGCACCATTCGAAGCTCTCTACGGTCGAAAATGTCGTTCACCCGTCTGTTGGAATGAGATCGGTGAAGCTCAGCTTACTGGACCTGAGCTCATTCTGGAAACAACAGACAAAATCAAGAAAATCCGCGATAATCTTGTGACCGCTAGAAGCCGTCAAAAGAGTTATGCAGATTTGGGACGCAAGCCCATGGAATTTCAAATCGGAGACCGTGTCCTACTCAAGGTTTCACCTTGGAAGGGAGTGGTGAGATTTGGAAAGAAAGGAAAACTTGCACCACGATATGTTGGACCATTTAAGATTGTTGAAAGAATTGGAAAGGTTGCCTATCGACTAGAACTACCTCCAGAGCTTGGAAATGTTCATCCGACTTTTCACGTGTCCAATTTGCGGAAGTGTTTAGCTAATGCTGATCTTCACATTCCTCTCAACGAGATTAAAATTGATGAAATGATGCACTTTGTCGAGAAACCTGTGGAGATAGTGGAACGTACATACAAACAGTTGAAGAACAAACGGATTCATTTGGTCAAAGTTCGCTGGGAATCCAAACGTGGCCCCGAGTTTACTTGGGAACGTAAGGACCAGATGGAGATGAAATATCCGCATTTGTTTTCACAAGATTCCTCTATATAAAATTTCGGGACGAAATTTTCTAAAGTAGGGGAGACTGTGACAACTGTGTTCTATAATCATCATGTAATGTGAAACGATGTCAGTTATCAATAAAACAATGTGCTTTAGTGTTATTATATGTGCAATTGTGTTTAATAATTTTACAATTCGATTAGATTCCGATTTCAAACTTTAAAATCACTTTCTGGAAGGTTATACGCAAACTGGTGCATAAACGCAATCTGTTTAACGCGACGTACACTCCGGAACTGTGACATAAGCCAAACATACCCTAAATATCCTTTACATAACTTAGAAATAAGTTTCGAAGGATTCGGTATGGCAAAAACATGTTTATTTAAACTAAAGGACTATTTACGACAAAACTGCGAAACGAACGTTGGTGACCGCCCGGATAATTTTTAAATCCCAAAAATATTCTGTTATGATTAAAAATTTATTTTTAATCAGGTCCATGTTGAAAAATAAATTAAAACGCCTAAAAACATTATTTTTCAAGTTTAAGCGCGTACCGCGTGTTTCTGCGCGACACAGTGCTTCTACTGCGAAACGCGGACAACGCAGCCAGTCTTGGCAACTGAAATTTATTTCAGTAATATTTTGGCAAGTTTATTTTTATAGAATAATAAAAATAATTTAGAACGCCATAAACCGGGATTTAAACGCTAGATAAAATACCCGGTATCCAGTTAAACGCCCGTTTTAGCCTACTTATGGCATATTTGTATAAAAAATTTCACATGGAGCCCTCCCCCCATACAACTTACAGTTATGATGAGATTCCCCACACCTAGATTTTTATTGATTTGTTAATTTGATATGATTGTGTTTGTGCTTTTGTTAAAGGAACTTGATTTATAAATAATCATCTCAACTAAACCAATACCCCCCCCCCCCCCTAATTATGACCGTCCCCTAGGGACCCCATCTCCACAAAATTGAGCTAAATCTTCTTGTCACCTTCTTGGACTTAGTGGGATTTGAATGATCATGTTGGACTCCAAGGAACATATACCTAATAGCCACTAAAGATGGATTATTAAATAATCATTTTACCTTCTCATTAAACACCCCAAGAATTTCTTTCTCCCTCTCCACACAAGCTACGGCCGAAACCCCATCCATATACCACCATTCTTTTTGCTTCAAGTTCTAGCAATCTAAGAGTATTGCAAGGTGCAAGGAGCCATTTTAGAAGGTGTGGAGCTCACGAATTGCCAAGGACCTCTCTCGTTTGTCTTTAACCACTCATCTTTGCACTTGAAGTTCTACCCTAGCCTTGTGCTAGTAGTAAGTCTCGGATCACTCTTGTTTACGTCTATTTTGAGTAGATTAAAAAAAGAGTAGTTTGTTGTATTTTATTAGAACACTACAAAAGTCTAAACAAGAAACTTGAAACATAAAAGTTTACTTAAACCTTTACATAAAGTTTATATAATTATGAAACATGAAGCGGAAATGTTGTTGGTTTAGGGATGGTTAAATCATGCTTGATATTTGATCGTTGTTTTCTTGATAAATCCGTTGTTCGGACATGTGTGGATACGATTTAGTAACATTTAAGTTATAAAAGAACATGCTGAGTTACTTTTTCAGCCGACTTCATAGGGCTGTAAACAGACCATAATAAGTCGAAAAACAAAATTTCTAAAGCCTAAAATATGTATTTTCGAAAAACGAAGCAAATGGCACTGGAATCATATTTTTTTGAGGTCGTTTACTATTTTTAAAGACCCGTTTTATGGCAGCAGCTAAAGCTGTGTTTTACTGCAGTAAATGAGCGATACGTTTTCAGTCATAACTCGAAACCTGAGTAGAACCAGCCCATGAAATTTATACTGTAAATGACCACTAATGTCGTTGTAATTCTCCCACTGGAATTACGTCAAATGGATTTACGATAAATTTTAGATGAATTATTTCGTAGACTGCAATCAGAAAGTAACAAATCTGATTGCAGTCCGGTAAATGAATTTCTATAAAATATTGGTAATGAACTGGACCCCGATATTTTTACACAATAAAATTGGACGGTATTTGACATTCTGTAAAAATTTGGGAATTTTTGGAGAAGGTTAACTATTTTATTAAATTGCTCGAAAACAGTCCAGTTTCATATATATTAAAACAGAAATGACATAAGTAGTATTTTGCATGTCAAAGTGTAGGTATTTGATTATTAAAATCATTCTTATTTAATTTAGGGCGGATAAACAATTTGAGGGATTGTGTTAACATTTAAAAACGCACCCGAAGGTGAGTACATAGATCCCCTCTTTTTACGGTTTTCGATTGTTTTGGGGTGATTCATATGTATCAAACGATTCCAATATTTCAACGATGGTTTCAAAACGATTGAGATGGTTTATACAAAACTAATAACGATTTCGATAATGTGAACGAACTTGTTGGTGGTAGTTACATAACGAATGACATTCATTAGCATTGATCAAGCCGACCAGTATTAGGTTATGGTACCATAGGATCCGACAAATCCCATTATCAGACCGGACCCATGGTTATGTGTGGGTTAGGTGGGTAACGACTGAATCTGATGATTGTTTTTTTTTTTTTTTTTTTTTGGGTAAAGGGTTACCCCGGTTAAATTTTATTACCATCCAAACAAATAAACCAAGTGAAGACTAACCGCCTCCAGTTCTCATGTATGACATGCCATACAAGAGTAAACAAGCGTAAACAAACAGAAAACGCTAAAACAAACACACCATTAACTCAAACACTAATAAACTCAAAACAAAACACTAAACTTAGCCACAATCATCATCCGCCATTAAAAGACCTCTCGGAAGACTCCACTCCTGCATAACTCTTGTCGTGTGGATGGAATTCTTGAACCTCATCGTGTGAAGTTTCATTCTAACCGTGGATAACACAATCTCTACCAGCTGGTCTTTATTTCTTCGCTTGTCGGTAAAAAGCCTTCGATTACACTCCTCCCAAACAAAATAAGCTGTTGCACAAACTACAAGTTTCGCAATAATGTGTTCAGCCATGTTAGACTTTGCTATGGCCACCAAATATTCAAAGATATCGGTCCATGTATGCTGAATCCTATCCATACCCGCTTTCACACGAACTTCATACCAAACGTGCTTAGCGATGTCACATTCAAAGAACAGATGCTCGTGCGAGTCAGGACCCCTTGTACATAGAGAGCAACATAACAAGTTGAAATTAGCATTGCCCGGATTCCATCTACTCATCACATCTTGAGTCCTCAACTTTTTAAGCACAAGAAGCCACACAAGAAAAGCATGCCGAGGAATAGCCTGAGGGAACCAAACCACACCCGACCATTGCACCCCTTGTTGAGAATTCCGCAACTCCTCCCAAACCGTCGATGTACAAAACTCCATGTCTCGACCACTAGAAGTAAACCATACCAGCTTATCTTGTTTAAACGGCTCTAAAACCGGGTTTTGTAGATTACTCAGCATCGGAAAACGAGTAACCCAAGACCCTGGCCAAATCCATTCTCCATTTATAAATACATCAGCAACTCTAGCATTCATGCTAAAACCTGCATTCGCTATGCTTCTTGGCGTAATGATACTACTAATCGGTCAAACCGGATCCCATTTATTAAACCAAACACTAGTGCTCATACCATCGCCCAACTTAACCCACATATGACCCCGAATACTAGGTCTCATCTTTAACATCTTTCTCCAACACCAAGTTATATTATTCTTAATCGGCACATCCCAAAAATTCCTACCTCGTATACGATAAGAATGTATCCACTTCACCCATAACGACTCTCGGTTAGTAAGCAGACTCCATATATGCCCCTTCCTCAAATGGCATAATCTCTAGAATCCGAGCTTTAGCTGAGTCCACCACATTACCAAAAAAGACAGTACTCTTCAACAGACTCGGCATGAGCCCTGACATGTTTTTAAAACTATTAAGAGAATCCATAATAACTTTTGCCGATTTCGGATCCCCCTAGCAAACAGAAACAGATCATCTGCAAAGCATAGATTGATAATTCTTTGGTTTTCACATTTATTATGAAATCGAAACTCCGAAGAGATCGACACCTGCTTCTGTAAAATCAAAGTCAAAATCTCCATCACCAATGTAAAGAGATAAGGGGACATTGGGTCCCCCTGTCTGAGACCACGCTTACCTTTAAAGTAGCCATAGAGGTTCCCATTCATCGCAATCGAAAACGTTGTAGAAGTGACACAAGCCATGATCCACATAACCATTTTCGGGTGAAAACCAAAGCCCACTAAGACAGTCTCTAGGAATTTCCATTCAACCATATCATAGGCTTTCTGAATATCCACCTTAAATGCACATCTAGGAGGACCAATATTCCGGTGATAATTGTGCATAAGTTCCTGAGTTAACAGGATATTATCTGAAATTTTTCTACCCGGTACAAAAGCAGACTGGTTAATGCTCACAATATCACCTAATCCTTCTTTAATACGGTTAGAGATGATCTTACTTATACACTTATAGAGCGTATTGCAACAAGAAATCGGTCTATAATCCGTAATTAAAGTAGGCGTAGATACCTTAGGGATTAAAGAAATCACAGTATGGTTCAGTTGCTGAAGTAATTTCCCATTTTGAAAGAAATCCCGAATCGCTTTGCAAACCTCCTGACCTACAATATCCCAAGATTTTTTAAAGAAAATAGACGTGTACCCATCGGGCCCCGGAGCTTTGTTCCCCGAAATCGAGAACATCGCATCTTTAATCTCCTCATCCGAAACGTGACGAGCCATATTTTGAGCTTTAACAACCGACAGCTTCTGAACAAATAAATCATGAGTAGGCTGCGCCAAAGTCTCCACCTCAGTACCGAAGAACCTCGTATAATGGTCCACCAAAATCGGAGGTACATCATTACCTTCAAACATATTACCGGTCGAGTCCCGAATGGAAAAAATACGACTCCTATGATTCTTTGCTTTCAACACATTGTGAAAGTACCTAGTATTCGAATCCCCCAAAGACAACCAGTCTACCTTGGACTTCTGTTGAAGAAATAACGCTTCATCCCGAACAGCCTCTTTATACATACAAAGCGCACTATCAATTTTAGTCATCAACTCGCCATTACCCGGGCTCCTATCCAACTCGACCTGATACTCCTCCAGAATCTTCCTCGTATTTTTAACCTTGTCATGCAAATTTCCTTGATCAAACAGGAGTTTACGAAGAGGGCCCTTCAAGAGCCTAAGTTTCTTTACCACCTTAAACATAGCATAACCCGAAAAATCTGTTTCCCAAACCCGAGTAACCTCCTCTCGAAACCTACTCTTCTCCGCAATTAAGTTTACAAACTTAAATGGCTTAGGTTTATTCCGTTCCACATTCGGAAGAACAAGAATGCAAGGCGTATGGTCAGAAACCCGATACGGCAAAAAACGGCCCACCGCATCTTTAAAGACATCAATAAGACACACATTCCCTAGAATCCGATCGATCTTTTTAAAGATTGTATTCCCATTTTTTTGTTTGTTCGTCCAAGTGTAATGAAAACCAGAGCTATTGACATCAAACACATCAATAGCATTCACACATTCCTTGAATTCCCTTGTACTAATACTGCTCGTAGAGGTTCCCGTTATAGTATCGTCCAATTCCAACGTAGCATTAAAATCACCCATAATGGCCCACGGTTTATTCCGCATAAACGAGTGGTGTTGACAAAGGTCCTTCCATAAATCCCTTCTATCCTTGTAATGATTTTCCGCATAAACGAAAGAGCAAAACAATGACTTTTTATCAAGCTTGAACACAATCTGCGTATGAACCACCTGATTCGTTTGAGCAAGAATCATAACATCCACAATATTATCATCCCAACCCACCATTATTCGCGTCCCTCTTGAACAACAACTAGCATTAGTGGCCCATTTCCAGTTACTACAAACTTTTTTGCAAACATCCGACACATTCGAAGCCTCCACATGAGTTTCCATAATAGCACACACATGTACATGATTATCAGAAATTACCTGACGAACCTCCTTTTGCTTAAGGGAGCGGTTCAACCCCCTAATATTCCAAGCGGTGATGCTACCCATTAGAAACCCCGTTACCGGGTGTGCTTGCACCCTCAGATTTATTACCATCAATCTTCCTATCCATAAACTTTGGAATCTCATCTAACAGGTCATCCACTCCAATATCATCTATAATAATCTGATCCGTAGAACCCTTGCTTCCATTATTGATAGACTTCCCTTGTCTCACCGGAATAGCACTAGACTCATTCATTCTATTGACCATCTCGTCGTCTTGTAACACATCAAACGGATTCGACACCTTAACCTGGTTAGCGGACGAAGAAGCTTTATCCGATTGAGTATTGGCTTTAATAATCGGCCTATAAACCTTCTTCTGCTTCCTGTTATACACCTGAAATCCTTGCTGTCCCCCTTTTTTGTTCTTGCCTTTAAACTCCTTAAAATTATCCGCATCACTCTTGGTTCCATCATCCACTACTCTTTTCAAATTTTTCGGGCATTGGTTGCTCTCATGCCCAAAAACACAACACGTAGCACACCTAAGCGGCTCCCAATCATATTCTACTTTCACCTCAGCTATCGAAAATCCACTACCACCCAGCCCTGGGACCGCCACTTTCACTGTTCTTTTTAACTCGGATCCAGCATGCACTTCAATGAGAGCTCTAGCAAAACTGCTTCTACCCCAAGATTCAGCACACATCGAAGCCGTGTACGAATCTAACATTTTTGGTTCCCCTATATTAGACGCTAATAAACTCAATCCATCCTCAGTAAACGCCCCCAAAGGCACATCATGCATCTTTACCCACACCGGAATTGCCGTGATATCTTCTTTAACAAGGTTAACCGAAGGTGACCACTCATTCAAAATAATCGGTACATTCCTAATCATCCACGGTCCATCCTCCAGCAATTTTTCCATCCCCGTCTTCGAGTTAAACTTAAAAAAGAAAAAGCCCTTTGCGTTCATCATTAATCTTTCTAACCCATATTTTCCCCACTGATTTTTAGCAAAGTATTCTACAACTGGAAACGCCAATCGCTTACCCAAGAAATACCCATATAACGTATTTGCAAATCGATCATTAACTTGTTTCACCGATTCCACAGGAATTACAACGTCCACCCCGTCCATCTTCTCCACCATTTCCAGCTTCCTGAAGTTTACTTTCACAGGTTCCTTCTGGGTTTGAACAGCCTTCGCATACGAGATAGGTTTGTTAATGGTATTTTCCAAATTATCCTCTTTATTTGTATTACTTTTCTCAGCAAACGTTTGACTTTTAGAACCCATATTATCAATCAGACCAGAACTTGACACAGTCTTCACATGCAGATCATGTATATGAGAAACATTACCTGAATAACTACCATCCGGACCCTTCTGATCAAACTTGTTCAGATTGAGACTATCAAATGTCATTGGCTTAACAGGTGGATCACCAACCGGTTTGGATATCTTTGACAACCCATCCAGAACAGAAGTACCCGATGTAGAATACAATCCCCTTCTCGGCATCTTCGGATTACCTTCAATATTTGTTACTCGTAAACTGATGCCACGCACAGGAGCTGTTCCAGGGGTGACATCCGAATCATCATTCACGTTGCCACCAGCATTAGGCAAAAACGGATATCCATCCTCATCAAACACGTCACCTCTCTCACTCATCACGTAAATCAAACAACCATGCACCAGAAAACTACCAACAATCAGCAAACACGAACGAAGAAAAAAAAACAGGAACCCTAATTTAGCATAAACCCTAACCCATGAAGCAATTAAAATCGAATAGAGTTCTTGTTAAGTCTAGGTTTCTGCCTAACCAGAAGGACCGACAAAACAATAGATCTATCCCACCAAATCAACTACACAGGATCGGGCTGCGATTAATAAAACGAAATAGAAAAACCCTAGATTTAACGCAATCCTTTTGCTAACTAGTTCGAATTAGCAGTATTGAAGAATCAACACTGTAATGATCAGACTGTTATACAAAGATCATGCAGAAAAATCGAAGGTTTCAAGGGGGGCCAAAATCGCCATGCTAGAGAGAGAAATTAGGGCCGGCTAACTTACCCTTTGGAGGTTTGTTAATGCGAGAATGAGTTGAACGAAGGATGAGTCACAAAGGTTTGAATGTTATTAGCGAGACGACCAAAAGTAGTTTTCACAATTAAAACGAGAATGATTTAAACGAGTGAATGAATTGAACGATTTGGAACGATTTAAACGAATGAACGATGTTCTATAACGAGAATGAGTTAAACAATATTACACAACGATGTTTACGAAACTATATAAACCATACGAGTTTTATTATAAGAACGATTTATGATTTGGTTTACATAAACAAATGTTTTGGGTTAAGATTCATGGCATCGAGGTTTATAAATTATGACCAATCTATTTTGACTTGGTTATTCATTTACAATACAAACATTTTACAAAACAAGGTTTTCTAATATCAATTAACGAAGTTGTACAAGTTGTTTTAACATATAAACGAGCCATGAATCTGATACTCACACAAAAACTATGTACTTGCCAGCATTTCTTTGCTGACTTTGTTTTTACATATGTTTCAGGTGATGTTGCTTAATGTTGATTGCGAATAGGATGCATGCTCACTTAGGACCAGACGAGGCCTTAGTGATTTAATAACGATGATAAACTATGTTTGAATTGATTGTTTAACTTTAAGAAAATGTTTAATATTCAATAAAACGAAACTCTTGTATCCATGGTTTGAAACAATAATTCTGTTACAACACTCCCCGACGTTTCCGCCACGATTTGTTGTTTTACGTGGTCGGGGTGTGACAGTGGTGATTGTGGGGAGGCTTGCACCATTTTCGGATAGTTTGTTAGCCTAGATAATTTATAATTTTAAAAGGGATAGCAAGCTTGATTTAGAAATATAGACACACACATACACAACTCTCTCGAACTTGAACTCCCTGAAAACATTTGGCGATTACACACATTTACACACTAGCAATCTTTGTACCAAGCTTGTTATCATCCGAAGTTGTGAACTTTGTTTGTTTAATATAATTGGTGATCGGTAGTTTCCATCACCCGAGGATATTTATGCTGGAGATCATTCATTGATCAAGGGCTTTTTCCTCGTATAAATCCTTGTGTTGATCATTCATTTCATTCAATTGTTGTTTACACATTTGTTCAATTAACCAAGCATCTAATCTCACAAAAATTAGATTTGCTTACATTATCCTTGTGTGATTTTTGACCAAAACAGTTTGGCGCCCACCATGGGGCAATCGGTGCTTCATTCTTGAAAAATCTTGTTCATTTTATTCATTTCTGTTCATTACCTTCAACCACATGGCTTCTCATGCGAAGAACACTTCAAGCTCCATGTCGGCGACCACTTCTTCACAGGGCATTGCACCTTTGCCTCCTGTCCCTTCTGGATCCCAGAAGAATGCTGAGAATGCTGCGAAGAAGAAAACCCCCGTTTTCACAAAATCAGCTACTGCTGTTTCCTCTGGTCCTACTAACAATGATCTTTATTCTTTGATTTTGCAGATGAAGGATTACATGCAGCAGCAGAACAAAACTAATGACAGGATCCTTCGAGAAATTGATGAAATCAAGAAATTGAAGAGATCAACGGAGGATCACTCTCCATTGGTGCCTAGATCACTGGATTTCGGCACTCCAGCAACAACTGCCCAGCATTCCACAGCATCAGGTGTCCAGTACCATGGAGGATCATCAAGTATGCACTATGGATCATCGGCAATGACATATGCTCAAGGATCCTACTTCAAACCTTCAGGATCCTCTCTTCAGCCTCAAGGATCCTCCTTCCAGCATCAAGGATCCTTCCCAAATTCAGGAGGATACATGGGGACTCTATCGGCTCAAGGATCCTATCTTCAGCATCTAGGATCCTCTTCATAGGCTCAAGGATCCTCATCGTAGGTTCATAATACATGGAGTATCCCCCCCAGACCTTCAGCTCCGATGCATACTGGATCCAACATCTTTCAGGATCAAGGATCCTTAAGGAGTCAATAACCCAGAAGTTCATAAATTCATGTGGGAGACTTCATTCCCATGCAGACTGTTGCCTCATCTGGTCCCATGATCATTCCAGAGTCACACTAGTTTGGATTCACATCAGGAATCCCGGCCTTGAATCCTTCGGGAGGTAACACTTTAAATACATCTTATAATGCTAACCATGGCTTTGTGTAGGAACCAGGAATCAACCAAGCTATGGCAAAGGAGTTGCAAAAACTCAAGGATATGATATCCAGTGTCCCGGGAGTGGTTAAGCCTATCCCTGAGATACCGGATGGGAGTCACAGAGTGTCACGCTTTGCACCACCTATATGTGATGCAGAGATACCAAAGAGGTTTCAAACACCAAACATGAAGCTCTATGATGGCACAACTGATCCAGAAGAGCATGTAGCTCAATACAGGGAGAGAATGGAGATCAACCCCATTCCTGAAAGATTAAAAGAAGCATGTCTATGCAAGGGTTTCGGATTCACATTGACATGATCAGCTCTTAAATGGCTGCTAAGTCTTCCCCCTTACTCTATTACTTCATTTGCTAATCTAGTTAACTTGTTCAATAGCCAATTTTCATGTTGTAGGAGATTTGAACGTTTAACTAGTGATTTATATAGGGAAACTCAAGGTAACAATGGATCACTAAGGGATTACATTACTAAATTCACTAGAGAATCCTTAGAAATTCCTAATCTGGATATTGCCACAGCTGTAGAGGCTTTTAAAATGGGTTTGCTTAAGGATTCACAATTCTATGATGATCTTGTTATGACTCCTTGCAGGAACCTTGATGAAGTAAGAAACAGGGCCCTTAGATTCATCCGTTTAGAGGATGATAAAAGGATCCAGGAAAGACTGTCAGGATCCTCAAAGCAAGAAAAGCAAGGATCCTATTTTAGGAACAACAAATCTAAATCGTACAACAAGTCTGACAATTAAAATGTGCATGCTGTGGAGCAAGAAGAGGATGATGAAGATTACCCTCCTATTTCTGAATATTGCTTTGCTGTTGCAGATCAGACGGGGATGCTGGATGTTTTGAAGGAGGGGCCTTGGATAATCAGATCGCAACCTTTGTTTCTGTATAAATGGAATCCTAATGTGAAGTTGGAAAAAAGGAAGTAAAAAAAATCCAAGTCTGGGTAAAAATCCATGATGTGCCTATAGCGGCCTACACAGAAGATGGCTCGAGTATTTTAGCTACTGCGCTTGGAAATCCGATAATGCTAGATTCGTTCACTACGTCAATGTGTATAGAGGTTTGGGGTAGGAGTAGTTATGCTCGGGCTTTAATAGAAATTTCTACGGATAATGACTTCAAAGAGGAACTAACAATGGCAGTTTCGAAGCTTGAGGGGGATGGTTTTCTTAAAGAAACAATGTATGTTGAATATGAATGGGTTCCATATCGATGTAAACATTGCTGTGTTTTTGGCCACTCGGATGATACATGCCCGAAACAAGTTAAAGCTACAACCAAGTCTAATAAGGGTGTGGGGGAGGATGGATATATTGAAGTGCAGAAACAAAAAACAGCAAAGAGGACTGGTTATCCAGTAGCAAAGTAGAAAATGGAGTACAGACCGAAGATGCAACCATCAGGCCCAGCCAAATGAAAAACTCGTTCGACGTTTTGATGAACGAGCTGAATGTTGATATTCGAGGCGTTAATACTGATTCTAAAATACAAACTCAGGAGCAAGATAATGATGACTCGGATGAAGAGGAGGTTGTAGAGGTTTATAATGAGACCGCAGAATTTATGACGTCAAACACAAAATCAGGGGCAAGCACTCCTACTCAGAAAGTTTCCAATGGTTAGTCTGGCCTCATGGAATATTAGGGAGTTGAACCACCCGCTAAAACAAAAGGAGGTTCTTCATTTTGTTAACGAAAATTCTTTAAGTTTTTGTGCTATACTTGAATCGCATGTGGATGTTTTAGCTTTATTTAAAGTCTGTAAGAATGTTTTTAAAAACTAGGAATGGGTGTCGAATGGTGATCAATGCTCCAAAGGCACTCGAATTATTATTGGATGGGACTCGTAGATTCTGGATGTTATGGTGATAGCTCGCACGGATCAGGTTATTCATACAAAGGTAATTTAAAAAAAAAGAAGAAGGCTTTATTTTGTTCTATCATCTATGCGGATAACTACTATATGAATCGTAGACAGTTATGGGAAAACTTATCATATCATAAAAACTGTGTAAAAGAAGATCCGTGGGTTGCGATGGGTGACTTTAATTGTGCTTTGAAACTTGAAGACAATTGTATGGGGTCGTCAACTATCAATGTGGGTATGAGGGATTTCAAAGAGTGCATAGAGCTTGTGGAACTATTTGATGTGAATAGCTCGGGTATTCACTACACTTGGAACCAAAAACCAAAATCGGGTGTTGGCTTACTATCTTTACCTAAACCTGCACCTTTTTAACATCCTTCTTTTCCAGCTTGATGGTGGGAGACCACACGTTTAAAATGAATGGCTGTGACCTAATGATCCAGGGACCAGCTTCAAGAGCATTCATCATTCCTTTGTGGTTCGCAAACTTGAAGAACAAGAACCCATTAGCATTCAGCATACACTTTTGCAATCCAATTTTCTTCCAATTGTTTCTAACAAAGTACTCCACAACTAGATATGCCACCCGATCTCCCAAAAAATAACCATATAGTGTATTCGCTAGTTTTTCATGGACCACTCGAACAGACTCACATGGGAGTACCACATCACACCCATTATGAGTTTCCAGACTAGTAAGATGCCAAAAATTTACCTTCCATGCATTAGATTTCAAAACTTATTCAGCATAAGTTCTTGGCTTTGGTCCCTTCGTTTCATCCTCCTGTGGGATATCACCAGCATCCTCGTTGCTCATTGTATTAGGTTTAGGATCCACATTACTCGCCAAGTCCTTTTCCAATGGCACCAAGTTCATAACTTTCGTTAACTCATCAATGATGTTAATCATTCTAGGTTCAATAGGTTGTGTAGGTTTAGTTATTCCACGTCTAGGTAAAATAGTGTTCCCTTCAATGTTTATGTACCCTTATTCAGAATCGGAGGTTTCCCTCGAAGAACTTGAACTCTAGATTTTTTACGTTCTTCCATACGAACAGAATCAACTCTCTCCATAAACAAAACAGCAGCCAACCATGCAATCAAAAACCAGAATACCAGGCGATCAAAAAACGAGCAGGAAAAGAAAAAACCCTAATCTAGCTTAAATCCTAACCCATGATTCTTACAAACCCATATAGATAAATCTTACATCAAGGTTTCTGCCTCACCAGAAGGACTGATAAACCAACTAATCTATACAATTCAGTTCGAAACCACAAGTACAGGACGGCGATTGAAGAAAACAGAAACAAACACTTCAATCAAACACTTTCAGTTGCTAATAAAGTTCGTACATGAATAAAGATTCTTATCACAGATCTACTACACAACCTAGGATGAAAGATTCGAAGCATTCATGAAGGAACCAGAAATCGCCAGCTAGAGAGAGAGAATTAGGATTTTTTTTTTCAAGTTACTTAAAACCGTCAATTGGTTAACTTATTCTATTTTGACCCGTTTGGTTGTCGAGTGAATTACATCACTTCATTAACATACCAAAAGCAACTATTTTAACTATACCAACATTAAATATATCAACGACTAAGCTTGTCTACATAATGTAACGAAACTACGAGTCGCGTACCTTCAAAGCTTATCCTTCAAGCGCACGTCCGTTCCAACTTGACCGCTTGAAAATTCACCCACTTTGCCTATAGAGTTCAACCAACATCGTGTTTAAAACTCGTATTATGTGACAATCCGCAATTTCAGGTTTCCACTCTTTAATTATTATTATTATTCTTATTATCTCTAAGTCTAGTTAAACTCTATACTCGTTCGCGCTATCTCTTCTCGTAAATGGCAGTTATGATTATTTTAAATAAAGATTAACAATTATAACTTGCTAAACAAGTTGAACACAATGGATACTCTAGGGGGTGATTATGAAAATTTAGAATTCAAACTATTATATTTAAAGACCCAAACCCCCACCCATCGTCCCTTACATGGAAAACCCTAGAAGCACATCGATCACACTGTCGTTCCTTTTCTTTCCTTGTTCGACGCCCGTACACACGAAATAACCACCCAAGATCACCACCGGTAAGTGCCTTCCACTTCGTAGTCTCATCTTAAGGTTTCGTTACCTCGGTTTCGCTTCGACCTCGACTTATGTCATGCAAGAGAATAGATTATATATGCAACTGTTGTAATATTATGTGCATCGTTATGTGTTGGAATAGATTACATCGCATGAAAACTGTTTTAATCAGTAGGCGTGATGGTATGAATGAATAGGCTACGTGATACTCGTTACGGAAACTGCGATTCATATGCGATGTGAGTATTCGGCTATTGTTACACCTTCACGACTTCTGAATCGCATGAATTATCGAAAGTTTGCGTGTTCGGAATCGCGTTAAGACGGATAGAATGTTAACGGGTTATATGCAAACTGTTTTGAATTAGATAAATGGTTCCTGTTTAATTTTTGATGTGTGCAAATTGATTTGTAGGTTCTTTGTGATCTTGATATGTTTAGGGTATATGCATGTGATCGAACAGTGAACATAAAAGAGATATGCGATTAGGATTTGTTGATATAATAACACTCATGAATATAAAAGATCTTGTGTTTATGGTAAAGGAATGATTACTGTTGTTGTTATGTGTTATGGTAAAGGAACCGATGAGTGTGTTGTGATATTGAACAGAGATATGCTTATTGCTATTATGTTAGTGCTTGAATAGGGTAGAGTTTTGAAGCACAACTAAAACAGATTTGTTAATTAATGAATGACCCCTCAACAATTAGTGATACTTGATATCAAGAGGGTGTGATAATTGATCAACTTAGTAAATATGTATGCGATGTGTATATGCTTTCTGAGATTGTTTGATAAACTGGGTTAAAACACATTACTTCTTTTGGGCCAAGTAATGAAGGTTGGGCCGGATAGTTGTGAGGGAAATAATTCCATAAACTTGCTAATGTACCACATGAGTTTTTGGGCTGCATGTAAACCGTAATATATATGTTGACTGGGCCTTACAGGCCAAACGGACTATACATGCTGAATATAGGTTACTCTAGCAAACGTTTTTTTTTTACACTAGATTAGATTGGGGCCGCACACATGAGTGTGGGCCGTGCTTTTGGGTGGACTTGTATATATGGGTCACACAAAACCTAGATTAACAGTATACATAGTTGGGCCTGTTGGGCTACCCACACACACGCACATGGGTAGTTTGTCTATATGTTTGTAACACATGTTAATCTGGTTTGATGATATTATGTGTATAACTAGTTGATTTTACAAACAAGCTGTTGAGGGGGGGTGGGCAACTAGAAAGGTGTAAACAGGATAGTAAATGCTGACATATGTGTAGCGATATGTAAATAAGTTATTCCTGTCAAACTGACTGCTTTATGATAACCACATTAGGATTTGATTGATCAACTTGGAACGGGTAGTGTAACTAATCTTACCGAGCAAACCAAGGTGAGTTCACACTACTAAGGCATGGGATTCCCGGTGGGTTGGGAATGGGATTGAATAACTATTTATATTATCAACACTACTAGACTACCTACTACTGTCCTCGGATTGAGAAGGGACCGTACGTAAAACCTACGTACACTCATACTTGCTACTGTCCTCGGATTGAGAAGGGCACGTACGTAAAACCTACGTACACTCATACTTGCTACTGTCCTCGGATTGAGAAGGGCACGTACGTAAAACCTACGTACACACATACTTACTACTGTCCTCAGATTGGGAAGGGCACGTACGTAAAACCTACGTACACTCATACTTAACACTGTCCTCGGATTGGGAAGGACACTTATGGATACGACTAGTCTAGTAACATACAACATGGGAAGCCCCCACTAAATATCGTGAAAAGGTTTTGGGAAATTAATGATACTGGGTGATACATGGTTATGAAACGAACTTATGATTTCTGAAACGAACTCAATAACTGAACAATCAACTGTGAACTCGCTCAACTTTGTTGTTGACTCGTTGTTACATGCCTTGCAGGTCGTTAGGTATCTATGGAGCTTGCAACGGAGTGGGAAGAGTCGTTGTGGAACATGGACAGCTGTGTGCCATGCTAAACATTTGAAACGTTTAAATTTATGATTTAGTTTTAACATTTTGCTTCCGCTTGCAACTTAAACTATGTTTTGTTTAGACACCAATCGTATTGTGTTTGATTATATATACTACTTACATGTTTGTTCAATATGATTGGTGGCTTGATCCTGGTCAGTCACGCCTCCAAGCGGTGATACTCCGCGTGTGGATTTTTTTGGGGGTGTGACAGATTGGTATCAGAGCCATTGGTTATAGTGAACTTGGTTTTAATAAGGGAAAAAAAGTTTTTGTTAAAACCAGACTATAACCTGTACAGTGCTCAACGATCCACAACGACGCTTCGCTCCACGTGCAAGACTCAACACTATAGGTGATATGATTTATGTTTATATTGCCTACTTGCTAGTTACATAGAACTTTGCTCGTGATATGCTTAGATAAACGTAACAACTATTGTTTAAAAACACATGTGTGCTTACTCTCTTCTGTCATCGCACTTTCGCGAATCTCTCTCACTCATGTTTTCTTTGATATGAAGATCATGAGTGGACGCGTTAACCTAACTCAAGCCCAGTTGGCGGCTTTGATCACTGAACAAGTTACTGCAGCACTCGCAGCTTTCCAGGCAGGAGGTATAACCTGCCATCACAACTTACTCTAGGATCTTTAGATCCTACTCTCGTAAACCAACACTTGTGCTTAATTTTGATTTACACACACGACATGTCAACACGCTCAGCCTCCTGTGTGTACTTTCAAAACCTTTATGGATTGCCGACCTACTACTTTCAACGGCACTGAAGGAGCTGTAGGCCTCCTCCACTGGTTCGAGAAGCTCGAGTTGGTCTTTGAAATGTGTGAATGCCCTGAGGCTCGTAGGGTGAAGTATGTTACTGGTACTCTCGAGGGCATAGCGCTCACGTGGTGGAACGCTCAGGTTCAAATGCTGGGGATAGTTGCTGCTAATGCCACCCCATGGAACGACTTCAAGGAGCTGATCAAGCGAGAGTACTGTAATCGTGATGACATCCACAAGCTGGAAGTGGAGTTCTTTAACTTGAAGATGATAGGGTCGGAGATTGAAGCGTACACAAAAAGATCAAACGAGCTGGCAATTTTGTGTCCTACTATGGTGGATCCTCCCATCAAACGCATCGAGCTGTACCTCAAAGGCTTAGTACCAGAGATTCAAAGCCATGTGACTTCTGCTAACCTTGCTACCATCCAGGATGTTACTCGTCTTGCTCATCGTCTCACAGACCAGGCAGTGGAACAGAACAAACTGCCTAAGCGTATAGGTGCTACTGCTATTACTACTTCTGCTACTCCCAGTGACAACAAGTGAAAATGGGATGGAGCCTCCAGCAAGGGTTTAACTACAGTTCAGTCCCAGGCACAGCAGTGAAAGACTGATGACTACCAGAGTCCTGGTCAGCAATCATATGGTAGTCAAGGGCAGGGTGGATATCGGGGAAACCACCCAAAATGCAACAAAAGCAACAGACACCACAGTGGTCAGTGCAAGAAGGGACGTTGTCAGAGGTGTCTCAAGATGGGTCATGAAGCCAAGGATTGCAGGAGCTCACGGCCTGCAAATCAGAATCGTCAGCAGCAACAGCAAGCACCGCAGAATCAGCAACAACAACAGGGCAACAGAGGATGCTATCAGTGTGGCGCTGAAGGTCACTTCAAGAGACAATGCCCGTAGTTAAATCAAAATCAGAATCAGAACCACAACCAAGGAAACGGGAACAATAATGGGAATAACAATGGGGGTGATAACGACGGCGATGGTGCCAGGGGTCGAGCATTCGTGATTGGTCAGGGTGACGCAAGGAATGACCCTAACGTGGTGATGGGTAAGTTTCTTCTCGACGACTTTTATGTTACTGTTTTATTTGATTCGGGTGCCGATACCAGTTATGTGCCTCTAAAAGTTAGTCAAATGCTTAAACGCACACCAACACTTTTGAACACCAAGCATGTCGTAGAGTTAGCAAACGGTAAAAGCCTAGAAGCCACACACATAGTTAAGGGTTGTAATCTCATCTTAGCTGGTCAGACTTTCTCTATCGATCTCATTCCTATAGTTTTGGGTAGTTTTGACATCGTCATTGGGATGGATTGGTTATCCCAACAGCAAGCAGAGATCCTTTGCAAAGAGAAGATTGTCCGTATTCCCCGTTCTGGTAAAGAACCTCTCGTGATTCAAGGCGAAAAGAGTGGTGCTGTTGTGAGCATCATCTCCTTTCTTAAGGTCCAGAAGTGTTTGCGAAAGGGCCACACTGCTATTTTAGCACTCGTTACTGACGCATCAACGAAATAGAAGAGGATAGAGGATATTCCAGTTGTACGCGACTTTCCTCAAGTGTTTCCTGAGGATTTACCTGGTCTTCCGCCTCATCGTCAGGTTGAATTTCAAATTGAGCTGGCTCCTGGAGCAGCGCCCATAGCTCGAGCACCGTATCGCTTAGCACCAACCGAACGAGAAGAACTGTCCAAGCAATTGCAAGAACTCTTGAATAAGGGTTTCATTCGTCCTAGCTCTTCGCCCTGGGGAGCTCCAGTGTTGTTTGTAAAGAAGAAGGACGGTACCTTTCGTATGTGCATAGATTACCGCGAACTCAACAAGGTGACCGTGAAGAATCGCTATCCTCTTCCACGTATTGATGACTTGTTCGATCAGTTGCAAGGGTCGAGCTACTATTCGAAGATTGACCTGAGATCAGGCTACCATCAACTGAGAGTCCGAGACGAGGACATCTCTAAGACAGCGTTCAGGACTCGTTATGGGCAATATGAGTTCCTGGTTATGCCTTTTGGATTGACAAACGCACCTGCAGTCTTCATGGATCTTATGAACAGAGTGTGCAAGCCTTACCTGGACAAGTTCGTCATTGTTTTCATCGACGACATCCTGATCTATTCGAAGAGTCAGGAGGAACACGAGCACCATCTACGGCTTATTTTGGAACTCCTCCGAACAGAACAGTTGTACGCTAAGTTTTCGAAATGAGACTTTTGGCTTCGTGAAGTCCACTTTCTAGGCCACGTGGTAAACAAGGATGGGATACACGTTGATCCATCCAAGGTAGACTCGATCAAGAACTGGCCTGCACCCCGCACACCAACAGAAATCCGCCAATTCTTGGGTTTGGCGGGCTACTACAGAAGGTTCATCAAAGACTTCTCGAAGATTGCGCAGCCGCTTACTCTACTGACCCAGTAGGGAGTCACCTATCGTTGGGGTGATGCTCAAGAATCAGCATTTCAGCACTTAAAGGATAGACTTTGTAGCGCACCTATTCTTTCATTGCCAGAGGGCACAAACGATTTTGTGGTTTATTGCGACGCGTCAATTCAGGGTCTTGGTTGTGTGTTGATGCAACGTGACAAGGTCATAGCTTACGCATCACACCAACTTAAAGTTCACGAAAGAAATTACACTACACACGATCTAGAGCTGGGAGCTGTTGTTTTCGCACTTAAGATATGGAGAAATTACCTGTACGGTACCAAGTGCACCATTTACACCGATCACAGGAGTCTCGAGCATATCTTCAAGCAGAAGGAATTGAACATGCGACAACGTCGATGGGTCGAGCTCTTGAATGACTACGAATGCGCGATCAAGTACCATCCGGGCAAGGCCAATGTTGTGGCCGATGCCCTCAGTCGAAAGGATACTACGCCTAAGCGCCTGCGAGCATTACAACTTACCATCCAATCTAGTCTTCCTACTCAGATACGGGATGCTCAGGTTGAAGCATTGAAACCAGAAAACGGCAGGGCTGAAGCCCTACGCGGCTCAAGGCAACGGTTAGAACAAAAGGAAGACGGCGCCTACTACGTAACAGGACGCATTTGGGTCCCACTCTTTGGCAATTTACGAGAACTCGTAATGGATGAAGCACATAAGTCTCGCTACTCAGTACATCCTGGTTCGGATAAGATGTACCACGATCTCAGATCTACGTATTGGTGGCCTATCATGAAAGCCCACATAGCAACTTACGTCAGCAAATGTTTGACTTGTGCGAGAGTCAAGACCGAATATCAGAAACCATCGGGCCTACTCCAACAACCAGAGATACCACAATGGAAATGGGAACAAATTTCCATGGATTTTGTTACTGGCCTGCCTAGATCTCAACGTGGAAATGATACTATTTGGGTGATAGTGGATCGATTGACTAAGTCTGCACACTTTTTGGCCATCAAAGAAACAGACAAGTTCTCTACTTTAGCAGACGTTTACTTAAAGGAAGTGGTTTCGAGGCACGGGGTGCCAACCTCCATTATTTCCGATCATGATGCGCGTTTTACTTCTGAACTGTGGCAAGCAATGCACAAGTCCTTTGGCTCACGTCTAGACATGAGCACCGCTTATCATCCACAAACGGATGGGCAGTCTGAGCGCACCATCCAAACTCTTGAAGACATGCTTAGGGCATGTGTAATCGACTTTGGTAACGGCTGGGAAAAACATCTACTGTTAGCGGAATTCTCGTATAATAACAGTTACCACACCAGCATCCAAGCCGCTCCGTTTGAGGCATTGTACGGACGTAAATGCCGATCACCTCTTTGCTGGGCAGAAGTTGGTGACAGCCAGATCACGGGTCCAGAACTTGTAATAGACACAACGGAAAGGATTGCACAAATACGTCAACGAATGGCGGTAGCTCGTGACCGTCAGAAAAGGTACGCTGATAAGCGCAGGAAGCCACTCGAGTTCCAGGTTGGGATCGAGTGCTACTCAAAGTCTCACCTTGGAAAGGTGTAGTCCGTTTTGGCAAACGAGGTAAGCTCAATCCGCGATATGTCGGACCTTTCGAGATCACAGAGAAAATAGGCAAGGTGGCCTACAAGCTGAATCTACCCGCAGAACTCAGCGGAGTTCACAACGTATTCCATGTGTCGAATCTGAAGAAGTGTCTGTCAGATGAGACCCTCATAGTTCCTCTGAAGGAGCTCACTATCGACGATCAGTTGCGATTCGTCGAGGAACCAGTTGAAATCACTGACCGAGACGTTAAGGTTCTCAAGCACACCAGAATACCTCTTGTTCGAGTTCGTTGGAACTCCCGTCGTGGCCCAGAGTTCACCTGGGAACGAGAAGACCGAATGAAACACAAGTATCCCCAGTTGTTCGAGAAACGTGAAACCACTACTGAGGCTGAAGCTACTGCGGAATTTCATGACGAAATTCCAAACCAACGGGGGGATGATGTGACACCCCAGGAAAACCAGGAAACCACGCAACCTAACTAGCTTACTCAGTAACTACGTGCTAAATTTCGGGACGAAATTTCTTTCAACTTGGGAATGATGTGACAACCCGCAATTTCAGGTTTCCACTCTTTAATTATTATTATTATTCTTATTATCTCTAAGTCTCGTTAAACTCTATACTCGTTCGCGCTATCACTTCTCGTAAATGGCAGTTATGATTATTTTAAATAAAGATTAACAATTATAACTTGCTAAACAAGTTTAACACAATGGATACTCTAGGGGGTGATTATGAAAATTTAGAATTCAAATTATTATATTTAAAGACCCAAACCCCCACCCATCGTCCCTTACTTTGAAAACCCTAGAAGCACATCGATCACACTGCCGTTCCTTTTCTTTCCTTGTTCGACGCCCGTACACACCGAAATAACCACCCAAGATCACCACCGGTAAGTGCCTTCCACTTCGTAGTCTCATCTTAAGGTTTCGTTACCTCGGTTTCGCTTCGACCTCGACTTATGTCATGCAAGAGAATAGATTATATATGCAACTGTTGTAATATTATGTGCATCGTTATGTGTTGGAATAGATTACATGGCATGAAAACTGTTTTAATCAGTAGGCGTGATGGTATGAATGAATAGGCTACGTGATACTCGTTACGGAAACTGCGATTCATATGCGATGTGAGTATTCGGCTATTATTGCACCTTCACGACTTCTGAATCGCATGAATTGTCGAAAGTTTGCGTGTTCGGAATCGTGTTAAGATGGATAGAATGTTAACGGGTTATATGCAAAGTATTTTGAATTAGATAAATGGTTGTTGTTTAATGTTTGATGTGCGCAAATTGATTTGTAGGTTCTTTGTGATCTTGATATGTTTAGGGTATATGCATGTGATCGAACAGTGAACATAAAAGAGATATGCGATTAGGATTTTTTGATATAATAACACTCATGAATATAAAAGATCTTGTGTTTATGGTAAAGGAATGATTACTGTTGTTGTTATGTGTTATGGTAAAGGAACCGATGAGTGTGTTGTGATATTGTGCTTATTGCTATTATGTTAGTGCTTGAATAGGGTAGAGTTTTGAAGCACAACTAAAACAGATTCGTTAATTAATGAATGACCCCTCAACAATTAGTGATACTTGATATCAAGAGGGTGTGATAATTGATCAACTTAGTAAATATGTATGCGATGTGTATATGCTTTCAGAGATTGTTTGATAAACTGGGTTAAAACACATTACTTCTTTTGGGCCAAGTAATGAAGGTTGGGCCAGGTAGTTGTGAGGGAAATAATTCCATAAACTTGCTAATGTACCACATGAGTTTTTGGGCTGCATGTAAACCGTATAAATATATATGTTGACTGGGCCTTACAGGCCAAACGGACTATACATGCTGAATATAGGTTACTCTAGCAAACGTTTTTTTTTTACACTAGATTAGATTGGGGCCGCACACATGAGTGTGGGCCGTGCTTTTGGGTGGACTTGTATATATGGGTCACACAAAACCTAGATTAACAGTATACATAGTTGGGCCTGTTGGGCTACCCACACACACGCACATGGGTAGTTTGTCTATATGTTTGTAACACATGTTAATCTGGTTTGATGATATTATGTGTATAACTAGTTGATTTTACAAACAAGCTGTTGAGGGGGGGGTGGGCAACTAGAAAGGTGTAAACAGGATAGTAAATGCTGACATATGTGTAGCGATATGTAAATAAGTTATTCCTGTCAAACTGACTGCTTTATGATAACCACATTAGGATTTGATTGATCAACTTGGAACGGGTAGTGTAACTAATCTTACCGAGCAAACCAAGGTGAGTTCACACTACTAAGGCATGGGATTCCCGGTGGGTTGGGAATGGGATTGAATAACTATTTATATTATCAACACTACTAGACTACCTACTACTGTCCTCGGATTGAGAAGGGTACGTACGTAAAACCTACGTACACTCATACTTGCTACTGTCCTCGGATTGAGAAGGGCACGTACGTAAAACCTACGTACACTCATACTTGCTACTGTCCTCGGATTGAGAAGGGCACGTACGTAAAACCTACGTACACACATACTTACTACTGTCCTCGGATTGGGAAGGGCACGTACGTAAAACCTACGTACACTCATACTTAACACTGTCCTCGGATTGGGAAGGACACTTATGGATACGACTAGTCTAGTAACATACAACATGGGAAGCCCCCACTAAATATCGTGAAAAGGTTTTGGGAAATTAATGATACTGGGTAATACATGGTTATGAAACAAACTTATGATTTCTGAAACGAACTCAATAACTGAACAATCAACTGTGAACTCGCTCAACTTTGTTGTTGACTCGTTGTTACATGCCTTGCAGGTCGTTAGGTATCTATGGAGCTTGCAACGGAGTGGGAAGAGTCGTTGTGGGACATGGACAGCTGTGTGCCATGCTAAAAAATTGAAACGTTTAAACTTATGATTTGGTTTTAACATTTTGCTTCCGCTTGCAACTTAAACTATGTTTTGTTTAGACACCAATCGTATTGTGTTTGATTATATATACTACTTACATGCTTGTTCAATATGATTGGTGGCTTGATCCTGGTCTGTCACGCCTCCAAGCGGTGATACTCTGCGTGTGGATTTTTTTGGGGGTGTGACATATTATCACATACTACGCGTACTTCGTCAAACTATCCAATTACGCATTTCTTTCATAGTTTCAACATATCGACATTTATTTAGGCATTTTAACAAACACCTTGTGGGCTGATTTTTACACATCTTTTATCTAGTTCTTGACTAACTCATAACCAAGTTTTAATCATCAAAATTTAGCCCTTATGTCTAGCATTCATGAATAATATCAAGAACTTGCATCAAAACATTAGTTTTTCACAATTTAACACTCAAATTCATTTCTTCGTCACATTGTTATAGAATCCACTTAACACATATATGGGTGTTCATCAATTTCCTAGTTTTCAATACTAAGTCATCAAGCTTTCAACTCGGGTTTGTTCCAAGACATGGATTCAACATAACATCACTCATACATTCAACATGCAAGCAAGAATTTCGATTATGAGTGTTCACCAAGAATTCAAGATATCACCAAATGACGAGATTTGACATACCTTGTGATCTCCTAAGCTAGGTGATCACGGTTTTGGTTAAAGCCCCAATTTCTTTGCTCGATTTCCTTTGATTTTGATCAAATTTGTGAGTTTTAGGGTTCAAGTGAAAGAACCCTTCTCTAGGCTCTGGGTAAAAGTCAACCAACACACACACACATGTGTGTGTGTTTTGATTTTAGATATTGCTTTAATTAAAACATCTTTCTAGTTGCCCACTTTTAGTCCCTCAAAGTTTAAAGGTTTTATAAATGGGTTAATTACTACAAGTTTCTTTATTGTTTCTAAACATTATTAACTAGGTTAGTTAATCCTAATCTCATTATTCTTTGGTTATAACCAACCTATTGAACATATATAACATTAATAATTTATATAATTTCTAGTATTTTCGGGGTGTTACAGGTTAGAACTTCCGTTTAGTCAAAGAGATGAAGGCTCGACTTAAGGTGTCTTCCACTTAGGAATCTTCTTTACAACTGCACTTAATATATAACTTTCAATATTTTCTCAATTTTTACGCAGAGGGAAAGTTTTAAGCGCAAAAGCATTATACGAGGTCTAGGCCATTGCTGAGACAAAATCAGAAGACCAGGTATAATACCCCAGATATCAATAAGTATAAAGACCTAATATCTCAGAATCAGGCAATCTCTCAAACGAATATATCCAAGAGATGTTCCCCACGAGATAAGAAAGTAATTGATTTAGATTTATATCTCGAAATCAATTTACTGAATGTGTAAAAACCTACGGGCATATCATCAGTGAGACCGTTTATCACATTTTGACTTTCCATTTCTTTAGCATGTCGTGACTGTCTTACTGATGTACTATCATTTCCTCTTTTTACACAAAACTCTTTTGAATTTTTCATGTTTCTGTACTTTTTCAATTTTTCAAATGTTTTTGTATTTTCAAATGTTTTTGTATTTTCAAAATTTTTACTCCCCCTAAAATCTAAAACATTTAAAGAAAATTTGACAAACCAACGTAGATAGCTTCATTTCGCCATCCATTTTCTGCTTCACATTCTCTGTTTAGAATAAAGCACCCCCACTATTTACAATACATTGATATTTTAACAATTTGAACAAAATTTTCAACTTGTTTTATTATGTTTGTTCAGCCGTGAGGATTTCGGCATATTCCTTTAATATTTTTTCAGAAATTTTGATTTTAACAATTTAAAAACATATTTTTTTGCATTTTTATGTTTTTCTATTTTTTTTCTTTTGTTCTTGATTAATGTTTTATTTATTATTATTATTAACCAAAAACTTCCTGTCTTCAATCATAGGAATCTGCTGAGGAGGACTCCTCGTGTGTCAGGCTACTCCATTCTTCATTTTGAATGTCAGATGATTTCTGGAACACCTGCACATTCAAACAACTCAATTATTTGAATAATGCAACACATGCTTGTTTGACCTTGGGTATTTTGACACAATACGAATCATTCAGTTTTGAAAAATCTTTATCGTTTTTCACAAAAACTTTTTCATTTTTAACTTCAACCTTTTTGGTTGAATCGATTTTCCTTTTCTCATCAACAGAAGTCTGTTTCTTTACCACCCAAATTTGTCCTATTGAAACATCCCTTTGATAAAATCTTGAACCGTTTTGACAAATCAATCTTTGGTTTCCAAATTGGTTTTGATTCAAACTTGGATGTTTTTGGTTTCTAAATTTGTTTTGGCTTTGATATATTATCCTTTGGTTTTCAAATCTATTTTGGCTCAAATTTGGGTGACTTCTGTTTCACAACCTCAGATTTCTTTTTGTTTTTCTCTTTTTGAACATCAACAAGCTTCAGAATTTGTGGACATTTACGACCAACGTGTCCAACTTGTTGACACTTAAAGCATGTTTTCTTCGAAACATCTTTAGCATGTTGTTGTTTCTTTTTCTAAGCATAGAAATCCTCATTAGTCTATCGACTAAATCGGATTTCTTTCTCTTCTTCAGAACTTGTTCCATGAATAAAGTTCGTCTTTTTTTGAAATTTTGTCTTTTCAGCCTTTTCTTCTGATTTTGTTTCTTTTTATAACCCAACCCAGCCTTTGTGTTTTTTTTTTTTGTAACATGGTTTGTTATAAAAAGTTTTCTTACTTGCTTTACCATCAAATTTTTCAATTTCAGCTTTCTCAATTTCTACCAATTTAAAAACTTTGTCAATCTTTTCCGCAATCACATTTTGAATCGGAACTTCAACATCTGAGAATAACTTGTCTGATCCAACCATATAACATGCCAAAATTATTGAATCTTCATTCGCATTTATCTTAGATTTTGAATTCTTTAGATAATTTTTATGAAAACTATCCTCATCTTCAACTTGTGATTCGGACCTCTCATTTTTGGTAGAATGATTTTCATCTTTCAAAACGCTTTCAACTACCTTACTTACCACCTCTGAATCACCAACATCATCAGATTTGGAGTAAGTTACATCAATGTTTTCAGGCCATTGGTCAACCATGTCGAAAGCTTTTGCCACCGTCTCATCATCATAAAAAGTATAATTTTTCTCCAGTGCTGGTGGAACCTGGTGATATTCTGAACCTATTCCCTTTTTTTTTCTTTTTAGAATCATTATCATCTGGTGTAATGTTGAAAATACGTTCAAGAATATATGAAGAAGCATGATAACTAGCCGTCCATGTCCCACAAGGACCTCTACTTCTAGGCGATTTCGGTTCTTCCTGAAACCCTAGATTTTCTTTGTGATCTTCTGTATAACTGTCTGTGATTAGAGGTTTGATTCATCAAACTTCTATAACGAACTCGTTAGCAGTTGTGGCCGATTTAAAAATAGGGTTTTTTTGTTCTTTCAATCGCTGCTCTAGTGATCTTCACGAAACCCTGATGTATTAAACTAGTTGTTATTGATTGCGGTTAACTGAGTTTAATTTAGCTAGATTGATACGCTTGTTTAATCAGTTAAGGGTTGAAAGGTGATCCTAGGGTTTAAGGATATTGCATGTGTGACAGCTGTTGGTTCATTTGGTTTCACGTTGGTTCTAATGGAGAGTAGTACAGATCCAGGTGGGGATGTTTACCCCAATATTCATAGCTTTCATTCTGATACGGTGCTTGATGATTCGGAAGCAACTCCGGGTACGGCTCCGATACGAGGGATTGGACTCCGAGTCACTAACATTGAAGGTAATCCCCTCATGCCTAGAAGGGGAATCTATGCTACTAACAACCCATCGATTATTGATGGACTAGCTGCTATTTCGAAACCTGTTAACCTGGGTAAAAAACCAGTGGATCAGGCCAATAGCAGTGGGGAACAAGAGACTATGGGAATCAATGATATCGACTGGTTGTTTAGGGCGGAGGGTATGGAGAACGCTAATAAACCAAAGGTTAACTTTCCGGCTCAGGGTTCGTATGCTTCTAAACTTAAAGCTGGTAGTAATAAACAAAAGGTGAATTTCTGATTTCTAGAGTCTAAGGAAATGGTAGAAGATGCTGATGTTGCTATCCCTATTGAGTCCGTTAAAAAAGTCCAAGAGAGGTTCACAAATGTGCTATTTGGTTACTTTCTGGGAAAGAGATTGGCATTCCCAGTTGTGGAGTATTTTGTTACTAAAAGATGGGAGAAATATGGTCTTCAAAAATGCATGATGAATGGGAAAGGCTTCTTTTTCTTCAAGTTTAATTCTAAGGAGGGGATGGAACAGGTTATGCAGGATGGACCTTGGCTTATTAGAAATATTCCAATCTTTTTGAAGTACTGGTCAACTAGCACTGAGCTGAAAAAAGAGGAACTTCAAAAGATCCCGGTTTGGATTAAGCTTCATGATGTGCCCCTTGCGGCTTATACTGAAGATGGATTGAGCCTTATTGCATCCAAAGTGGGAGTTCCAAAGGTGTTAGATAATGAGACCGCTAGAATGTGTTCTGATTCATGGGGTCGTAGTAGTTTCGCTAGAGCTATTGTAGAAGTTGATGCTGTCAAAGATCTAAAGGATTCGGTCTCGGTGTCAATCTCGAATATGGAGGATGGAGGATTCATAAAAAGCTCGATCAAAATTGAGTATGAATGGACGCCCCCAAGATGTTCAACTTGTCATATTTTTTGTCACAGTTTGGAAACATGCCTGAAGGTCGTCAAACCGATGGCAAATCAGGCTCCTAATGTTAAGAACCAGCTGGATGACCAAGGTTATCAGGTAGTGGGTGAGAAGAAGACAGTGAAACCAGTGGTTAAGGGTAAGCAAAGGTTTGTGTATAGGCCAGTGAGGACTGATAATGCTCAAAAATCGGCAAAGCCTGATCCTAAGGTTTCGAGTAAACCTACCACAGTCCAAACCAGTAATTCGTTTAGTGTTTTGGGTTCTACAAGTAATGTGTTGGATAACGATGATTCTGATCAGGATGAGGTTAAGGAGCCGGAGAATGAAACGACGACGTTTATAGAAAACTCGAAGAAGGATGACGGTCTTTTTACAGGGCCAAGCACTCCTGCTGTCGAGGTTTCCAATGGATAGCATTGCCAGCTGGAATGTAAGGGGGTTGAACCACCCCCTAAAACAAAAAGAGGTTCAGCATGTAATCAATGAAAATAATCTCAAGGTTTGTGCTATTTTAGAATCCCATGTGCATGTCTCGAAGGTGAATGATGTGTGTAGAAAAAATTGTAAGGGATGGGATTGGATTTCTAATGGTAGTCTGTGTAACAAAGGGACGAGAATTGTTATTGGATGGAACCCGAAAGATGTAGATGTCATGCTGTTATCAGCTACGATGCAAGTGATGCATATTCAGGTTATTTTTAAAGGTGAAAGTAAAGCTATGTACTGTTCCATGGTTTAAACGAGTAATGATTATAAGGAGAGGAGGGATTTGTGGAAGGCGCTGAAAGTCCACAAGATCTTTGTTAACAATAAACCTTGGGTCATTATGGGCGATTTTAACTCGGCCCTTGATTTGGGAGATAGCTACATGGGAGCCTCTGGTATTTCGGTTAGTATGATGGATTTCCAAGATTGTGTTACTAACATTGAGGTGTTCGATGTTAACTGTTCGGGCATGCAATTTACGTGGAATCAAAAACCAAAGCAAAGAATGGGAATTGTGAAAAAGATCGACAGGATCATGGCTAATAGCCATTTCACGGATGCTTTCCCAAACTCGTTCGCTGTTTTTCAGCCGCACCGTGTGTCGGATCACTCTCCATGTGTGTTGAAGTTGCCGGTGGTTATGAGGAGTAAACCAAAGCCGTTTAAATTCCCAAACTTCTTATTGCTTAAACCTGAATTTATTAATGTCGTCAAGAATGGTTGGGATACGTCTATTGAAGTGGTGGCGATGTTTAGATTGGTTAAAAAACTAAGAGCCTTAAAACACCCATTAAGGAATCTACTTCGAAAGCAAGGGAACCTTCATGATCGTGTTATTCAAACTAGAAAAGACCTGGATGAAATTGTCTTTCAGGAATCCCATGATCGTGTTATTCAAACTAGAAAAGGGAACCTTCATGATCGTGTTATTCAAACTAGAAAAGGGAACCTTCGAAAGCAAGGGAACCTTCATGATCGTGTTATTCAAACTAGAAAAGGGAACCTTCATGATCGTGTTATTCAAACTAGAAAAGGGAACCTTCGAAAGCAAGGGAACCTTCATGATCGTGGATAAGGATCCGGAGAATCTGTCTTTCAGGAACCTAGCGGCGGAATGTCTGAAGAAGTTCAATGAAGCAAGTCTAGACGGAGAGAGTTTCTTAAAGCAAAAAGCCAAGCAAAAATGGCTCCAAGTGGGAGATGTGAACACTAAGTTTTTTCACAATATGGTTAAGAGTAGAAATCATATTTCTCAAATTCAAACTATCAAGGATGCAAACGACAATGTGTTTGAAGGAATAGAGGTGGCTAATGTATTGGTGGAGCACTATAAATCGTTTTTAGGGTGCAAAGGTAATGTGTCCAACTCGCTAAATCCGGATTACTTTCCTAAACGCATTCGTGAACACACAGCCGAGATGATGATCAGGGAAGTGACAAATGAGGAAATAAAGGTTTTCTTTTATATTGGAGATGACAAAGCCCCGGGACCAGATGGTTACTCAGCGGCCTTCTTTAAAAAATCCTGGCAGGTTATTGGTGATGAGGTATGTCTTGCTATTAAGGATTTCTTTATAAGTGGCCAGCTCTTAAAAGAAATCAACCATACCTTTCTAGCTTTGATTCCAAAAGTGAACACTCCTACGTATGTTACTGATTATCGGCCTATTTCGTGTTGTAATGTCATTTACAAAGCTATTAGTAAGATCCTTACTAATAGGATTCTTGAGGGGATCAATGATGTTGTGAGCTCTAATCAATCGGCTTTTGTTCCTGGGCGTAGAATTTCGGATAATATCCTATTAACTCAGGAATTGCTCCATAACTATCATAGGAATACAGGGCCTCCTAGGTGTGCTTTCAAAGTTGACATTCAAAAAGCGTATGACACGGTTAACTGGGACTTTCTCCGTGCGACTCTCATGGGCTTTGGGTTTCATTATCAAATTGTCGAATGGGTTATGACATGTGTGACATCAGCATCGTATTCGATAAGTATAAATGGTGATATACATGGGTATTTTAAAGGCCAGCGGGGTTTAAGACAGGGAGATCCCATCTCTCTGTACTTATTCACTCTTGTTATGGAAGTGTTGACTTCTATTCTCCAGCAAGCTGTCAACAGTAGTGCCATCTTTCGTTTTCATAATAACTGCAAAAAGCAAAAGATTATCAGCTTGTGCTTTGCGGATGATCTGTTTTTATTTGCCAGGGGAGATACGGATTCAGCTAAACTGATTATGGATTCTCTGAATAAGTTTAAAGATATGTCGGGTTTAGTTCCTAGCCTGAGTAAAAGCACAATCTTTTTCTGTAATGTTCCTCCTCGAGTAAGGAATTTGATTTTATCCATCGTGTCTTTTTGTGAAGGTTCGCTGCCAATAAAGTATCTAGGCATTCCTCTTAATGATTCTAGATTGCTCAAAGGGGATTGTAAGATTTTGGTCGAAAGAATTACCAAGAGACTTATGGATTTGAAGACGATATTTCTTTCTTTTGCGGGGAGATTACAATTGATTAATTCTGTGATATCTTCAATGTAAACGTATTGGGCTGCTGTTTTCGGTCTTCCTTCCAGCATCATCAAGGAAATCGAGAGGATCATGAAAGGTTTTTTGTGGTCTCAAGGATCCTTAGCGTCGGGTAAAGCAAAGGTGGCATGGAAAGATGTATGCATTCCCAAATCGGAAGGTGGTTTGGGTATTAGGAAGGTCTCTGAGGTGAACAAATTGCTAATGGTTTTTCATATTCACAGCATCGTCTCGGGTAGGAAATCTCTTTGGGTGGATTGGATTCGTGAGTATAGGCTCAAGGGTAGGAGCTTTTGGGATGTTAAAGTGCCTCAAAATTCTACTTGGGGATGGAGGAAACTGTTGTCGTACAGGAATTCTGTTCGGAAGTTCTTTTGGAAACGGATTGGGAATGGCGAAGCCACGTCCCTTTGGCATGATACCTGGTGTAACGAATGCCCGTTGAGTCAGTTCGTGTTGTAGGATCGTTTTCAGACCTGAACGAGTCGATCAGAAGAGTTTTTGCTCGATACGAAAGGCGGAAACAGACGTATCAAGTTCAATTCAGCTAGATATACACTTTAAACTGCCTTGTATATTGGTTTGACAACAATTTACAGCTAGGCGACACTTCGACAGTAGTTCAACACTGAAACCGGAATCCTAGAACTCCTTCAAACGAAATCAGGCAGCAACTATATATAGGCGTGTAATTCCGCTTGAAACTGGTTCAAACGAAATTACATTCAAGCGGAATTACTAATTCCGTTTGAACTTGTCATGATGACTTCAAGCGGAATTACAAAAGTTAATTCCGTTTGAACTTGTCATGATGACTTCAAGCGGAATTACAAAAGTTAATTCCGTTTGAACTTGCCTGTTGACCTATATTTGACATTTTTCTCGAACAACATGCCCTGATCTATCTACAAACATACAAGACTCGATACAAGAAGAAGTCGACAGACGCATGCACCAACAGACTCCCCCTCGAATGTTGACGAGTCTACTGTGTCGAGTCTTCACCTCTTCAGTCTTTATCAGTCCTCTCAAACTCTTGTTGAAGTATCTAACACTGTAAAGCATCCTTCAATCCTTCTATTCTCTTCTTCATTTCAGCAACAACAGAAATCTCTTGATTCCTTAAGTTCATCAGCATCAGCAGCTAGCAAGAATCTCAGAATCAGAACCTGGCTCTTTGTCTTTCAGACTCCTCCTTTCGATAAACTGAAATCACAGTCTGGCTTCTTCAAATTCAAGATCGTGACCTGGCTCACATCCTGCTCCGGATCAAAACCTTGCTAACCTGCACATTCTTAACCCATAAATAAATTTCACAAATTTAAAATTTTGACAAATTTATTCTCTGCTTACCACTTGTATGAATGAAATGATTTAACATTTTAAAACATCAGATGACCACTTGTAAGCAAAACATTCAAAATATTTTTTCTCATTTCACAACAATTTTCCCAAACCTGTTCATCATGTTTAACACTTGGAATTTTGAAAATCAGATCATCAACATCAATTGTCGAAAATCTTTTTGCATTTTTCAAAAATTTATGCTAAAACACTCCGAAAATCTTTTTGGATTTTTACTTAAAATGGAATGCATTAAAGAAATATTTACACACAATATTTTTGTGAGTTTGTGTAAGAGGATCATATCAGTTTATGAGACAAATCACCAACACCGTTAAGCTTTAAACATTTTAAGTTCTAAATGATTCACTTAGATTGTCAGTATATTGATCCACTTAAATTTTCACACAAAGTTCAACTGTTTCGAGATATGAGATTAATGTTTTAAGCACTTAAACTTATTCACGTGTCCCACCTCAGAATATACTCCCGTATCCAGATCCCAATATTCAGTCTTACAGGTGAGCATACCTAGATGATATCTGTAAGGGGTTAAATGCGAAGAATCGTGAGAGCTCAGGTCAGAACTTTCGTTCAGCAGAGAGATGACGGCTTCGACTTTTGGTGGGTCCCCTTTAGAGGATCTTTTTTACAACAGCACATGATTAACATTTTTCAACGTTTCATCATTTTTTATGCTGAGGGCAGGCTTTTATTTCAAGCAAGCGTAAAGTATTCTCCAGGGACTAGGCCATTGCTTCTGCAAAATCAGAAGTCTCGGGATAATACCCCAGATATCACTAAGCATAAAGACCTAGTATCTCAGAAAGAGGGGTCCTTCAAACAAGATTTCGGGGGTTACCCATATATCCTAGAGATGTTCCCCACGATATAAGCAAGTTTGAAATTTAGGTTTATATCTCGTCACAATCTACTAAATGTGCAAAAACCTACTGGCATATCATCAGTGAGACCGTTTGTCACATTTTACTTTCCATTTCTTTAGGATGCTGTGATAGTCCACTGATGTGCTATCATTTCCTCTTTTTGACAACAAAACTCATTTTTACTTTTATCATGTTTTTGGATTTTGACAACGAAATTCTTACTCCCCCTAAAATTCAAAATCATTTAAAGGAAATTTGAAAACAAACTGTACAAATAAAATGACAACTGATATCAAATCACCTCAAATCGCCATCCACTTGGCATAAACAGTCAGAACTCCCCCTCACAACAAACTATTTTCCCATTATGATTTCAAAACACTTAAGTTTGTTTTAATCAAATGGTTTTTTTGGAAAATTAGTTTTGTTAATTTCATAAATCCTCTTGTAGGTTAGGGGTTTAATTCATCACCTTGTTTATTTTACCACTTGAAATATTTAACAATTTTTAGATCAATCAACAAACACCACTTGTAGAAAATCAAGTACAACTTAATGTCCCTGATTTACCACTTGTAAGTCGAAATATCACAATCGTGAATTTCTCAAGAAAGATGTCGATACCTGCTCCACACTTACCAACCTGGGAGCTCCGACAAGTCCAGAGTTTACTCTTCATAGTAGGTTCCATCCCAGTCACAAACTTGGGACGACCCATTGTTACCTGGTTTATTCATTTTCTTCTCATAAAATTCTTTAACTCCCTTTACCTTCCCATCAACCATTTTTTTTTTCCAAAAATGTGTTTCACTTTGGAGTTAAAGGTCTTTTCAATATCAAATTCTTTCTTTTCAGAGAAAAATTGATTTGAAATCTCAGTTTTCCCAACTTTTTGCTTAAAATTTTCAGCCCTCAATGGTGGAAAATTTGCATCATCCATTGGCGGAACTAATTTCTCATCTTTTGAAACAACTTGTGGCTCCTCTGACTTTGTTGAATCAGATTCATCGCCTGAAGATAGCTTCTTTGATTTTGATGAATCAGAATCATTTCTAGAACTATCATCAGATTTTTTCACAACCCACTTTTGTTTTTCAAGATTTTCTTTTCTCTTGTAAAACCTGTTTGAACATTCACCAATTTCAAATTTTGAGTTTTTGAAAATCTTTGATCTCTCAATTGGTGGTTCAAACACAACCTCTTTATCTTTCAGTTTAGAAACTCCCTGTTTGAATTGATTTGCCTGTGAACATTTCACAGCAAGATGTCCAATTCTTCCACATTTAAAACAGGTTCGAGTTTCCTTCTTCTGATCAATCATCTTCTCCATTTCTTCTTGCTTCTTTGCAAGGAATTCTTTGTTCGACTACTTGCTGAACAAATTTTCTTTTTCCTCTTCTGTAGATGTACCTGAAACAAATATCATTTTTGATTTAAAGTCTCGAACATATTTTTCATTTTTATAATTTTTTGGTGGAATAAATCCAAGACCTTTCTTTTTGAAGTTACCATTATGGTTTGGTTTCTTTCGATAACCAGAACCAGAACTATAACCCTTTTCCTTGTTTTCTCTTTGTTTAACTCTTGAGGTGTAATGTTTAGGTTTTTCAGAAAGATTTACATCTTTTATTTCAGAAATATTAATTTCTGTTAGTTTGAAAACCTTTTTTATCAATTCAGTTTTGACACCTCTTATTGGAAATTCCTCATCAAAATATAATTTGTCAGAATCATTCAAAGTATATGCCACTTTGAATGTCTCGTCATTCAAATTAGATTTTGATAACAGAAATTCATTATTGTACACTCGTTTCTCCCTTTTGACTGAAGTAGACATATCGAACTCAGACTTTGACTCTGTTTTTTACTCCGACTTTGACTCCTCCATTTCATCGTTATCTAACACATGATCCACCACTTTCTTCCTTAATTGAGATTGTTGATCAGTGTCAGACGATGTAAACGTGACATCAATATTTTCTGGCAAGTTAACTGATGACTCAGACTCCCACTTTAAGTTGGTTGCCTTTTTGACTCTTTTTGAATTTGGATTCCTTGGCAAATATCCATTTTCAAGTGGAGGTGGACACTTGTTGTAACTGACACCTTGTTTCTTACCAGATGTCTTTACTTTAGTATCCTTCTTCTTTTCTTTCTTCTTTTCAGGAGTCTTTTCTTCAGATACCATTTGTTCTTCAGTTATTTCATCATCTTCAAAAGCCTTCATGCCTTCAACAGTTGGATAAATCCTGTCAATGACATAAGAAGTACATGAGTAACTTTTTAACAAACGATTAACTCTCTCAGTTTCAATCCTTTGAGTCTCCAGTTTCTGTTCCAGAGCAGCACACTTCTCGATATAATTGTTCACAATTTTCTGTTTTATCATGAACGCTCCTTGAAGTGTCTTCATTGCTGTTGCCTGTTCTTCACTTGTTTCATTGTACATATTCATGGCTTTGTTCAGAACATCATATGATTCTTTCAACCTGTTCATGTTGTTAATCAATTCGTTGTTTTTCTTCTTTATGATCTTACAGGTTTCACAATTCACTGGAATCTCTCTTGCATCAGCTTCTTCATCAATCTTGAAAGCTGAAACTTCTTTCACTTTTCTTCTGATCACCAGAACATCTTCATCATCACTGCTAACCGGTGTTTTGATTTTCTTCTTATTCTTTTTAGCTTTCTCATATTCACTATCACTTTCTTCCATCATCTTCAAATGCTTTGCCATTCTTTTAGCATAATAATCATTATCATCATCACTATCTTCTTCAATTCGAGCAACAAAAGCTTTGGCTTTTAGCATTTCTTTATCCGGACAGTAATCATCCCAACTAAAATTTTCCCAACTGAAACCCTCTGGTAATTTTTCATCATCTTGATCTATCAAACATGCTTTACCATCAGCTGAAATATATTTGTCCCAATTGAAACTACTTAATGATTTGTTATCATTTTGATTCACCAAATATGCTCTCTTTGAAGACTCTTCTATTTTTCTACCGTGTTCCACTTGTGGTTCTTGTTGTTGTTGAGCAACTTGATGATGGATGGCCTTCCGGTAGTAATCATTTTTGTTGAATGGATTTTGAGCTCCACTTGCTTCATGATTAGTACACTCCCTCTTGAAGTGTCTTTTTTCCCTGCAACGAAAACAAGTGACTTTAGATTTATCAAAACCTAAATTAGAAACACATGCATCACGAAAATCATCTCTTCCCGTAATTTGTTTAAACTATTCAGCTCTTCTCAACACACTTGCCAAACACCATTTTATATCCATTAATTCCATCTCTTCAGCATCTATTTGATCGAAATCCTCTTTTGTAAGCATTAGATTCCCGATCCGACCTGCCATTAAACTTCCATAGGATTCTAACACTGTTCCCAGCAAAGACATATGACTTTTTGCAATTTCTTCAGAATATTCCTGATCATTTTCAAGATTCAATACAATGTTGCATTGTAGCTTCTTGCCATTTTTGGTTGCTGAAATATTCGGATAAATTGACGGAAATGATAAGAAACTTGTATTGCTGTTTGATCCTTTGGATGAACTTCTAGATGAATTCTTGGCATTGAATGCAGTTTCAACTTTTGGTGACATGTTGGTCTTGTCATTTATACCTGCTTTGTAGTAAAGACCGATATCTTGTTCACCATCGAAGTCTTTCATTCTTGAGATCTTTCTCTGTTCCATTTCTTGAGCCTCAATCTTTTCAATGAATTTACTTATAGTCAGACTGCTAAAACCTTTCTTGTTCCTTAGCATCATGAGATATGTGCCCCAAGTCTCGTGTGGCAACACATCAGCTAGCTTTTCAATCAGCTCCTCATTATCTTTAGTGATGCTCAATCTCTTCATGTTCATTAACAAATTGCAGTATCTTTCAATAATTTTCTTTGTGCTCTCATTTTTCAAACCACGAAACATATCAAACTCTTTCTTCAAAAGTGACTTTTTGTTTTTAACCATTTCTTGACTACCAACAAACTTTGATTTTAAAGCTTTCCAAATCGAATAAGCACTTCCATTATGTTGCAATAAAACCAAGATGTCTTCTTTCACAGCTTGTTGTAGTAGACTTAACATCATTTTTTCGTTTTTGTATTTCTTTTTATCATCAGCACTCATATCTTTAATTGCAACCTCCTCTTCGTCATCATTCGTTGGTCTAACATATTTCGTTTTGACACATTCCCAAGCATCCAAATAATTTGCTTGAACCCAGTTTTCAAAACGTCCTTCCCAACCTTTATACTCCTCGATGTTCATGAGCTTAGGCGGTTTTTGCATAGTCCCCGTTTCATTTTCCAACATTGTCTGCTGAGTAACAGTAATCGGGGTAGCAAAAGCGTTATAAAATTCCTCTACATGTTTCGGTTTTTCAAAGTTCACAAAACAGTCTTGTTCAAACGAAATTAACTCTCAAACGGAATTCCTTTCAAACGAGAATACCTAATTCCGTATGAAGTTTCAAACGGAATTACAACTTGAAGCGGAATTACTACTTTTAAACGGGATTACTCAAATGGAATACCGGTTTCAAGCGAAATTAACCAACTTCTCAAGCGAAATACCAGTTTCAAGCGGAATTAACCATCTAATTCCGTGTGAAATGCTGCTGATGTCATCATCTCGAGCTGATTTTCAAACGAAATTACAATTATTACCAATTTTAGATTGAATTTGAGTCCAATTCTTTCAAGGCGTTGTTAAAACAATATAATTTAGCCAATTTTAACCGTGAAAAGTTGTAAATTTTGAAAAAGAAGGTGTAGAAATCAGAAATTGCAGCTGAATTGCTAAGAACTCTTCTTCCTGAGCTCTGATACCACTTGTAGGATCGTTTTCAGACCTGAACGAGTCGATCATAAGAGTTTTTGCTCGATACGAAAGGCGGAAACAGACGTATCAAGTTCAATTCAGCTAGATATACACTTTAAACTGCCTTGTATATTGATTTGACAACAATTTACAGCGAGACGGCACTTCGGCAGCAGTTCGACACTGAAACCGGAATCCTAGAACTCCTTCAAACGAAATCAGGCAGCAACTATATATAGGCGTGTAATTCCGCTTGAAACTGGTTCAAACGAAATTACATTCAAGCGGAATTACTAATTCCGTTTGAACTTGTCATGATGACTTCAAGCGGAATTACAAAAGTTAATTCCGTTTGAACTTGCCTGTTGACCTATATTTGACATTTTTCTCGAACAACGTGCCCTGATCTATCTACAAACATACAAGACTCGATACAAGACGAAGTCGACAGACGCATGCACCAACACGTGTCCCCGAGGATTATGTCGCAACAAGGGTTCTCTATTTATTCCAAAGTGGCTGATGTTTTCAGAGAGGGTGCTTGGCAATGGCCTGATGCCTGGCGTGACTTGTTTCTGGTGTTATTCAACCTTAACACACTCAATTTGATCCCAAACAAGCAAGACGTGACCTTATGGAAAAACAACGCAGGTAAATTGATGTCGTTCACTTCAAAGTTAGTGTGGGAGACTACCGTTCTCGGGAAGCTGATGCTGCTTGGTCGAAGGTGGTCTGGTCCGGATGTAATATCCCTAGACACTCGTTTCATTGCTGGTTGATTTTTCAAAGGAAACTTTGGACGCAAGACAGAATTAGAAGATGGAATTGTAATACTTCCGGTTCAATGAATATGATGTATTGTTTGTTGTGCCAGAAGGGGATGGATTCACATGAACATTTGTTTTTCGAATGTGCTTACTCTTTATAGGTATGGGATGCCATAAAGGAGGCAACATGTATTAAAAATGTGCAAGGCAAATGGGAAGATATTATGAGCTGGTTAATCCCGAGAGCTAACTCGAGATCGCTGAATTCGGTCATTGCTAAACTTAGTGTTAAGGCGACAGCTTACTTTATTTGGCAGGAGAGAAACTCTAGATTTTTTTAACAACCAGCTTCGACCACCTGAGCAAATTACGAGCGACATTATCAGCACGGTGAAGATGAAGCTACAATCATTCAAGTACAAGGACAAGCCTAATGTTAGAAGTATCTTGGAAGATTGGAAGCTATACCCATTGGAAACATACATAGATAACTGATTTGTTTTGTTTTTGTCCTAGTAGCTAGGTGGTTTTGCTTTGTGCTTGTATCTACTCTTATGGTGGCATGTCACCTAAGAGAACTGGTGTTGGTTTTTCTACTCCACTTGTTTTATTGGTTTCTTAATATAATTACCGGGGTAAAACCCTTTACCCAAAAAAATAAAGAAGAAGCATGATAACTATGCCGTTTATTATTGTCTGTTTCTACTTCAGCCATTTTACGTTTAAGCTCAGCAACTTCATCAATATACTGATTTAAAACCAGTTGTTTACCCTTATAAGATGGCTTCAAGAAATCTTGTCGTTTCAGAATATTTTGTAAGTCTAGCTTGAATACGTTGCATTTGACTTTTCAAAGTTTCATATGCTTCTTTTGTTGTATGACATGAAATCTTCATTGCATCATATTCTTTTTTTATTTCTTGAACAACATTTTCTTTTTGTAAACATTCGTTGCTTTTTGCTAAACACTTTTGTTTCATCACAGCTTCTTCTGTCGTCTTCTTCTGATTCTCATCAATCTTCTTGTGACTTTCATCAATGGCTTCTTCTGTCGTCTTCTTCAACTTCTCAACCATCTTCTCAACATCTTCTTCAATGACTTCTTCCTCAATCTTCTTCAAACTTGCAAGCATCACATCTTTTATTCGCTTCTCCATTTGAGCAACATAATTTTTATCTTCTTTCTTCTTCGAGTAAAGTTCTCCAGCCATAGGAATAACATCAAGCAGTTCGTTAAATCTACACTCTTTGAATCCACTACCGGATTTCCTTGAGGATCTGTGTAACATTTCCTCTTTTCACCCCATCTCCTGGCCTCTTTTGCCTCTTTGAACCTTCCAGACATATCATCCAACCTGCTATGTGCAATGCGTCTTTCTCTATCAGTTTTCACTCTAACTTGATCAGATTTAACTTCAGCAACCAATGCATGTTTTTCTTTTGGAATGTATTTATTCCAATTGAAGCCCTCATCTTCTTGAGTAACCACCAAAGCTTTCTTTCTTTCGAAGAACCTTCATCAATCTGTTTTTGATTCAGCTTTGGCGGTTGTTCATTGGTGCGATGATAAATTAATTTTCTGTAATACCCTGATTCGAGCACGCTCTTGTCACACCCCGACCACGTGAGACAACGAAACGTGGCGGAAATGTCGGGGAGTGTTGTAACAGAATTAATTGTTTCAAATCCATGGTAATTGAAGTTTCGTTTTATTAATCAAACATGAGAGTTTACATTGTTTTAAACAATAAACAAAGAGTACATAACATAAATTAACTAGTTCTTGTCTCGTTTTAAGTCACTAAAGCACAGGTCCGCCTAAGTATGTCTTGATAAGTCCTATGCATCATCTCCTGAAAACACATGTGAAATTAGGTACGTCAGCATAAAAATGCCTGTGAGATACATAGGTTTTGTGAAAATAGGATTCATGACTTATAAGTTTAGAAAAAGTTGTTTAATAAAGTTTAGTCATGAACCTTGTAAATTGATTTGTTTTGTAAATCATTTGAAAAACGATAAGATCAGATGATATGTACAAATAAGAGAATAATGTATGGTTAAATGAATAACCAAGTAAAATGAGTTTGTATAACATAAGTTGTTTGTAAAACAATGTCTTGTGAAAAGTATGTTATTTATATAAAATGTTATATATCTCAAATTGAAATGATTCAAATAACGCTACGATATGTAATACCATACAAACACTTATATATAGGAAGTACCAGCGGCGTATCCACCATGTTTGTATCATATTACACACGCCTCGTTACTTAAATCACTTACTCAAACCAAACCACCAAGATGTAATGTTTAACAATTGTAGAAATGTTTATGTATAGTCAAATACGGTTCACACGGTTCAATAGCTACAAACGGTTCAAATAATCAAACGATTACAACGGTTCACATAGTCAAATGGTTACAACGGTTCATAATGTAATATAATGTGTTCATATGCTGGATGAGCATATGCAACAAGATGTAATGTAAAACAATGTACTAAGTATGCACACAATGGACATACATAGCATGAAATGTAATGTAAAACAATGTACTAAGTATGCACACAATGGACATACATAGCATGAAATGTAATGTAAAACAATGTACTAAGTATGCACACAATGTACATACATAGCATGAAATGTAATGAAATCATGTACTATAAATGTACTAATGAACATAGCAAGTATAAGATATGAAAACATGGAAAGCATGAAAGTAACAAGTAGGCACATGTGTTTCACCCCAAAACAGTTTGGAAAACAGTAAAAGAGGGGTCTATGTACTCACTTGAGATTGCTCAATAGACTTTAGATATCCACCAAGCAAAGCTAGAAGGTCACGAATATCAAACGGCACCTAATATAGGTAACTACATTAATAACCGGACCTAAATCGGAGGATCGGATAGAATGAGGGCTAGTAAACCAAATGAGTATGGGAACTCATGTAATATCGTTTAACAAAGCCTACATACTACAATGAAACCTAACCTAAGTGCTTACGACCCATTACGACCCGTTTAGGTAGCTTATGCTACTTTAACGCGTCGTTCGCGTGAAACGCGTTCGGAACGCCTAACTAGTCCTATGATAAGTAAAATATTCCTCCACATGTTTAATATTGTTGTCTAATCAGTTTAGATACCAAAGGTTATGTTACATATGCTTAAAATGAATTTTGGCATAAAAAGGGCATTTTGGTAATTTACCTAAGGCATATAAACTACCTATCATACAACTACTTAAACGAAGCGACCATAAGGTATAACCTCGGAAGGTTATTCCCTATATACTATGGTCACCTAATGTTCTTTGGTCGGATCCTAATGATCGACCAAACGGGTCGGGTTCGAAGGTATAAGCGATTGATTAGATCGCTTACCCTTACGACCCTAAACAAGCACAAAACTAATAGTGACGAGCTAAGCATGTTAAAACATGCTTACCTAAGTTAGAAAACAAGTTTGGTATCAAAACAAACGGTTTTGATACCCACAAGTAGTTTGGTTACAAAATACGCAAGAATACGTATTTTGGCCGAAACTACGACTCGTCACTGAGCCTAGATAACGTGGTAATCAGTAGGTATAGTCTCTAGGGACTATAACCATCGTGATTACGCTCACGTTATGAAGTTCAGATGAACTTCTCATTGACCATAAACTGGTCAACGCAGAAAGTCAAATAAAGTTTGACTTTAACGCGAAAACGAATAAAAGAACGAAGGAATACTTACAAAGGGTCCCCACAAGCAAATAGTGATCGAATAGCTCAGGTATGAAGCAAAGGCCTCAACTTAGAGCATTTAGATCAGATTTGGTGGGTTTTGGGGTGAATGGGGGTTGGGTATTTATAGGATTTCCCGAACCGTTAGGATCGTTTCTTGGAAACTGTGCTTCGATCTTGGCCATACACCTCAAGATAGTGGTTTTACAATACCATGTGAGCCCTTAGCATTGAGAAATACCATGTGCAAGGGGATTAGGAGTGGTAAACAGCTGTTAACAGCTGGATTAGAAGGTTCTGATGTTTTGCAGACCTCTTGCGCACCGTAAGGGTGAGGCTTACGGTGCGCAAGCCTTCAAGTTTGGCAGAATGGCAGATTTGGTCCCTGTTATGCAATAAAGCCATTTCCGACACGTTTAAGGCCCGTTAACCCCATTTCAAAGATCTAAAATGAAGTTAAAGTATAGGGAACTTAAAATGTGCTCAAAAATATCTCGGATGTCGGTTCGTTTAGCCGTACGATCACGATGTTCGGTTAATTACGACGGAAGTCGTAACGGACGCAAAAACGGTCCAAATTGCGCGACGAATGGATTTTTCTTATGCCAAACACTAAAATAAAATATTTTAGTGATTACATAAATTTTTGGATGTCCGGATGTATTCAGAACGTAAGTTATGCGCGAAAATGCAAACTTATGCACTTTTTGACGCTTTTAGTCCCTGAATGACACAAAAGTTTATTTTAGCACACCGAACCCCTCAAAGCCTATTTCTAAGCTATGTAAAGGATATTTATGGTATGTTTAACTTATGTTCATGTTCTGGAATGTCTGTTACAGTTCAAATTGGCATACTTTCGCAGTTTGTCAAATTTAGTCCCTGTAAGCGAATTAACTTGATTTCGGCATACCAAACCTTCCAAAACTTATTTCTAAGTTATGTAAAGGTTATTTAAGGTATGTTAAGCCTATGCCACTATTCCGGAGTGTTTGTTGCATTAAACTGGTTATATTTACGCATCAGTGCGCGTATAACCTTCCAGAAAGCGATTTAGAGTTTGAAATCGAACAAGAGTTGATATGTGCAAAAGATACACATATTTATACAAGTCCAAAGTATGAAACACGATATTTCATTGGTTTGGTATTTGTTTGATGGTCGCAGTGACACAGGTGTCACAGTCTCCCCTACTTTAGGAAATTTCGTCCCGAAATTTATTCGTAGGAGTCTAACTGTGACTTTATGTCAAATAACCATCAGAGATATGCAAGGAATAATCCTGTCATTTCCTTAACAGACATTCTTCAGAAATGAAAATGAACAAACGGAGTCATTTTCCTCAACGAGTATTCTTCAGAAGCGGAAATGAAGGAATAAACAACCGGGGATTCATTTCCTCAACGGACAATCTTCAGAAACGAAAATGAACAGACGGAGTTATTTTCAACGGGTGCTTCATCAGAAATGGAAATGATAAGGATAAACAAACGGATATTCATTTCCTCAACGGACAATCTTCAGAAACGAAAAATGAACTGACGGAGTCATTTTCAACGGTTGCTTCCTCAGAAATGGAAATAAAAAGGATAAACAAACGGATATTCATTTCCTCAACGGACAATCTTCAGAAACGAAAAATGAACTGACGGAGTCATTTTCATCGGTTGCTTCCTCAGAAATGGAAATGAAAAGGATAAACAAACGGATATTCATTTCCTCAACGGACAATCTTCATAAACGAAAAATGAACTGACGGAGTCATTTTCAACGGTTGCTTCCTCATAAATGGAAATGAAAAGGATAAACAAACGGATATTCATTTCCTCAACGGACAATCTTCAGAAACGAAAAATGAACTGACGGAGTCATTTTCAACGGTTGCTTCCTCAGAAATGGAAATGAATAGGGCTAATTCTCGACACATGACAAAACTCGCTGTGTTTTCTGTGCACTGAATTCCATAATTATGTGTGCATCCATAATTACGTAATTCCTTGCATAGTCCGCACAGTTTGTCTTGTAATGTTTAGGGGAGGAAAATCAAACCTGTGATGAGGGTGACTAGACTACCACAGGGTCCCTTTTAATTAGATCGACAGATGATCTTTTTTTTTTTAATTAGGCCACCAAGGAGACCTTTCAGCTATATCATCACATGATGTTCCTAACCAGATTTTTGGATCAATCTGTTTAACTAGACCACTCAAGGGGTCTAATTATGGAGTAGTACTTTATAATCCAAGGGACTTGACTACTACGTAGGAGCCCATTAAGGATTTAATATAGTACCTTTGGATATCCTACTATGAATCCCTTATACGAAGGTATGGAGGATTCTACGAGGATTTGGATGGATCACATAGAAACACAAAACGTATAAGAAAACACATAAGCGCAAAATCACATAGTTGTTTATCTTGACCATTAATTTGTTATCTTTGGACACAGATACTTAAAGCATACCAGGAATCCAATCTGTGGATTTCATTTGGCACTTTAATCATTTTCAAGAATCTATCTATAAAGATAGGAAAATCTTAATAGGAATTCGGCTTTGTCCTTATTGAATTGTAATGTACGTATTGAACCATACCAAGAATTCAATTAAGGGCTCCGATGAATGATACCCATCCACAAGGATCTAATTATGAGGATAGAAAGATCCTACATGGATTTTGGAGTTTGTGTAATGAGAGATGTTCTGACACCTTGCACTAGGCGTGCTTACATCGATACACAAGATAGAAAGTTCATGAGGTTGAGGCGCTAGATATGCCAAGCGACATATGAAGCAGAGTTTGAAGGTTGGGTACTACGTATGTCATGTCGATCATACGAGCAGGGTTGACTTGGGGTTGGTTTAGACCACCTTGGTTTGGGTCAAATTGACAAGCATTTGTCAGGTGATCGAGTTGTCCACGTGATGCACACAAACGAACACTGTATGTAAGCTTGGTGAGGTGCATTACATTTGTTGTACATAAGCACATACCGGCATTAGGTTTCCTTGCAAGAGGTTGAGCAGCATCAGGATTTGTAACAGCTTTGCTTTGGATTGCAAAGCGGCACATGTTAACCAAATGTCTCCATCGTCCACCGTGGGTACATTTAAAACAGGGTACTTGATTCGGATGATGACAGTGGCATTGATTGCACCAAGGAGCAGTTCCCTTATACGGCTTCATCCCTGAGGCGAGTCATGGTGATAGCTAAATCAACGGCCTTCTAGTAGTACGACGCCTAATTGATGGACAATTGCAGCACCTAGTTCGGACATCATTGTTGCGATGTAGAGGCACCATGAAGAAAATGGAAGACATGGGAGGAAACAAGGGAAAGATAGTCAAAAGAAAATGACAACGCATGAAGATTGCGACCATTTGTTTGTTACCAAAGGCAAACAAATGAGACATTGACTAATCAAAGTAAGCGGGTCAGTATAATGTATCGCGAAGACATGCTCGCCTATAAGTGGACACTCACCCCAAGAGTTCCCAGGTAAGAGTGACTGGTCCGATACTGCGGATTTGTACAAACACTCTAGCCTTAGACAGAAGACCCAGGGTACAGGCACCCACCCTTCCAGTTTGCAAGTGTTCACATTATTTAGACCCAAACTTTGACGAGATTTTGAAAACTTTGAAGGTTCAAACCTTACAATCAATCATCCTAGAACAGATGATTAGTTTTCAAAGCAGGATTGAAATTTGTGTTCTTATTGTGGTTGTCACTTAAGGACAAGTGACGGTATTGTTTTAAAACTAAACACAAGATAACTTGTGTTAGGGTCCTAGGAAGGTTATAGACTAGGTCAAAGCATTACTAATAACCTAATTCCCTATAACCATTGGCTCTGATACCAACTTTTCTTTCACACCCCGACCACGTGAGACAACGAAACGTGGCGGAAATGTCGGGGAGTGTTGTAATAGAATTAATTGTTTCAAATCCATGGTAATTGAAGTTTCATTTTATTAATCAAACATGAGAGTTTACATTTTTTTAAACAAGAAACAAAGAGTACATAACATAAATTAACTAGTTCTTGTTTCGTTTTAAGTCACTAAAACACAGGTCCGCCTAAGTATGTCTTGATAAGTCCTATGCATCATCTCCTGAAAACACATGTGAAAATATGTATGTCAGCATAAAAATGCCTGTGAGATACATAGGTTTTGTGAAAATAGGATTCATGACTTATAAGTTTAGAAAAAGTTGTTTAATAAAGTTTAGTCATGAACCTTGTAAATTGATTTGTTTTGTAAATCATTTGAAAAACGATAAGATCAGATGATATGTATAAATAAGAGAATAATGTATGATTAAATGAATAACCAAGTAAAATGAGTTTGTATAAGATAAGTTGTTTGTAAAACAATGTCTTGTGAAAAGTATGTTATTTGTATAAAATGTTATATGTCTCAAATTGAAATGATTCAAATAACGCTACGATATGTAATACCATACAAACACTTATATATAGGAAGTACCAGCGGCGTATCCACCATGTTTGTATCATATTACACACGTCTCGTTACTTAAATCACTTACTCAAACCAAACCACCAAGATGTAATGTTTAACAATTGTAGAAATGTTTATGTATAGTCAAATACGGTTCACACGGTTCAATAGCTACAAACGGTTCAAATAATCAAACGGTTACAACGGTTCACATAGTCAAATGGTTACAACGGTTCATAATGTAATATAATGTGTTCATATGCTGGATGAGCATATGCAACAAGATGTAATGTAAAATAATGTACTAAGTATGCACACAATGGACATACATAGCATGAAATGTAATGTAAAACAATGTACTAAGTATGCACACAATGGACATACATAGCATGAAATGTAATGTAAAACAATGTACTAAGTATGCACACAATGGACATACATAGCATGAAATGTAATGAAATCATGTACTATAAATGTACTAATGAACATAGCAAGTATATGATATGAAAACATGGAAAGCATGAAAGTAACAAGTAGGCACATGTGTTTCACCCCAAAACAGTTTGGAAAACAGTAAACGGTTTTGATACCCACAAGTAGTTTGGTTACAAAATACGCAAGAATACGTATTTTGGCCGAAACTACGACTCGTCACTGAGCCTAGATAACATGGTAATCAGTAGGTATAGTCTCTAGGGACTATAACCATCGTGATTACGCTCACGTTATGAAGTTCAGACGAACTTCGCATTGACCATAAACTGGTCAACGCAGAAAGTCAAACAAAGTTTGACTTTAACGTGAAAACGAATAAAAGAACGAAGGAATACTTACAAAGGGTTCCCGCAAGCAAATCGTGATCGAATAGCTCAGGTATGAAGCAAAGGCCTCAACTTAGAGCATTTAGATCAGATTTGGTGGGTTTTGGGGTGAATGGGGGTTGGGTATTTATAGGATTTCCTGAACCGTTAGGATCTTTTCTTGGAAACCGTGCTTCGATCTTGGCCATACACCTCAAGATAGTGGTTTTACAATACCATGTGAGCCCCTAGTATTAAGAAATACCATGTGCAAGGGGATTAGGAGTGGTAAACAGCTGTTAACAGCTGGATTAGAAGGTTTTGATGTTCTGCAGACCTCTTGCGCACCGTAAGGGTGAGGCTTACGGTGCGCAAGCCTTCAAGTTTGGCAGAATGGCATATTTGGTCCCTGTTATGCAATAAAGCCATTTCCAACACGTTTAAGGCCCGTTAACCCCATTTCAAAGCTCTAAAATGAAGTTAAAGTATAGGGAACTTAAAATGTGCTCAAAAATATCTCGGATGTCGGTTCTTTTAGCCGTACGATCGCGATGTTCGGTTAATTACGACGGAAGTCGTAACGGACGCAAAAACGGTCCAAATTGCGCGACGAATGGATTTTTCTTATGCCAAACACTAAAATAAAATATTTTAGTGCTTACATAAATTTTTGGATGTCCGGATGTATTCAGAACGTAAGTTATGCGCGAAAATGCAAACTTATGCACTTTTTGACGCTTTTAGTCCCTGAATGACACAAAAGTTTATTTTAGCACACCGAACCCCTCAAAGCCTATTTATAAGCTATGTAAAGGATATTTAGGGTATGTTTAACTTATGGTCATGTTCTGGAATGTCTGTTACAGTTCAAATTGGCATACTTTCACAGTTTGTCAAATTTAGTCCCTGTAAGCGAATTAACTTGATTTCGGCATACCAAACCTTCCAAAACTTATTTCTAAGTTATGTAAATGTTATTTAAGGTATATTAAGCCTATGCCACTATTCCGGAGTGTTTGTTGCATTAAACTGGTTATATTTACGCATCAGAGCGCGTATAACCTTCTAGAAAGCGATTTAGAGTTTGAAATCGAACAAGAGTTGATATGTGCAAAAGATACACATATTTATGCAAGTCCAAAGTATGAAACACAATATTTCATTGGTTTGGTATTTGTTTGATGGTCACAGTGACACAGGTGTCACATCTCTCTTGAAGTGTCCTTTCTGTTTGCATCTAAAACAAGTAACCTTGGATTTGTCAAATCCCAGTTTCGTGTTTGGACCTTCAAGACGTTGCCTATCAGTAATCTCCATGAATCTTTGTGCTCTCCTGATTACACTCGCCATGCACCATCTGATATCTATAAGCTCCAACTTTTCTGGATCGATCTGGTCGTAATCCTCTTTTGTCATGTTCGGATTTCCAATTTTACCTGCGATCAGACTTTCATATGATTCCAGAATTGATGCTAAGAAGATCATCTGTTGCTGGGCTGAATCAGCATTCATATTTGGAGAATTGTCCAAGTTCAGGGCAATGTTTCATTGAACTAGATTTGAATTGAATTTGTCTGATGCTGAAGATGAGTGGTAGCTAGAATCATAACTTGAAGAACTGCCTTTTGGTGAATCTTTTGAACTTTCAGCACTATAAGCAGTACCAATCTTCAACGATTGATTATTCGATAACATGCTTCCACGGTAATACAGATTCACATTTTGCTGATAGTTCTAGCTGCTCATTTTATTTTGCTTTTGAAGTTCCAGCTCATGTTCTTCAAGCTTTTCAATCAACTTGTCCAAGGTGATTTCATCAAATTTTGCATCGTTTTTCAGAATCATGACAAATGTTTGCCAATCATCTACATGAGGTAATGCGTCAATAAGTTTGTCGATGATTTCTTCTCTGTCCTTTTTGATACTGAAGGGGTAAGGTCCCAAAAACCTCGCTTCGAGTACTTGGGACCATACCACAACCTCATATTCTAACCCTCTTTAGACCTTGCGCGGCTGCGCACTGGTCCTACAAAGAGAACTTAGAAGAAAAACAACAAGCAACACCTGCGCGCCAAAAGGAAACTAATGAATCCTTGCGCCTCTCTCCAAAACAGACAGGGATAAAAATCCCAGTAAGCACTCCCGCTTAAATAATACCCGGACTTGGATATTATTTACTTCACTGATACCACACGATAAGGAGTCACACTAGATTACAGCTGTAATCTTCCAGAAGACTCAATCGTGCACCACCAGACGGTTATAACCGTCTGGCCATGTGTCATCATCCCAGGCTCCCCTGAAGTCACGATGATGACATGGAATTAAAGAGAAATCTCCACTTACCCACTTTCCACGTGGAAATACCCCAACCGTTGATCAAGATCGCGATCTGTGTGCTCTCACACTCGATTAAGAGACTAACGAAAGGGAAAAATAACCGCTTACGAAGTTAGCATTTTCCGTCAACATTTCAATAACAGGTTTTCCCGCCAAAACCCCAACTATAAATAGGAGGATAATTCAGGTATAATCTTCAAGTTACATTCACTTCACTTATACTTCTTCTTCATATACCGATACTTATTCTCACGCCGGAGGGTGGTCACGGAGAGAACCCCCATTCTCCCCGTGGCGAGTCTGACGGTGTCTGTTTTGCAGTTATCGAGAAGAGGAGAAGATCTGTCCCCCTGAACCGAACGAGAAGAAACCAACCCTTTTATGTAGAACCTAACCCCCTGGTTTATCCCGGTATCTGTAAAAATGCAAACAAGGAAAAACCCTAATTCTCTCTCTAGCAAATGGCGATTATGATCTTTCATCCATAACCTAGTTTTTTCATCGTGATATCTGTTGCTGATTGTTCTGTAGAAGATTCAAACATCTACTACGGAATCGATTCACAGATCTGTTACGATTTTCATTCTAGGGTTTCTGATTTTTCTTGCAATCGCCGCCCAACTTCATACTTCGAATAGCTTGTGTTCTTTGTCTCTCAAGTAAGTTATCAGTCTTAATCGAATTACGGGTTAGGGTTTCCTTGCTAGTTTAGGGTTTTGGTCTGGTTTCATCGTTCTTCGTTTTTGTTGGTTCGTCGGGCTGTTTGGTGATTAGTGGTTTCGTGGTTGTGTATACATACGGTTAAAGAGAGGTGTTTTTTTCAGAATGGAAGAGCATATTACTCATATTGATGCCGGCGGCAGACCTTCATATTCGTTTGAGGGTCTGGCCAGCCGAGTTCTTGATGTTGATGGTAACAAGTGGTTTCCTCGACGGGGCACAGTTCAGACACTGCCAACTGAACCTCGTAACATTAATATAATTGATGAATTGACAAAGGTTTCTGCTCCAATTCCTGTGGAGAAGATGCAATCAGGTTTGGATCATGCAGGGCCTGTTCATACCACCATGGGGTTTGCGCCAAAATCAGACTACATTGGAGCATCTTTTTCGGCTGGTAAGGGGAAATCAATAGGTTCTGGATCTGCGGAACGATTATCGTTTGCGAATGTTGTGAAGGATTCTAAAGAGAAGGTTAAGGTAAACTTTAGGGTGATGGAATCGAGTGAGACGGTTGACGGAGCTGACGTTGTTATACCACTGTCTTCAGTTAAACAAGTCACTGACAGGTATGCGAACACATTGTATGGTTACTTTCTGGGTAAACGACTGGCATTTCCTGTGGTGGATTTCTTTGCAAAGAACAATTGGGCAAAATATGGTTTGTCAAGAATTATGATGAATGCACACAGTTTCTTTTTCTTTAAGTTCAAAACTAAAGAAGGGATGGATCAAATGTTAGAGGATGGACCGTGGTTGATAAGAAATGTTCCAATAATTTTGAAAGAATGGTCGGCCTCTATTAAGTTGGAAAAAGAGGATTTAAAATCTATTCCAGTTTGGGTCAAGATGCATGATGTGCCTTTAGCGGCATTTACTGAGGATGGGCTTAGTTTACTTGCATCTAAGATTGGGGTGCCTTTAATGTTAGATTCGTATACTGCCACAATGTGTGCGGAGTCTTGGGGAAGAAGCAGCTATGCTAGAGCACTTATTGAAGTTCAGGCAGGGGTTGAATTAAAGAAGAGTGTTACTGTTGCAATCCCATCTTTGGAGGGATTTAGTCATTCAATGGTGGAGGTTAAATTTGAGTATGATTGGGAGCCTTTAAGATGTTCTTCTTGTTGTGTCTTCGGTCATGAAGAGAGCGCGTGCCCTAAGAACCCTCAGGTAAGTTTGATTGGGGATACTGAGAAGAAGAATAATGATGACTTTCAGGTAGTGGGTGCCAAAAAGAAGAAAGCTACTAATCAAGGGCTTCATATGAAAAATCAGAAGTCTAAGTTAGTCTATAGACCTGTTGTCAAACCTAAACCGAAATCGTCTTTGAGGAATCCGGTGATTAATCAGGTCTCAACGTCGAACTCATTTGATATCCTAAATGACGTTGACGGTAATCAAGGAGGTACCACTGTGGGTCGAGTAGAGAAGAAGGAGAAACAATCGAGCGAAGGACAGGAATCGGATGAGGAGGAGGTCGTTGAAGTCTACAATGAAACTAGTGAATTTATGACATCGGGTACTCATTCTTTTTCTTCGAAAGCAGGGGCAAGCACCTCTTCCACAAAATTCTCAAATGGGTAGGCTGTTTTTTATCCGCTTGAAGGGGTTGCTGGTTTGTGGCAGCTTTATATTTGATGATGGCGGCTGAGGATTATGTTTTTGTTTTTGCATTGTTTTGTCTACTAGAAATCTTTTCATGATGTATAGTAGGCTAGGTTATGGGGTTTCATTGGTATTTTTTTTTGTTTGTTATACATATATGGGGCATGTCCTGTATATGAACTAGTGTGGAACACATCCTCACTACTTGTACTTATTTGCGGCTGAATTTTAATAGAATCACCGGGGTAACCCTTTACCCAAAAAAAACCCCTAGTTTATCTGATTCCGGTCATTTAAGCAGTGTTTCTTCATTGGCGCCCATCGATTTCTCAGTTTCACTTGTTTCTTCTCGTTTCGATTCATTTTTTCTTCATCCTCTGTTTCATATAGTAGAGAATCCATCACTTCACCCACCAGGTCCTCGATCTGAATTCGAGGGTTTTGCAACCCGAGATGTTCAGATCGACGGAATCGTGGGAAACAAAGGAAGCAACAAAAGTCATTCGGAAGAAAATGACTCCATGATACAAACGGGAGTACAAAACCATTCAGATCTAGTCCTGGAAAGAGCTCCAGGGTACTGGTTCAACAGATTCCAGGTTGCAATAAACCGAATTCTTGCACAACACGTCAGATCTGAGATATCAAATAACAGATCTGATAATCTGGAAGAAAGCAAGGGTGAAATAGGCACTACAGTATTGGACCCACAGATACCCTGTCAGTGGGACATCTAATCTAGTAGTCACGATGGGACGATACGAGAATCAGAAGATGACAATCATCAGAAAGTCGAACCAAAGCAGATAAACATGGTACAGGGAGGTCCCTCGCGAAGACCAAACAAACGAATCCATAATCAGCATTGGAGAGAGCAACAAGTTATATTTCCTGTAGTTCCTGGAGGTCCTCAGGAAGAACGTCCAATAATTATCACCAGTATTTCCGGTCACTACAGAACCGATTACATGTTCATAGATCCAGGAAGCTCAATGGATATAATCTATGAACAGTGTTTCAAACAACTAGATCCAGAGGATAAAGCACACTTAGAACCAGTTGATTTCCCTCTCACAGGTTTCTGCAATGAAGCTGTTTTTCCCCTGGGACAGATCGCTTGACTCTATCAGATGGCGAACATTCACGTACTGTCGCAGTAAACTTCATGGTTATGCCAGCAACATCACGCCATGATGTACTGCTGGGAAGACGATCGCAGAGAGAATTCAACATGATTACATCCATACTACATGCTGCTTGCGGCTTTCCAACGAAAACCGGGGTGGCAATTCTGTATTCTAGCAAGGAAGTCATGTACGTGGATGATGAACCACCAGCAAAGGTAGCCAAGCCATCAACATCAAACGAACCGGAAAAGTGGGATCTCAACAAAGAATATCCAGAACAGACCATCTTACTAGGGCACGCCATTTCGCCGGCAATACGGATACAGTTGAAGGAACTACTGTCAAACAATAAAGACATCTTCGCCTGGTGCCCAGCAGACATGACTGGAGTACCTCGAGAAATAGCGTAGTACTGTTTGAACGCCCGCCCCTCGGCGAAACCCGTTGCACAAGGAAGGCGCAGTCTCAGCGCTGAAAAGGCAGAAGCGATGAACGAACAAGTAACAGAGTTACTCAACGCCGGGATCCTGCGCGAAGTAAAATATCAGACCTGGGTCGCCAACCCAGTAATGGTTCAAAAACACAATGGCGGATGGCGCATGTGTGTCGACTTCAAAGACCTCAACAAGGCATGCCCGAAGGATTGTTATGCGTTACCAGAAATAGACAAAAAAGTTGACTCTCTAGCATCTTTCCGCTGGAAGTGTTTTCTCGACTGATATAAAGGCTACCATCAGGTCCAAATGAAAGAGGAAGACGAAGACAAGACAGCCTTCCGTACAGATAAAGGCATCTTTTGCTATACGAAAATGCCCTTTGGTCTCCGCAATGCAGGAGCTACCTACCAGCGCTTAATGGATACAGTCTTCGGGGAAGACATTGGTAAAACGGTAGAAGTTTATACGGATGACCTCGTCATCATGAGTCAACAAGAAGAAACCATGCTCGCAAATATTCAGCGCACGTTCGATTCCTTGCGCAGCGTCAATATAAAACTTAACCCAACAAATGCTCCTTCAGAATGGAAGAGGGAAAGTTTTTGGGTTTCATAGTAACCCGAGACGGTTTTAAAGTGAATCCGGAGAAGGTACAAGCCATCCAGCTAATGCCGTCACCTGCAACAGTGAAAGAAATGCAACGACTCGCAGGACAATTAGCAGCCCTGAACAGATTCTTGGCAAATCAAGCTGCAAAATCTTATCCGTTCATTAGCACATTGTGCAATTGTGCCAAGAAAAGCCACTTTCAGTGGACACCAGAAGCGGAGATAGCCTTCAAACAAATGGAGGAATGTCTAATCCAGCTACCAACACTCACAGCACCGCGAGAAAAAGAGCCGCTAATCTTATATTTGCCCGCAGCAGAGGTAGCGGTTAGTGCGGTATTAATGGTGGAAAGAGAGGGCGTTCAGACCCCGATATACTACATCAGTAAGATGCTAACCGGCCCGGAGATGCGCTACTCAATGATAGAGAAACTGGTCCTCGCGCTAATACACGTTTGACGAAGACTACGCCGGTACTTCTCTGGTCATGTTATTACAGTTCTCACTAATTATCATCTAGGCCAAATTCTTTCCAAACCCAACGTTGCGGGGATATTGGCCAAATGGGCCATCGAGCTGCGAGGATACAATATCCTATAAAGACCTCGACCAGTAATCAAGGGGCAAGTGCTAGCAGACTTCGCCACAGAAGTTCCCATAGACAAAGTACAAGAATGCGAGGAAATCCAAAACCCTATTCCAGACTTCGACGATAGGGTTTGGACGCTACACACAGACGGAGCTTCTAATGATGACGGTGCAGGTGCAGGGCTTCTATTAGTTAGCCCAGACAACCATGAGCTCACTTATGCAATACGCTTAGATTTCAAGAGTACAAACAACGAGGCGGAATATGAAGCATTTCTCGCAGGCCTCCGTTTGGCACTCAAAATGGGAGCTAAAAACCTTGAAGCTCACGTTGATTCAAAATTAGTAGCCGAGCAGGTTAATGGTCACTATGACGCAAAGGGCGAGGCCTTGGCCTTGTATCTAGAGCAAGCCCAAATGCTTATCGGTCAATTTCAAACATTCAAGATAATTCACATTAACAGAAGTGAAAATAAGCATGCGGATGCACTGAGCAAGTTGGCTGCCACCAGTTTCAAACATTTAGCAAAAGAGGTACGCATCGAGGTGTTGTCCAACCCATCCGTTCCTCTCAAACAAGTGAGCGTCATCGAAGTCGGCAACCCATCTTGGATGTCTCCAATCATCATGTACTTGCAGCATGGCAAATTACCAGAAGGGAAAGCGGAAGCTAGGAAGATCCAGAACAAAGCGCTGAATTACGAAATGGAGGATGGTATTTTATACCGGAAGTCATTTATGGGTCCGCTCCTACGCTGCATGGACAAGACAGATGCACAGTACTTGGTAAGAGAAATCCACGAGGGGTTATGCGGGATACACGCCGGACCGCGCATGGTAGTAGCGAAAATAATGAATGCCGGCTATTATTGGCAAGGAATGCACATGGATGCAGTGGAATTGTTACGCAAATGCGCAGCTTGTCAGCGTCACGCGCCAAAAACTCTACGCCCAAAAAATCCGTTTGTTCCAGTCACATCCGCTTGGCCTTTCCAACAATGGGGCATCGACCTCGTTGGCCCATTCCCTGACGCGCCTGGCACAGTGAAATTCATTATCGTGGCAGTGGACTATTTCACAAAGTGGGTCGAAGCTAAGGCGTTAGCTTCAACCACAGCAATGGTAATCCACAAATTTATATGGGAACATATTATTTGCAGGTTCGGATTGCCATTGCGTATCATCTCCGACAATGGCACAAACTTTGCCTCGGAAGACCTCCAGAAGTGGTTTGAGGAAATGAAGATTGAGCACAGCTTTGCCTCTGTGGCGTACCCACAAGCAAATGGACAGGTCGAAAGTCTCAACAAACAAATAGTTGATGGCATAAAGGCAAGATTGGGGACAGCACATAGAGGATGGGTCGATGAGCTCCCTAGCATCTTATGGGCTCATCGCACCATGCCAAAGACCAGTACGGGAGAAACCCCATTTAGTCTTGTATATGGATCAGAGGCGGTAATCCCAGCTGAAATCAGCCTTCCATCACCGCGTATGCTTGCCATGGAGAAACAAAACAATGAAAAAGAACGAAGGATGGATTTAGACCTTCTCGAAGAAAGGCGCAAGAACGCCGCCATCACAGAAGCAAGATATAAATCCAAACTTGAAAAGTACTACAACGCGCGCGTACGCGTGTGTACTTTCATCCCAGGGGACTTCATCTTACGCGACAACGAAGCTTCCAATGCGGAAAAGCCGGGAAAATTAGCCCCAAAATGGGAAGGGCCGTACATTGTCAACGAGGTCCTGGGCAAAGGGGTATACACCCTAAAAAGAATCGACAGAACACCCGTTCCCTGCACCTGGAACGCGCAGCAGCTGCGCAGGTGTTACATATGATCAAGACAGCGCTATACGCCACAAAGACCAAACTTGAACAGGCAATGTATTTTCTCTATTCTACTTTGTATCTATCGGCCCCTGCGCCTTATTAATACAAAAGTTATCTTTACACATTTTATTGTTTATTACAACTTGCATGAAATTCCTTTTGGTGCGCGCGAAAAAAATATGGGGAACATTGAACGCCTCATGAACGGTCTAACAGGCACAAGCCTCTCGCAAAGCCTAGACCTACGTTCACACATGAGTAAAATACCATTCTCATTCTCCTTACCTAAACAAAGCAATTATACACATCAACATATTGTAATTCAAACATTACTTATAACTAGCACACCGAGCGCAACAAACACAAAAAAGTATATGCATCACACTGCATCAAAAAAGTTACTAGTGCAACAAAGCACGACAGTGCATCAAAAATATTAGTTACAAACTAAGCAAGCTACACACTGAAAAACATGTCTAAAACACCAAACGGAGTATGAAGAACTTCACCATACTCAGCAAGCGGGCGAGGATCAACAATCCAAGGGTTAACATCTTCCCTGCCATCTTCAGCAACAACGGCCATATTCTCACCGGTCGGAGCTTCAGCCGGAAAAACAGCACGGCGGCGCCGCTGGTATACAATCGAGCAGCTCCCTCTCCGATCAGCCGGAAACGATCGAGTTACAATATGTGCTGATAACCTAGTAACTCCTCCATTATTATCATTTACAAGATCGGAGAAGATCCGATCCCTTGAAAATCAGGAAGAATGGCACCATGAGAGCCTCCGTCACCGGTGGAGGGATCAACCATTGAGCCAGAGAGAAGAAGCAGAGCATCAGCAGCTTCGAAAGTCTTCAAGACTTCGGAAATTCTTCGCCATCAGATCCGTCGCTTAATCTTCATTTTTCCCCAAATTGGAAAATATCTGCAAACTTCAAAAGAATATATAGGCCAGAGAAGAATGGTGTCAACATTGAAAGAAGGATCATGATGATTAAGTGTCTAATCAGTTGACTCAGAAACGGCGCTGCCACTGCAAACGTCACATCACATTAAAAACCGTCTGACACAATTGGCACATTCTTTTAGAACTACTGTTCAAACGAGAAGACGAAGCGGTAATACAAAATACATTACCATTCTCAAATGACGTGAGCAACAGTCAGCTCATGATTACAACACTCCTCAGGTAAACAGTTCAGAATAAAAAATATAATACAAACTTCTTCACAAAGATTTCTATTTTTTGTCCAAAGTTAAGATTTTCAAAGCATAAGAATAGTAAACAAGGATATCTTCTCCCAGAAGATTCTCCATTTTCGAGCCAAAAACTCTACAGCAAAAAAGCACCTCTCTCTCATAGTCCAATGCTCCACTTATTTGCATAAGAGCAACACTAGACTGGGAAGACTTGAAGGGGTAAGGTCCCAAAAACCTCGATTCGAGTACTTGGGACCATACCACAACCTCATATTCTAACCCTCTTTAGACCTTGCGCGGTCGCGCACTGATTCTACAGAGAGAACTTAGAAGAAAAACAACGAGCAACACCTGCGCGCCAAAAGGAAACTAATGAATCCTTGGGCCTCTCTCCATAACAGACAGGGATAAAAATCCCAGTAAGCACTCTCGCTTAAATAATACCCGGACTTGGATATTATTTACTTCACTGATACCACACGATAAGGAGTCACACTAGATTACAGCTGTAATCTTCCAGAAGACTCAATCGTGCACCACCAGATGGTTATAACCGTCTGGCCATGTGTCATCATCCCAGGCTCCCCTGAAGTCATGATGATGGCATGGAATTAAAGAGAAATCTCCACTTACCCACTTTCCACGTGGCAATACCCCAACCGTTGATCAAGATCGCGATCCGTGTGCTCTCACGCTCGATTAAGAGACTAACGGAAGGGAAAAATAACCGCTTACGGAGTTAGCATTTTCCGTCAACATTTCAATAACAAGTTTTACTACCAAAACCCAGGCTATAAATAGGAGGATAATTCAGGTATAATCTTCAAGTTACATTCACTTCACTTATACTTCTTCTTCTTCATATACCGATACTTATTCTCACACCGGAGGGTGGTCACGGAGAGAACCCCCATTCTCCTCGTGGCGAGTCTGACGGTGTCTGTTTTGCAGTTATCGAGAAGAGGAGAAGATATGTCCCCCTGAACCGAACGAGAAGAAACCAACCCTTTTATGCAGAACCTAACCCCGTGGTTTATCTGATTCCGGTCATTTAACCAGTGTTTCTTCAGATACCGAATCTTTCTAGCTCAATTTTCAGATGATAGAAATGTTTTATCATCTGTCGAACATTCTCACCCTTTAGACAGTTGAATAAATCGAACTCTTTCTTAAGCAAAGATATTTGTTTTTCTTGATTTCCTTTCCACCTTTAGCTTTCACTTTTAGCGCCTCCCACATGGATTTCAACGTTTCATCATGTTGAAGCAAACAAAGAATATCATCTCTAACTGACTGTTGTATCAATGCAATCATTCTTTGTTCATCAGAGAATACTTTTTTATCATCTTTTTCAAATTGATGCGATTGTAAATAAATAATGTTTGGACACTTTTAAAACTACTTTTGGGACCGTGTGTAATAAGACCCCTAAGGGTCAAACAACTATGATGTAGTTGTGGCGTACGTATGAAACCTTAAACTTTATGTTTTAAATAAACTAAACTGTCCAAACTAAATTTTGCATCGACCACTAAGACATTTATGGGTACCAACCTCCGTCACCAACACGTTTGTATTTCCGCTGCGACGTTTTTGGGGTGTGAGAGCAATAGTTTTCGGGTGGTTCAGACTCAAATTGTTTGGTTATACATAGTATATCATATTCTTTAGTTTGGAAACAAAGTTAAGTCTTAGTCTTTATGGAGTTGTTTATATAGATTTGTGTGTGAATAGGAGCTCATGAAAGTCATATGCAATGCATGAGTGGTGTGTTGCGTACTGGTGATACACTGGAGAGTGATGCGTTTAGGTGTGGTGAGCTGGTGTGAGTCTATATATAGGTGAGTGATGCATTTTGAGTCATTAAGTTTGGAAATTCTGGAATAGGTCTTGGACAAGTTGAGATGGGAGCTTAACCAATGTAAACTTTTTTGGTATAAATGGAATCGGGATGACGCCATCAGGCTGCCCAAATTTGTGCTGAATTTGTTTATTTAGTATGTCCAAACTTCCATTTAAACACCGATCAGAATTGATGTCATTCATCTCCCTGATGGATTATTCATTTTGATAACCCAACACAGTAACTCAAGATCCCACAGACCCTACTAAACAACAAATTAGGAGAGAAGGAAAAAAGGGTAAATGCACGGTACCCTTGACTGCAGAAGTGATCCCACTTCCCAAGCTAACGACCCGACAATGTTGCCTGGCGGTGAACCCTGCCAACTCGAGGGGAACGAAGAGCCTGGGGTTACCAGGTTTCGAACCCGCGACCTTAAGGGTCCTCGGGCCGGTTTTTAAATGGGTGTTGGTGGCCACTGAGCCAAGACCCAATGGTTACAAATTATGAGAGAAGATGTTGGGTTCGAGAACTATGATCTTAGAGTATGGGGTTCCCAGGGTATCAGTTGGCCAACCAGACTATATTCAATCTCTTCTTTCTAGATAGAGTTATTATTGATGTGTTTAGAACGCATGGATGGATCATCGATGGATGTAAGTTGGTTCCCTTAGATTTAGATTTCATTAACATGTTTTAGGATCTCGCTAACAAGTCTATAATCAAAAATTCGTCAATCACAAGACCTTGCAACAATCCGTTCCGGGACTTTTAGGGAAGTTTTTGGGGAATATCTGTGACAACTGTCAAAATTCCATGTATCCGTACAACTATTAAACCATGATTAGTGCTTAATGACTGTGCTGAATTACAATTTATGACTTGAACTGCTTTCTGATTATTGTTATATACATACATGTGCATCACATATTGCTTAATGTCATATCATTATTGCATGAGAACTTTATTGACTCAAATGATGCACGAAACACAGTTAGCACAGTTATCAGACAAACCGGGAAAATGCTGACGGAGTTCAGTACATAGACTGACATTGTGTTGAGACACAGAATGAGCCAAAAACCAAGTATTACACTAGCATAGTGTGTAGGAAAGTAAAGATCACAAAACTGCCTTCCTATAGATAGTTTAAGTGCCGGAAAGTGCCTAAAACTCACCTAAACTGCAGAATTCTACAGAAAATCAGCAAATTCAGCATTTGAACAATCTAATATCATGCAGAAATGTGGCTAAATGGTCCTGAATGCTTTCCTAAGTGTCGGGAATCAAAAGTGTCACAAAAGATAACATAAAGCACACTAAACTGCATAGTTTAGCACCTTAACGAACCGGTAACCAACCGAACAACCGGACACTACCTGAAACACCAAATTTTCACTATAAGCACTATTTTAACATTACCAAGCTAGTTATGGTCCCCGAACATCATAACACACTATATAAATATCTAGTAACTAAACACCTAACTACATACTTACATTTCAACTACAAACTAACTACATGGTTAAAACCTAGTCTACTACCCCCCACCCCCCCCCCCCCCTATGGGACGGCCCAACAAGGGACCCACATGGTGATTTTCTTTTGATTAAATATTAGATATTGTTCCCTTGTTTTAAGCATAAGAACCATGAGATAAAGTCTTGTAAATGGATGATAAGTAGAACTATCAAGACATAAGCTTCATTTCATCATTCTCACTCAACACCACACTTCTCTCTTCTCTCCCTCTTGGCTTCAGCCGTAACCAACAACACCACCACCACCATCATTCACTCATCTTCATACAATTCCAAGCTTATACAAAGGTGATAGGAGGTGCATGAGGAAGCTAGGAGCTTTCGGAAGTTCAAGGACCTTCTCCATTTGCTTTTATCCATCTCTTTTCTTCTCTTGATCATCCCTAGCCTTGAGCTAGTGGTAAGAACACTAATCTTTCCATTTTACATCTCATATAAGTGGTTAAAGAATGATACATGATGATTAACTTGAAGAACACTAAGAATCAAGAGAATGAAACTTGAACATAAGCTTAAATCATGAAGAAACTATGTTGTTTATGTGTTGATTTACTTGTTGATGGTTGATTTCTTATGTAAATGATGTAGATCATCATATGATCTTTCTAGATCATGATTAAAAACATAATCTAGCAAGATGAGAGGATGAACATGTTAGAGTTTAATGAATCATCCTCATGGAAGACATGAACTTGAAAGAATATAATGTTTTCTTGTAAAATGATGATTAAAGTAAGTTGTAAGTCTTGTAAATCTATGATTTCAAGAGTGATTTTTTAAGAAACCAAGTTAAAAAAACAAGTTTTACTTAATCTTGGTTCTTAAATAAATAAACCTCATTTTTGGTGGTTAATAAAGTGTAGAAACACATGTGTAACAAGAAAAATCCATGAAGAAACATTTTTAGAAAATGTGATCACAAGTTGTAAAGATCTATTTTCTTTAAAAATAAAGTTTTTAAAGAATCAATCACACTTTAAAGGGTAATAAGACTTACTAAATACACTAGTAAGTTACTACACATTTTAATAAATTTTCAAGTTCATGAAGTGGTAAATTATGCTTGTTTTTGGCAAAATTGGTAAGTATAGATTGTTTATTGTTGATTATTGGTTGATTGTGTTGATTTACAACAGAAAATAATATACCTTCAAGGTATGGAAACCTCCATTTTTAGGGGAAACTATGGCAAAAACTTTCTAAAAAATAAACACTTAGAAAAATATTTCTAAACAAATATTTACAAGTGTATTTTAAACCATGAATTTTTCACACAATTTTTGTTACAAAAATATAAATATTGGAGGTTGGTTTTTATAAATAAAAGTGACTAAATATGTATTTAGGAAATATATATTTAGATGTCACCATGTGTGTGATTATTTGTATATTATGTGTATTAGTTATATTATTTTAGGACTTGAAATAATATAACTCATCAAAATACTAAAAATTACAATCCAAAATTTTACCAAAATTACAAGGAATAAATATACCAAAAATACCCAATTTATTGGTGGAACCGAACAAAGGAATATAACTCACAAAACTATTCCGGAAACTTATTCACAAGTATATTTTTGGTAAATAATATTTTGGACACCAAGGAAACAAAAATATGATTTTTACAATTATTACAAGACTATATCATATTTTTTACGAGGAGAAAATATATTAATTTTGGCAAGTGAAAATATATATTTTTCGTGAAATTTTTAGAAGATATATTATTTTAGAAAGAAATATATATTTTCTCAAACTAACATGAAATACATTATTTTTGGGAGAAAATGTATTTTCTTAAGTAAGCTTGAAATATACTATTTTTGAAAGGAAAATGGATATATATATATTCTAAGTTAGACTTGGAAATATATTATTTTTGAGATTTACAAATATCTTGCCAAGGTAAAAATTATAAATAATTTTTCTAAGTAATTTCGTAAAATATATATTTTGGAAATAAATATTAAAGTAACTTTTTTTCTAGAGATATTATTCCGAAAAAACTTATCCAAAAATAAGTATAAGAATACTTAACAATTACAAGAAAATACGTATTCTCGTACGTATAAAAACACTCCGGAATACGACCTCAATACATGGCAAAAATATACAAGTATAAGGATACGTATACAAATACACCCATCCTTGGGAAGGAAATACATGTATAAATACTTGAAAAGTATCAAGTAAAAATATACTGCTTTAACAATTATTCCAAAATTAATAAATATAATTTAAGTTAAAATATTTATTATTTTAACAAATAATTATATAACTTGGAATAATATTGAAGACACAAAGAAACGTAACTCAAAGACACTAACTAATACTAAGTCAAGGCACGACCCACTCGTCTAATAGACATTAGTACGTTGTAGGTAGTCGTGTACGTCAGGCGAAGCTTTGAGTTGCTGTGATTACGAAGAACGCAAGACTGTGAGTTCATATCCCCCTTTTCTTTTAACTGTTTTCATTTTTGTAACTTCGGGGGTGAAGTACATGTTAAAAAATGTTTACAAACAATTACAATTGGTATGGTTAGCTCAGGCTTACATAGTAGATCATGTGAATGGGTAGGCGCACTCCTAAGACCATTAATCCTCGTGTTAGGACCGAGGGGCATGAGTGATAGATCTATTTGGGTGTAGCGAGCCCACACCCATGTGGACCGGGGTTTGGCCCATGAGGTGACTATGTCTTACAGCCGGAGGCCCGGTATAAAATCTGCTAGGTTTGAGCCTTCCTACATCGTTGCACACTTGTTAATGGCCTTGCAAACCATTAATTGATCTGTATCCTTGTTTTGCTTTCATACCGGGGTTTACAAACATACATACATATTTACAATGATTTCAAAGGTTTATTCGCGCACACAAACAAACACATGAACTCGCTCAACTTTTGTTGATGTTTTTCAAACTACATGTATTTCAGGGAATTAAATGTGGATCTGGCGGGCGTTTGGAAGTTTCAAGAAATGTTGAGAATAAAAGATGTCATCCGTAGTCTAAGGGTTTGGATAATGTGTCTTATCCTAGATAGGACATATCTTTCAAAACCTGGTTTTATTTAAAGTCTTTTGTCGAGTCCTTATGGAACTCTAAACAATTCACATGGTTTGTAATTCGGATTTGAAGTCTATGTTTCAAAACAATGGTGTTTGTGATATTTTAAACTTATTTAATGGATGATCATCTTTAGTTTTATCATATAGATGTTTGTTATGGTTGAATGCAATGATATTAAGCAAGTCACGCATAATCACGCTTCCGCAAAAGTCAGGGTGTGACAGTTTGGTATCAGAGCTTCGATTGTAGCGAACTAGGATTCCTTCTCGAGTCTAGACTACAATCATTAGGGCTCTCACGAAAATATTTTTACAACATGTTTTCATTGCATACACAAAACGCCCAGATCCAGGGAAACAAACATTTTTACAAATGGAAAGACAAGAAACACAATGCATGGTTACTTTGGTGGTTTAGTCTGGGAGACTAGGAAGGATAGAAAAGGTTCGTGAGAAATCACGTGGATACATGATTTCATGATGAATTGACTTTGCTTGCATACTTAATGTTAGTAGTTAATATATGTGCATATGTTGTGATTGTTCTGTTACAGATACTATGTCTTCATCCGAGAGCGGATTGTCCGATACTGATGACCCCATGGCTATTGGCTCCGGTGCAAGCGAGCCAGAGATCTTTACATCCGATACTGAGAGTGACCCAGATATGCTATCAGACGACGACGACGACTTTCAGCCATTTGCGTTGCCTGATTTTGGAGACGACTTACCGCTTGCTGGTGGTATTCCAGACGATGATCCTTTTGTTATTCCCATTCCAGTCCACGATCATCTTATCATCGGGCATCCCGATGGTGAGCATATTGTGGCACTGATCCTCGCTCCCGTTCCTTTAGTGGCCATTCCTCTCGAGGATTTGCCTTTTGATGATCTGTTTGACGATGACTTTGATCTGTTTGTTGATGGTCCTCCCGATGATGCCCATGGCGATGGAGAGCTAGATGAGGACGTTGTTGCTAGTCCACTTCCTGAGATCCCTGTTATTGAGATTTCCTCTGACTCTAGTTTGCACTCTGTCTCAGATTCCTTTGAGTCTGTGACGTCTTCCGCCTTACAGGCAGTTGGATTGCGACGTTATGCCACTGATTCTGTCGATGATATGGCCATGTCAGCTGCACCATCCCCTCCACACGAGCTTGAGCCTAGTCTTGAGCCATATTTTGTTCCTATCGATCAGCCTGATGTAGCACCTGCTGATCCTGAGCCGATACCTGATCCTGAGCCTTTACCTGATCATGACCCTATTCCTTTTGGCATACCTGACATTGCACCCCTCATACCTGATCCAGTTCCTGCACCCGTTGACCCTCCTATTATTGAGTCGTTCGTTCCTCCACTTGCACCTGCACCCGCTGATGTTGCTCCTTTTCACCCAGTGGAGTCTGATGTTCATCGTGTTGATTTACCTATCGTTTTCTTGCAGGACATACCCCCACCCCGCCCAGGGGAAGGCACTTCAGGCCAGCAGCCTAGTCATGACCCTCATGTTTCAGTAGCTTTCCCACACACACCTCAGTCTGCACCTTTTGCTCCTTTTACTTCTTCACCACTCGATGAGCCGTTTCGATGGTTCCCACCATACACCATGCCGATTTCGGATCCCCACCATCCCTCGCACTTTGTTGGTTATACCCGGGATGAGTTACTCTTATCACTTCAGCTTCAGTATGAGATCATGAGTCGCAAGATTTTGGAGCTTGAGATGACACCGCGTCCTTTACCATGTCCTTGTCAGCCTGCTTTCGTTCCCCCTTATTCATCACCGTCTCCATTTTCACATCCTCCTGCACCTCTCACTCTATTTCTAGAGTTTGATGCTCGATTTCTTACGGTCGAGCAGCAGATCAGTTATCTGTTGCGTCATGTCTATGAGCTTGAGGAGGAGCTTGCGCATGTGCGCAGCTTGCTTTTCTTTCCTCCACCTCCTCCTCCACCACCATCAGCATAGTTGGTTTTTTGGTTTTATGTAGGTTGCTTTGCTTTTGATGAGAGCACCACTATTGAGCTGAGCTTGTGAAGCCTTTTGGAGACCACCTTTTGATTATGTGACTTTTGTAGATTGGTAGACTTGTTGGACAAGGGTAGTGTGACCCTGTGATCCTTTTGAAATGATAACATTTGTAAAACATGTAACAATACTTTGTGGTCGATGATTAATGAAAGCTCAATCGTCATGTTCTCATTAAATACGTTGTTAATTCACCTGTTTGTGCTATGATTGTGATGATTACACGCTTACTTGTTATGATAAACACTATTATATACGTACTACTAGGGGTGCAAACGAGCCGAGCCGAGCCCGAGCTCGACCAGGCTCGAGCTCGAGCTCGTTTAACATATGAAAGCTCGAGCTCGGCTCGAAGGTAATTTTTCAAGCTCGAGCTCGACTCGTTTAGTATTTATTAATTAATTTATATTAATTATAATTATTATTATACATATAATTAAGTTATTTTTTTATATTTATATAAATGGTAATTATTATTATATAAATATATGTTTAATATATTAATAAAAAAAATATATAAACAGAAAGCTCGCTTAGGCGCGCGAGCCGGCTCGAGCTCGATAAGTGAAGCTCGGGCTCGGGCTCGTTTACTAAACGAGCTTGTTTTTTAGGCTCGGGCTCGAGCTCGAGCTCGTTTAAGCTCGGCTCGTTCGAGCTTTTTTTCGAGCCGAGCTCGAGTAGCTCGCGAGTAGCTCGTCTCGTTTGCACCCCTACGTACTACTTATTATACGAATAAGGCCTGACCTATACAATCTTCTTTTAGAAGATGCCTCCTCGAAGGAACACTCAGTTGCCCACAACCGAGGCAGAACTGCAAGAACGAATTTCACAGGCAATCGCACAACATGAGGCCCTACGCTCTGAACACAGCGGAGGTACCTCAGGAAATAACCCACCTCACGGTAATGTTTAAGTCACTTAAGACACATTACAATACGTTTGGACATTTCCATGTGCGTTTGCTAATACTTTCTGTGAATGATGTTGCTTGTACAGGCTGTACTTACAAGCAGTTCCTTGACTGCAAGCCTCTGAACTTTGACGGCAGTGGAGGTGCTGTAGCTTTTGTAAGATGGGCTGAGAAAATAGATTTTGTGCTGCGAATGAGTAAGTGTGCACCAGAGCACCAAGTCACTTACATTTCTGGATTGTTTCTCGATGGAGCCCTGTCGTGGTGGAACCTTCAGGTTCAGACTCTAGGTGAAGCTGCAACGTATGCTATGACTTGGGATGAGATGAAAGAGCTGATGCGCAAGAAGTATTGTTCAAGGGCTGAGATTCAGAAGTTGGAAACCGAGTTTTGGAATCTGAAAATGGATGGTCCTAAGATAGCGGAGTACGTGCAGAGATTCCACGATTTGTCTTGAGTTGTCCCTTACATGGTAGAGCCAGAGTTCAAGCGGGTTGAACGTTTCATTTGGGGATTGGCACCCCAAATACTGAGCATGGTGACTACTTCGAAGCCTCCAACGATCACTGAAGACATCGATTTGAGTGTGGCATTGACTGAAGAAGCCGTTAGATTGGGCAAGTTTTCAATCTCTAAGCAAAAGAAGAAGGAGACACATGTCGAGTCGTCTGGAGAGAACAAAAGGAAGTTCTCAAACTTCAAGAAGGGTACTCATGCGAACAACAATGCCAATAAGCGTAGGGACGCTAACCCACCAGTTGAGGCATAAACTGGTACTATCGGTGCTGAGACCAGAGGAAAAGGGTATATGGGCACCCTGCCCAAATGTGATGTGTGTCAGTTTCATCACACTGGACGATGCAGAGCTGGAAAGTGTGAAGCGTGCGGAAAAGTTGGCCATGCCAAGGAGACATGCTGGTATGGAGCCGGTCGTGGGAATAGTGGTCAGAGAGGAAATGGTAATGGCAATGGAAACCATGGTGGAAACGGTTATGGGAATAGAAACCAAGGTGGAAACAATAATCAGGGAGGTAATGGAAATCGTGGTGGTTTTGGGTATCAAGCTGGTAACGGAAACCGCGGAGGAAACAACAATCAAGAAAGACGCAGCCAAAGCAACCATCAGGGTGGTACTGGGAACGGCCAAGGATATGCTTTAACTGTGGTGATGTAGGGCATTTCAAGCGGGATTGCTCGAAGAACAATCAAGCCCAGGGAAGAGTTTTCAACATTGGAGCTAGGGAAGCTCGTCAAGATCCGAACGTATTCACTGGTACGCTCCCTATCAACCGACATTTTGCATCTGTGCTATTTGATACTGGTGCCGACTATAGCTTCGTATCTCTAGAGTTTAAGGATATACTTGGGTTAGTTGCCAGTAAGTTAGATATCCCGTATTCGATAGAACTAGCTAATGGGAAGCTAGTAGAAGCAAACGAAGTAATTAGAGGTTGTGTGATAGAGCTTGGAGAGCGTGAGTTTACGCTAGATCTCCTGCCAGTCGAATTGGGAAGTTTCAATGTAGTAGTTGGAATGGATTGGTTGTCGAGTAATCGAGCTGAGATCATATGCCATGAGAAGATTATCCGTATCCCGATGGCGAATGGAGAGACGATCGTGATTTATGGGGAGAAGCATGATACGCCTCTACGGATTATTAGTTGTTTGAAGGCCCGAAAGTTTTTGCGGAAAGGATGTTTTGCCTTCTTGGCTCACGTTGTTGATAAAGAAGCCGAAGAACCGAAGCTCGAAGATATCCCTGTGGTAAGGGAATATCCTGAAGTCTTCCCCGGAGACTTGCCAGGATTACCACCGCAACGACAAGTCGAGTTCCGTATTGACTTGGTTCCAGGCGCCGCGCCTGTAGCCAAGGCACCTTATCGACTTGCGCCTTCAGAGATGCAAGAGTTGTCGACGCAGCTCCAGGAGCTTCTGGACAAGGGATTCATTAGGACAAGCTTCTCGCCTTGGGGAGCTCCAGTTCTGTTTGTCAAGAAGAAGGACGGTAGTTTTCGTATGTGCATTGACTACCGAGAGCTGAACAAGCTAACCATCAAGAATCGGTATCCTTTGCCGAGGATTGATGATTTATTCGATCAACTTCAGGGATCAAGTTATTACTCCAAGATCGATCTTCGATCAGGTTATCACCAGCTGCGGATTCAAGAAGAGAGTATACCAGGGACTGCCTTTAGAACTCGTTATGGACATTACGAGTTTCTAGTGATGCCGTTTGGTTTGACAAACACGCCAGCAGTATTTATGGATTTGATGAACCGAGTTTGCAAACCATATCTCGATAAATTCGTGATTGTATTTATCGACGATATTTTGATCTACTCACGGACAAAGCAAGATCATGAGCAACACCTTAGAGCCATCTTAGAACTGCTCAAGAAGGAGAAAATGTATGCTAAGTTCTCGAAGTGTGAGTTTTGGTTACGTGAAGTGCAATTCCTCGGTCACGTGGTAAACGAAGATGGAATTCATGTGGATCCCACCAAGATCGAGGCGATTAAGAATTGGGAAACTCCGAAGACGCCGACCGAGATCTGACAGTTTTTGGGTTTAGCAGGGTATTATTGCAGATTCATTGAGGATTTTTCTAAAATTGCTCAACCGCTGACCTCCCTTATTCAAAAGGATAAGAAGTATGAATGGGGAGATAAACAATAGGAAGCTTTTCAATTGCTCAAGTATAAGCTTTGCGATGCACCTATTTTATCCCTACCCGAAGGCACCGACGACTTCATGGTATACTGTGACGCCTCGCATCAGGGATTGGGCTATGTGCTAATGCAGCGACAGAAGGTTATCGCTTATGCTTCACGCCAGTTGAAAGTTCATGAGAAGAACTACAGCACACATGATTTGGAGTTAGGCGCAGTGGTGTTTGCTTTGAAGATTTGGCGACATTATTTATATGGTACTCGCTGTACGATCTTTACAGAGCACATCTTCGATCAGAAAGAGCTTAACATGAGACAGCGACATTGGGTAGAGTTGTTAAATGATTATGATTGCGAAATCAAATATCATCCAGGAAAGGCGAATGTGGTGGCAGACGCCTTAAGTCGGAAAGAAAGGATCAAGCCCATAAAGGTTAGGGCTTTGGAGATAATTATCCAGACAGATCTCTCGTTGCGCATCCGTGCTGCACAGAGAGAAGCTCTTAAGAAAGAAAACTTAAAGGCTGAATATCTCTGTGGGATGGAGAACAAGCTGGTACCCAACAAGGAAGGAACCTTGTGTTTTATGGGACGGATTTGAATTCCCCTCTTTGGTGGTCTTAGAGATGTTATTTTTTATGAAGCTCATAAATCGAGGTACTCGATCCACCCAGGATCGGACAAGATGTACCAAGATTTGAAGGATTACTATTGGTGGCCAAGACTTAAGGGCGATGTGGCTACTTATGTTGGAAAGTGTTTGACTGGCGCCAAGGTGAAGGCCGAGTATCAGAAGCCTTCAGGTCTTCTATAGCAACCTGAGATACCAATGTGGAAGTGGGAACAGATCTCAATGGATTTCGTAACGAAGTTGCCCAGAACACCCAGAGGTCATGATACGATTTGGGTAATCGTGGACCGTTTGGCAAAGTCTACGCACTTTTTGCCGATCATAGAAAAGGATAACACAGGTAAGCTAGCTGAGCTATACCTAAGGGAGATAGTCGCACGTCATGGAGTGCCTATCTCGATTATATCTGATAGAGATGGAAGATTTGTGTCAAGGATTTGGCAATCTTTCCAAGAAGCGTTTGGTTCTCAGTTGAATCTGAGTACTGCTTTTCATCCACAGACGGACGGTCAAAGTGAGAGAACGATCCAGACGCTAGAAGATATGCTACGTGCTTGCGTAATGGACTTGGGTGGCAGTTGGGACACTCACCTACCTTTGGTTGAGTTTTCCTATAACAAAAACTACCATACAAGCATCCAAGCTGCACCATTCGAGGCTCTCTATGAACGCAAGTGTCGATAACCGTTATGCTGGGCAGATGCAGGTGATAGACAGTTAGTTGGTCCCGAACTGGTCCGAGAGACGACTGATAAGATCATACAGATCCGAGAGCGCATCAAGGCGGCTCGTGATCGCCAGAAGAGTTATGCGGACCAAAGACGAAAACCCTTGGAATTCAAAGTGGGTGATATGGTTTTGTTGAAAGTCTCACCTTGGAAAGGTGTGGCACGCTTTGGGAAGCGTGGTAAGTTAAACCCATGATTTATCGGACCGTTCAGAATTTTGGAAAGGGTTGGTTCTGTAGCATACAAGTTGGAGTTACCGGCAGAACTTAATGGTGTTCATGATACATTCCATGTATCTAATCTGAGAAAAGTCCAACACAAGAAACAGTGGTTATCCCTGCTAACGAAGTTCACATTGACGACACACTCCACTTTACCAAAGAACCCGTTGAGGTTACAGATTGGATGGTTAACAAGACTCGGAGGAGTAGTGTTAAGCTTGTCAAGGTAAGATGGAATGCGCGTCACTGCCCAGAGTTACTTGGGAGTGTGAAGACCGCATGAAAGCTAAGTACCCACATTTGTTCCCCAACTCCCCTGCAGCTAGTAGTAAAGCTTAAAATTTCAGGATGAAATTTTCTTAACAGGGGGAGAATGTGACAACTGTCAAAACTCCAGGTATCCGTACAACTATTAAACCATTATTAGTGCTTAATGATTGTGCTGAATTACAATTTATGACTTGAACTGCTTTCTGATTATTGCCATATACATACATATTTTTTTGGGTAAAGGGTTACCCCGGTGATTCTATTATAAACAAGCGCAAATAAGTACAAGTAGTGAGGATGAGTTCCACACTAGTTCATATATAGGACATGCCCCATATATGTAAGCCAAAACAAATCAAAATACCTATGACAACACAAAACCTAGCCTACTAAACATCAAGAGGACTATCTAGTAGACAAAACAAATAAAAGCACAACCAAAACATCATCCTCCATCATCAAAGATGAAATTGCCGCGAACCTGCATCCCCTTCACACGAACCAGAGACAATCTATCCATTGAAGAACTTTGAGGAAAATGTGCTTGCCCCCACTCTTAAAGACGGAGAAGTCATAAATTCATTTGTTTCATTATAAACTTCGAGAACTTCCTTATCATCTGAGTCTTGCTGGTCATTAGGAACTTTGTTGACTCAAATGATGCACGAAACACGGTTAGCACAGTTATCAGACAAACTGGGAAAATGCTGACGGAGTTCAGTACATAGACAGACATTGTGTTGAGACACAGAATGAGCCAGAAACCAAGTATTACACTAGCATAGTGTGTAGGAAAGTAAGGATCACAAAACTGTCTTCCTAGAGATAGTTTAAGTGCCGGAAAGTGCCTAAAACTCACCTAAACTGCAGAATTCTGCAGAAAATAAGAAATATCAGAATTTGAACAATCTAATATCATGCAAAAATGTGGTTAAATGGTCCAGAATGCTTTCCTAAGTGTCGGGAATCAAAAGTATCACAAAAGATAACATAAAGCACACTAAACTGCATAGTTTAGCACCTTAACGAACCGGTAACCAACCGAACAACCGGACACTACCCGAAACACCAAATTTTCACTAGAAGCATTGTTTTAACATTTCCAAGCTAGTTATGGTCCCCGAACATCATAACACACTATATAAATATCTAGTAACTAAACACCTAACTACATACTTACATTTCAACTACAAACTAACTACATGGTTAAAACCTAGTCTACTACCCACCCCCCCCCCCACCTATGGGACGGCCCAACAAGGGACCCACATGGTGATTTTCTTTTGATTAAATATTAGATATTGTTCCCTTGTTTTAAGCATAAGAACCATGAGATAAAGTCTTGAAAATGGATTATAAGTAGAACCATCAAGACATAAGCTTCATTTCATCATTCTCACTCAACACCACACTTCTCTCTTCTCTCCCTCTTGGCTTCGGTCGTAACCAACAACACCACCACCACCACCACCATCATTCACTCATCTTCATACAATTCCAAGCTTATACAAAGGTGATAGGAGGTGCATAAGGAAGCTAGGAGCTTTCGGAAGTTCAAGGACCTTCTCTATTTGCTTTTATCCATCTATTTTATTCTCTTGATCATCCCTAGCCTTGAGCAAGTGGTAAGAACACTAATCTTTCCATTTTACATCTCATATAAGTGGTTAAAGAATGATACATGATGATTAACTTGAAGAACACTAAGAATCAAGAGAATGAAACTTGAACATAAGCTTAAATCATGAAGAAACTATGTTGTTTAATGTGTTGATTTACTTGTTGATGGTTGATTTCTTATGTAAATGATGTAGATCATCATATGATCTTGCTAGATCATGATTAAAAACATAATCTAGCAAGATGAAAGGATGAACATGTTAGAGTTTAATGAATCATCCTCATGGAAGACATGAACTTGAAAGAATATAATGTTTTCTTGTAAAATGATGATTGTAAATCTAAGATTTCAAGAGTGATTTTTCAAGAAACCAAGTTAAAAATACAGTTTTTACTTAATCTTGGTTCTTAAATAAATAAACCTCATTTTTGGTGGTTAATAAAGTGTAGAAACACATGTGTAACAAGAAAAATCCATGAAGAAACATTTTTAGAAAATGTGATCACAAGTTGTAAAGATCTATTTTCTTTAAAAATGAAGTTTTTAAAGAATCAATCACACTTTAAAGGGTAACAAGACTTACTAAATACACTAGTAAGTTACTACACATTTTTATAAATTTTCAAGTTCATGAAGTGGTATATTATGCTTGTTTTTGGCAAAATTGGTAAGTATAGATTGTTTATTGTTGATTATTGGTTGATTGTGTTGATTTACAAAAGAAAATTATATACCTTCAAGGTATGGTGATGTGTACAAAATGCAACATATAAATTATATCAATTGTGGCATAAAACTAACCTTTTTTTAGTACTAATGTTGGAAAAAGTGTGCTTTTGTCTTCCTTTTGTATTTTTAGGATTAAATGAGCTCATATTAACAAAAGAAGCAAAAAGACAGCTAAATCTAACATAAATACAAGAAAAGGAATAAACGTGGCATGCCCAACCCCTCGACAGCATCTTCCCAAACAAAAACAAGAGAACAGAAGACTGAACATGCCCCGTGCTCAATGAGCACGGGGGCGTGCCCAAGTGTCAGCAGAAAAGACAAAGTTGTAGAAGCTTCTATCACCCACCACGGGCCGTGTCCAGCATTGTTACTGGTAGTTTTTATTTTCCGAGTTATAGAGAGCTGAGCACGGGGCCGTGTCGGTGCAACACGGGGCCATGTCAAACTCCCCAGTAACAGGGATCCGGAAAACAATCACTGTATCTCCGACCACGGGCCGTGTTCATTGAGCACGGGGCCGTGGTGAACCTTCTGACCAACTTTCTTTTATGTTTTTCATTGCAGGACTTGGAACCCAGGCGCCACACCTGAACTCTCTACGTAGTGTATGAGCTCCAGTTCCAGCAGAGACATAAAAGAGCCTCTAGACGAACCCGAACACTTTTTAAGAAAAGGACGTAAAGGTAAAAACCAAGAGAAAGTTTCGGGGGATCTACTTCCGATGGCGGACCAACGTACCCTTATGGATTACCTACGACCCACCGTAGGTAATCTTGGCGCCGCTATCAATGCACCAAATGTCGATGCCAACAACTTCGAACTTCAGCCGCATTTGATTCAAATGCTCCAAAATTCCGCAACCTTTCACGGGCTTGCGGATGAAGATCACCATTTGCATATTACAAACTTTTTGGAAATATGTGATACTTTCCATCAACGGAGCATCAAATGATGCCATCCGCCTTCGAATGTTTCCATTTTCGTTAAAAGACCGAGCTAAGGCTTGGCTCAGTGCCCTCCCAGTTGGCTCGTAAACACCTGGGATGAACTAGCCCAAAAGTTTCTATATAAGTATTTCCCTCCTGCTAAAACGGCTAAATTAATGACTGAAATTAATACATACTCACAAGAAGATGGGGAATCCTTATATGAAACTTGGGAAAGGTTCAAGGAGTTACTAAGAAAGTGTCCTCATCACGGTCTTGTGGTTTGGCAACAAGTATCCACTTTCTACAATGGATTATTGCCACACACAAGACAAACACTTGACTCTAGCTCCGGGGGACTCTTAGGTAATCGCCGCCCAAATGAAATTTATAATCAAATTGAGGAAATTGCTCAAACCAATTTTCAGTGGCACACTCCCCGAGGCAATAAATCTATTGCCCCCGGGCGCCCATAAGGTTGACGAAAGCACTTCTTTACAAGCCCAAATCGAGGCCCTTCCTTCAAAAATCAAAAAGTTAGAAATGGCAAAAACGGTCTCGGTTATGGCTTGTGAGGGGTGTGATGGGCCACATGAAAATTGGAGTTGTATGAAAGAATTAGATGATCAAACAGAAACGGTAAACTACATTGATAATAGACCTAGGCCGTCGGGTCCTCCAACGGGTACCTACAACCAAGGATGGCGTAACCACCCTAACTTTGGTTGGAGAGAACCCAGCAATGGTAGTAACCAACAAAATCTAAATCAACGAACAAACTTTCAGCAACCAAGAAACGAGTCACATAATTTCTCTCAACAACAAGGGGGACGAGAGAGGCTTGAAGATACCGTATCTCGCCTCATCTCCGACACCGAAAAGAAAAACTCGGATCGATTTCAACAATTGGAATCGAATTTTAGAAACCAACAAGCTAGTATTCAAAACATTGAAAAACAATTAAATCAAATAGCTCAAAATTTCTCCGAGAGACCACAAGGCGCGTTACCAAGTAATACCGAAACCAACCCAAAGGCACAAGTACATCTCATCATGTTGAGAAACCGTACCGTGCGGACCGAAGAGGCCCCATCGCCTTCAACTGAAACAAACCGGTCTAGCCAGTCCACAACTTCGCCAACACCCCAGCAAGAGATGGTTCCTACACCAAATCAAGAGCCGACCAAGAATCCTCCGATTCCATACCCCAGTCGGCTAATCCGTCAGAAGACCGATGAGCAATTCACAAAAGTTCGAAAAATTACTAAAACAATTGCATGTTAATATTCCATTTATTGAAGTCCTAACCCAAATGCCTAAATACTCAAAATTTATGAGGGACTTCCTCACTAACAAAAGGAAAATTGAATCATTGCAATTAGTTAATTTAAGCGAAGAATGCTCCGCCTTGCTACTCAACAAACTCCCGCAAAAGAAGATCGATCCTGGAAGCTTCACAATCCCTTGTTCGATTGGGGAATCCCCCATTCGTAATGCGCTAGCCGACCTCGGGGCTAGCATAAACCTCATGCCCGCATCGATGTTCAACCGACTCGGCCTAGGAAAAACAAGCCCTACAAAAATGAGCATACAACTCGCCGATAGGTCCGTAAAACATCCACAAGGTATCGCTGAAAATCTATTAGTCAAAGTCGGCGAATTCGTTTTCCCAGCCGACTTTGTCATACTAGACATGGAGGAAGATACCGAAGTACCACTCATCTTAGGAAGACCCTTCCTAGCTACGGCCCACGCTGTAGTAGACATGAATGGTGGAACACTAACATTGAGGATCGGAAACAAGGAAATGAAGTTCGGAGTTGGAAGGAGAGTAGAAGACGACGATCCGGTCAAATACATGAAGGTCATAGACTCAAGTTTGGATGATGCTCTCTGACGGTGCAACATGGGATGCAACACATCCCAATTGGGTAGCATATGACTGGCTTCGGGTCTAGCCAAGGACCCTTATAAACGTGGCGCACCACGGAGGCATTCCGCGGAACTATCCTTAGTTTAGCTTAAATTAATTTTTATGTTTTCTAGTCTAGTTTTAATTTTCAGGAATAAAACACACTCAAGATGGTGAAGGATACCAAGGGAAACTTGCACCAACACCCCATGCACAAAAACAGGACTGCCCGAAAATTTTTCTTCATTACAGCAAGTTCAGCACGGGCCGTGCCCGCCCAACACGGCCCCGTGCTGCAAAATCTGCTGGAAATGCTCAGTTCAGGTAACTGGACACGGGCCGTGCTCGCTGAACACGCCCCCGTGCCCAGGCTTCTGTTTCTTTTTACAAACTTATGTTACTGGCGATCTGAACACGGGGCCGTGCACAAGACGCCCAGTAACATAAATTTTTGCTTTTTCACCTACTTTTACACATTCAATCAACCTAAAAACTTATTTTTGGGACACATTGAGGACAATGTGTAATTTAAGTGTGGGGGGGGGGGGATGCAAAACCTTGAATTTTTGCAAGTCCTAATCACAAGCCTTACACAAAACTCTATTGGAACCGCTAATCACCCCAAATTTTTCAAAAAAAAAAAATCATTTTTTTACTTGTCTTGAGTTAAGTTGAGAATTACAAGTTTTAAAAAAAAGGTGATATTTTTACAAATTTACAACCGATGGCGTCGTGATAAAAAGAACCAACATAAGAAAATTATGAAACGGCATGACACATCTAGTTAAAATTTGATTATATATACTTGATCACATAAAAAACTCATTTCCACAAAAGTGAGTTTTGAGCCTTTATTGAGCATACAAATACAAATCTTTAAACTAAATGCTCATTTTTCGTTTCTTGTGTGAATAGCCGCTTGGTTTCTTACAACTCTAGAACTTGCCACGATGATACATTCCCGGTCCTTACCAACTTAAACCCAAGTAAGTAAATGATGGAGGCATTAGGACTAACCCTTTTTATTTCTACACCATTATTTTTTCTTTTTTACCACCTACCAAAAAATCCCCCTAGTTAACCCCTTTGAGCCTAAACCTTTTCATTTCTTAACCCAAAACAAACACCCTTTTACCCACCAAAACCTTTTTCATTTTAAACCCTTTATTTTAGTAACAAAGCTCGGTTTTTCTTATGACTTCCTTATAAAAAAATTGATAATGATGAAGCCAAAAGAAATAAACAAACAAGTTTATCAAAAACAAATTTGTTTGAAGAAATTGCTTCATAAAAAAAAGTTATGAAAAATAAATAGTCTTACGAAAACCGATGCTTTTTATGCCTTTCGCCCTTTTCTACTAACCACTAACCCAACCACCTACCTTTAACCCAAGCCTAACCCTTCACCCCAAAAGTCCTCTTGATATTTACAAAGGTATATAGTTAAAAAGGAGGAGGATTGATTCCTTGGCAAGCATATGGTAGGAATAAGTTCCATGTCGCCATGTCCGCTCTCGAGTGTTTCACAAAAATACATTTCCGGCCGAGTGTTGAGTGATCTTCCGTGAGGTAAATGTAACTTGTATATAGATGAAATTTTAAAGAGGCATGTTATGCCCTAATAAGTAATTTATCTTATGAAATGTTTTTAAATAAATCATGACGAATAGGATTATAAATAAAATAAAAATAAAACCTAATAAAAATCTTGGAATCCCGACACTCTATGACAGACCCAAAAAAACTTTCTCTTCTACCCATTCCGTTTGGGAGTGAAAAGCCACATTATAAAGAGTTTTGCTTGAGGACAAGCAAAGATTCAAGTGTGGGGGTATTTGATGTGTACAAAATGCAACATATAAATTACATCAATTGTGGCATAAAACTAACCCCTTTTTTAGTACTAATGTTGGAAAAAAAGTGTGCTTTTGTCTTCCTTTTGTATTTTCAGGATTAAATGAGCTCAAATTAACAAAAGAAGCAAAAAGACAGCTAAATCTAACATAAATACAAGAAAAGGAATAAACGTGGCATGCCCAACCCCTCGACAGCATCTTCCCAAGCAAAAACAAGAGAACAGAAGACTGAACACGCCCCGTTGCTCAATGAGCACGGGGGCGTGCCCAAGTGTCAGCAAAAAAGACAAAGTTGTAGAAGCTTCTATCACCCACCACGGGGGCGTGCCCAGCGGACACGGGGCCGTGGTCAACTCTAAGATTCGCAGAATCTGAGGAAATCTTGATAGTACAGATATGCTTCTGCACATGGGGTCGTGCCCAGCGGACACAGGGGCGTGGTCAACTAATGCAGACAAACTGCAATTAATGAAGAAAGAGAAGAGGGATGGACACGGGGTCATGCCCGAGCTTCTGTTCAGGCTATAAATAGGGGTGCTTGGCTCACTTGCAAATTATCCCTTGGCACACCACCTCTCTCACACTTCACCCACACTCCACCACCACCACAACACCATCATCCACCACCATCATCCATCGTAGAGTGTGTGAGTAGTCTCGGGATCCAAGATTGATCGTAAGAGTTCTTGACAATCAAAGGCCATGTTTGCCTAAGTCTCTTACATCACTTGGTGAAGACAAGCATTTAGTGTAATACTTTTTATTTTTAATCTTTTCGCACTTTTTATTTGGTTATGTATTAATGACTTTAATAACTAGTTTTATATGTTGAAGGTGATTCTTCCTTATCATTTGTCTGTGGTGTCTTAGCATTATTTTACTGTCTATATAAAGTAAAAGATTTTCACCATTCATATCTCCACGGTCTATATGGAGATATGTTGGCTACCTGGTCGAAGGTTAAGGGAATGGTTTGGTAAGAGTCTTGCCATTGTTCAGTGTATAGATCCTGCAAGGACATGGATCAAATTTAGTAGGACCTCCTTCAATACCCAAAGGTATTGGATGGCGGGGGTCCAAACTCTTTGATCCCCTCATATGTAAACTACTATTAAAACTTTAACCCGGCTACTTAGGACTGTATCCCTGCTGACTCAGACTACACGTCACCTTCAAAAGAGGGGCCTACCACAATATGCATTAATAACTTAATTAATTATCTTTCAATAATCCAACCCCTTTAGGATTGTATCCTTGCTGACTCAAACTACTGGGTTGAGGGTAACGTCACCTTCAAAAGAGGGGCCTACTACAATAACTAAGATAATCTCTTAAAAAGTGCAAAAGTGCGGAAATAATCAAAGGTTACACTAAAGGCGAGTCGGATCTAAGTGATTCATCTTGTCTATCTGTTTTTATTTTATTTTTATTTTCAGCATTTTAGTTTTTATTTTCTAGTTTAAAACCTTTTTCTAAATTTTTGATTTGATTAGACGTTGAGGATAAAACCGGTATTAAAAGCTCTTGTGTCCTTGGACGACCTCGGTATCTTACCAACACTATACTACCGCTATCGATGGGTGCACTTGCCCATATGTGTGTTTAGTGTTAGTAAATATCGTGTTTTATAAATTTAAAACTTGACTAAAGTGGTTAAAAAAGGGCTAAAAATATACATAAAATTATATCCACACCACATGCACATCATATGGAAACCTCCATCTTTAGGGGAAACTATGGCAAAATTTTTCTAAAAATTAAACACTTAGAAAAATACTTCTAAACAAATATTTACAAGTGTATTTTAAACCATTAATTTTTCACATAAAGTTTGCCATAATTTTTGTTACAAAAATATAAATATTGGAGGTTGGTTTTTATAAATAAAAGTGACTAAATATGTATTTAGGAAATATATATTTAGATGTCACCATGTGTGTGATTATTTGTATATTACGTGTATTAGTTATTTAGGACTTGAAATAATATAACTCATCAAAATACAAAAAATTACAATCCAAAATATTACCAAAATTTCAAGGAATAAATATACCAATAATACCCAATTTATTGGTGGAACCGAACAAAGGAATATAACTCACAATAATATTCCGGAAACTTATTCACAAGTATATTTTTGGTAAATAATATTTTGGACACCAAGTAAACAAAAATATGATTTTTACAATTATTACAAGACTATATCATATTTTTTACAAGGAGAAAATATATTATTTTTGGCAAGTGAAAATATATATTTTTCTTGAAATTTTTAGAAGATATATTATTTTTGAAAGAAATATATATTTTCTCAAACAAACATGAAATACATTATTTTTGGGAGAAAATGTATTTTCTTAAGTAAACTTGAAATATACTATTTTTGAAAGGAAAATGGATATATATATATATATATAGGGAGGAGTTCATGCGAGAACCACCCTTATTGCGAGAACCGCGAGAACCAATGTGAACACAACCTAAAATAGCTAAAAAAACCTAACCCCCCCCCAAAAAAAAAACCTAACCCCCCCACCCCCCCCCCCCCCAAGCTAAATGCTAAAAACTAAAACCCCCAAAAAAGCTAAAAAAAACATAACCCCCCCACCCCCAAGCTAAAATGCTAAAAACTAAACCCCAAAAAACCTAAAAAAATCAAAAAAAAAATCTAATTTTTTTTTTAATATTTTTTATGCTCAAATTGCTACTTTTAGTGGCCAAAAAATTTATTTTTTGTGTGATTTTTAGCTATTTTTAGGTATTTTTGGTTGTGTTCACATTGGTTCTCGCGGTTCTCGCAATAAGAGGTGGTTCTCGCATGATCTTCTATATATATATATATTCTAAGTTAGACTTGGAAATATATTATTTTTAAGATTTACAAATATCTTGCCAAGAGAAAAATTATAAATAATTTTTCTAAGTAATATTTCGTAAAATATATATTTTGGAAATAAATATTAAAGTAATTTTTTTTCTAGAGATATTATTCCGGAAAAACTTATACAAAATTAAGTATAAGAATACTTAACAATTACAAGAAAATACGTATTCTCGTACGCATAAATACACTCCGGAATACGACCCCAATACATGGCAAAATATACAAGTATAAGGATACGTATACAAATACACCCATCCTTGGGAAGGAAATACATGTATAAATACTTGAAAAGTATCAAGTTAAAATATATTGCTTTAACAATTATTCCAAAATTAATAAATATAATTTAAGTTAAAATATTTATTATTTTAACAAATAATTATATAACTTGGAATAATATTGAAGACACAAAGAAACGTAACTCAAAGACACTAACTAATACTAAGTCAAGGCACGACCCGCTCGTCTAATAGACATTAGTACGTTGTAGGTAGTCGTGTACGCCAGGCGAAGCTTTGAGTTACTATGAGTACGAAGAACGCAAGACTGTGAGTTCATGTCCCACTTTTCTTTTAACTGTTTTCAGTTTTGTAACTTCGGGGGTCAAGTATATGTTACAAAATGTTTACAAACAATTACAATTGGTCTGGTTAGCTAAGGACTGCATAGTAGATCATGTAAATGGGTAGGCGCACTCCTAAGACCATTAATCCTCGTGTTAGGACCGAGGGGCATGAGTGATAGATCTATTTGGGTGTAGCGAGCCCACACCCATGTGGACCGGGGTTTGGCCCATGAGGTGACTATATCTTACAGCCGGAGGCCCGGTACAAAATCTGCTAGGTTTGAGCCTTCCTACGCCATTGCACACTTGTTAATGGCCTTGCAAACCATTAATTGACCTGTATCCTTGTTTTGCTTTCATACCGGGGTTTACAAACATACATATATATTTACAATGATTTCAAAGGTTTATTCATGCACACAAACAAACACATGAACTCGTTCGACTTTTGTTGATGTTTTTCAAACTACATGTATTTCAGGGAATTAAATGTGGATCTGGCGGGCATTTGGAAGTTTCAAGAAATGTTGAGAATTAAAGATGTCATCCGTAGTCTACGGGTTTGGATAATGTGTCTTATCCTAGATAGGACATATCTTTCAAAACCTGGTTTTATTTAAAGTCTTTTGTCGAGTCCTTATGGAACTCTAAACAATTCGTATGGTTTGTAATTCAGATTTGAAGTCTATGTTTCAAAACAATGATGTTTGTGATATTTTAAACTTATTTAATGGATGATCATCTTTAGTTTTATCATATAGATGTTTGTTATAGTTGAATGCAATGATATTAAGTAAGTCACACATAATCACGCTTCCTCAAAAGTCAGGGTGTGACAATATCCATAACACATGGCATGTTCTACAATGAATTCTGGAGTCTTGCAGACACTCATGTCAATGGGAGATATGAAAGCAATGTTTGTTGGCCATGATCATCTCAATGATTTCTATGGGAATTTAAACGGTATATGGTTTTGTTATGGTGGTGGTTTTGGGTATCATGGTTATGGTTGGGACTCGGTGGTGGAGGACAGAGGTGACCAGTAGAAGGTTGTTGAGTCTAAAAATGAAGTTTAATAAATGTGAAAGGGTTGAAGGTGCAATTTATGAACATTGAAGGATCTACCAGAGGTTCCAGGAGCTGACAAGTCTCAAGAATTGAAGATCCACGCGACTTTATGTGTAAATGGCTTTGTGTGATTATATGGATGAGCATGTGAAGTCTGTAGATCAATACCTAGTTGATTAGTCAACAGTCACTGGTGACACTCTCTGTGTCGCCAAGTATATTTCATGTGTTACCAACACACTGTCACAATGACAGTGCCGCAAGTGCATACCACTGTGATATCTGATTGTCGTTGGTGCACATCCTGGTGACATCTTAGTGTCGTCAGTGCATCTACGATTGAAGACCATATCTGACAAAGAACAGTGATCGGAGACACTCAATGAAGACAAGAGTATCGGGGGAACATTCTTGTCTTCAATAAGTGTCACCCGGCGACATTGACATAGTGTCATCGGCGCCCTTGTTTGTTTAAGTGCCGACACTCTCTTAGGAATGAAGTCAAAGTGGATCGAGCCGAATTCAATGCCTAAGTCAAGTCGAGAAGATTGGGAGAATGATTGACAAGTGAAGATCAAAGATAGAGAAAGAACTTTGTTTCGATTAAATAAATATATCTTGTTTATACAAAATATATATATCATTTTTTACAAGTAGTTTTCTTGTTATGTGAAAGTTTTTGTGAGTTATTAATTAGGGAATTAAAGTGTAATTAACCTAAACTTGTTTAGGCTACAAATAGAAAGAGTGAATTAGGGTTTGAGGTTAGCACACACATTAAGGTCATTTTGGGGTTTATTGTAAGCATCTTTATACAAATCATTTTGGGGTTTTAAAAATCAAACAAGTGTGTTCATATTATTATTCATTGTGTTCTTCATATTTCCATAGATTTTGGTTCAAACATCAAACGAATTGATGTTTTGGATCCAACTCTGAATAGGAATCCATCATTAGCATCGTAGATTCGAGTTTGGGACTTACAAGGGTGCAATCTGGTGCTTGGTGGTGGGAGATGGTGTTCCCGGTGGTGTTTGGTGGTGGAGGGTGGGGGTGATCAGTGGTGTAGGTTGTGTATGTTGGAAATGACAATTATACCCCATGGTGTTAAAAAGTAACAGTCAAACAAACCATTGACTAACAAAAGGACGCATATGGCAAGAAATTGCAAACGAGGAGTAAACATGTATCAATTTAGGGTCATGTTTTAGTACCAAGCATAAAGAGAGCGGAGAAACAATGTGTATTGATTAGGGGTGGAAATTAAACCCATCCTTGACATTTTGGGTTATTTTACCCTTTAAAAAAGGAAATAAGTCAGCATGGGCTGGGGAAATAGCAAAGATAGGTTAGGATGGGTTTTAAAATACCCATCTAAGTTTTCACATGGGTCAGGATGGGTTTTTAACTTTCTAACATTTTTGCAATGAGAGATGGAAACCCAATCTCATGAATTTAATAAATATTGAGAGACTTGTCTTTCCACTGCATGCTTTCCAGATTACCTGCCACTCAAGATGTCGTCTCTCTATTAGTGCAACTACTGTCTTTTTAAATATTTATCTATTATAGCCCAAATCCATCTTGACAAAAACTCATCTTGACCTAAACCAATGTTAACTAGGGCTGTACACGAACCGAACGAACACGAACAAGGCCTTGTTCGTGTTCGTTAAGGAAATAAATGTGTTCACGAACGGTTCATGAACACTTACCGAACGAGATTTTAAGTTCGTGTTCGTTCATTAAGGAAATGAGCGTGTTCGCGAACGGTTCACGAACACAAATAAATTTGGCGAACGCGATGAAGGATAAAGATAGATGGCCCAGAGAGTAGCACTCGAACTTGAATCCCTTATTGTGGAACGAAGGTCGATCGTATTCACCGATGTAAATAATGAGAAATGAAAGGGAAATGATGCATAAACAAGGTGAAAGTGGGTTTCCTAGTTTAATTTTTAGGGTTATAAAATAAATAAAAGTTTAATAATATAAAAAGTACAAAGAAAATATAAGAAAGTAAAAAGATATTCAATTAAAACACAAACATACCAATATAAACGAATGCAAATCAACGAATGTTCATGAACACGTTCACGAACACCTTATCGAACGTTCACGAACACAATCGAACGAACGAGACATCTGTTCATGTTCGTTCATTTATCTAATCGAACAGAACTTCTTGTTCTTGTTCGTTCGTTTATTAAACGAACGAACATAAACGAACTTCCCGCCGAACGCTTCACGAACTGTTCGCTAAACGTTCGGTTCGTTTACAGCCTATTAACCAATTTCTTAATAAACTCATCCTAACTCATTATTCAAACGTGCCCAACCCACCCATTTTGCCACCCCTAATTAATTGTATTTATGGAATAGTAAAGGGACCAAGCGTTTAATAAGAAAAGGTTTGTTATCTCCTTGTATGGTATGTATGAATGTCCTTGCAGAGTGGCGTGGAGAATGCATCTCTCATGGCAACTGCCCACCAGCTTCAACCCTCTGCCTCTTTCATCAATGACAATGAAACCCTACCACTCATCATCTACCTTGTGTTGCCTCTCAAGTAATGATGGGGTTCACGTGCCAAGGCACAAGTACATCGCCATTTCGAAATCGGAGCTCTTAGACGCCATCGTCTCAACCTTTGATTCACCAAAAGAGAAACAAGAGTTTCTTCTCATGTCCTCGTAAGCTTGATTTGACTTTTTTCTACTAGTGAATGTCCTGATTTTTTTTAAATATATATATATATATATGTGTGTGTGTGTGTGTGTGTGTGTGTGTGTGTTTCAGGTGTCTGGACTCTATTTTACATGCTGAACATAAAAGCATTTTAGAGGAAATGCGAGCAGATTATGATCTTACTCATGCTGCTGCTAATCAGTATCATCATCGTCATCACTTTGACGAGGAGGATGACTTTTTGGGAACGGAAGATATGTCCGTTGACACCCGTTTTCAGCGTGCTTTCATTCAACTACTTTACAATGCTCAATTTGAAGAGCTGTCAGCTGCTGATTTAATGTTGACGTCAGCATTAAATACTGATTATCTCCTCACTCTGCCCGTCTACGTTGATTGGAAGAAAGCGTCCGAGTCTAAAGCAATCATTTTCAGGTGAGAATTCATTCATTCATTCTACATGTTCTGACTTGATTTCAGTGTTGACCCATGTATACTACAGGAGGGGATACGCCACAGAGAGACAGAAGGGTCTACTAATTGTCGAAAAACTGGATTACTTGCAGTCCAAGCTTCTGCAAGCACTTTTCTCCAGTATCTCTGAGCCGTTAGGGAGGTGGTTTGCTGAGGTAATTGCTTAAGATTGATTACAGCATTCGAAGTTTGCTTGTTTAATTAAAATGCTTTGCTTTGTTGTGAGTGACAGGCGCTAGAACGTACCATTGAGGGACAAGAAGATGCTGCTGAGGTATGGATGAAAAGGATCAAGGAATTCCCTGTTTTCAGGAAATCTGACATGCTTGAACAACCTCTGAGTAGTGATGATATGTTCAGTGTTGATCAACTGTCAGATGAAGATCTTCCCATATGGCTTGCTGCGCAGAGGGCTGTAGCCCGTTATGAAGGGATTTTGTCATCAGCCGGACCCCGTGGCAGGCTTCTAAGGAAGTTGCTGACCTGGACAGGTCTTGTACCCTCCGTGCCACAAAAGATATACAACCTTGAAGAAGATATCACTGCATCTGAACCCTATTTAAGGTTACTCTCACTTCCTTTGTTGTTTTGGTTTTAATGCTGCCTTGTAAAGATAGTAACATGATTTTTGATATGCAGGCCTATTTTCTTGTCAAGGATATCACTTGCTGACATATGGAAGCCCGCTTCAAGAAGATTTTGTGAAAATAATCCCTGGAAAATGTTGAAGAATGCTTTTTCAATATGTTTGTCACGATCAGTCCTTCAGGTCAGGTGTCACACAAACTACAGTTTTTTCTTGTTTCATTTTGGTGCTTGATGATCGACAAACACTATTTATTGCCCTTAATAATGACTATTGTAATCTATACATGATATTTAATTTATCATACCATCATATAGATTAAATCCAACTTGACTAAAGAAGCTTTTGTGATGATAGGAGCCTGCATTCCAAGAATTGATTTTACTTTATACTAAAGAAATAGATCAAAAAGAGAGCATGGGCCAACCTCCTGTATTGCAGTTGAAAATCTATGAGAATATTCCTATTCCTGATTTGCCAGTAAACACATGTCACCGCACTTGTTATGTTGTGAGTTTCGCCTAGTAATATAAATATAACACTATCTTTTCTGTTTTGTAGGTTATTTTTCCTCACAAGAAGCTGTCTTTTCGCATCTTGGACACGGTGAATATAAGTTAAAGATTATTTATGTTTTTTTCCCCTAATAAAAATTACAACTTAAGGTTTTCAGCAGGGTTTTGTGTTTTTGTTTCATATGATTTAAAATCTTACAAAGCATGTTGAAATTCCTAAGTTGTTGTGAAGGTACGCTTGGATGTGGCCTCAATCCTGGGGCTGTTGGCTTACTTCATAAACTACAAGTTTGAGAACATTTTAACCTCACCGTGAGTACCATGCTGCTTTTTATATCATTATCTTGTTATATGTATTTTGATTTTTTACCTTCCATGGTATTCTTTTTTATAGGCAGTTAAAGTTTTCTTTTCTGGTCCCATTTATATTCAACAAATTAAAGACCTGAACCATGTTAGTCATTTGGGATAAGGGTCATATATCACGAAAAAGTCACTCAGATATACTTTTGGCATATTAAATTTAATACCTAAACATGTACTCAACCCAATTTTGCTATATTGAAGTCCCTTCACATGTCTAGAATGCATGCCTTGTGAAAGAAAACTTAAAATAGTGATTCGTTAGTCGTTACCCCATAAATTTTTCAAAATAAGATTATATAATATTTTTGTACAAAAACATTGAATGTCATTCTATCAAATTTAAGAGCAAACTGGTCATTATTTTATTTTTGTAAGTATGTATGCATTCTAGAGAAGTGTAGCGAAAATGGGTCGACGTGTTTCTTTACATGTTTAGGGACTTTAATATACCAAAATTATGTTGAGAGACTTGTGAAAAATGAGAAAGTATGTTAGTTTTTTTGTATATAATCATTATATATGCGAATAGAAATCAAATGTTTATAGTTATTTTATTATTTGAAATTTACTGTAACTTTAACACTGCATCTGCTGCTTCCATTGTGTGGGTCGTAACAATTTGTTTCCTATTCACATAATTCAATTACTGCAGATCAGCAATAGTTTTAGACGTGATTGCAGCAAGTGCTCTTGTTATATATGTGTCTCGTATAGTCTTGGGATACAAACAGACGTGGGATCGGTATCAAGTAAGATGAGAAACTGCTTTTGGAATAATGTTAGATATTTCGACCTGAGTTTTTAACGATTTTCTTTTCTAGCTTCTGGTCAACAGGACGCTTTATGAAAAGACTCTAGCTAGTGGTTTTGGATCTGTTCACTTTCTTCTGGATGCTTCTGAACAGCAGCAAGTGAGGAATTTCTCAGATTAATAATACGTTGTAGCGAAAATTAAGGCCCAAAAATTGTTTTACTCAATAATACAAGGTCAAACAATCTTTTTTTACTTCTAATCTAATCCTTTTTCTTTTGAACCTTGTATGCAGTACAAGGAAGCCCTTTTAGCGTATGCCATTTTACTCAAAACCGGGAGTTCCCAGGTTTGTGTTTCCGTTACAGAATATTGTATTCTATCAGCATTCATTGTGTAGAGGGTTCAACTTTTCCCACTTGCATTATAACATCTTTCTTTACTTTTATTGGCATTTAAGAAATACTGAATACCTTTATTATGGTATTTTAAATTAAATGGTGATATGTTTTTAGCAGGCCACTTATGTACGAGACCAGTGCGAAAGATTTATGTATGACGTATTCAGGAAGAAGGTAGTTTTTGTAATCCCTCCACCCAACTTTACTTTGAGCTAATAAAGATGTCAATTGATTAAAAAATGAAACCAAAGTTTATTTATTAATTGCTTTGTGACAACATGTTGATAAATAATTTTTTTTTTTTTTTTTTTTTTTGTGAATAGAAGTAGGAGGACATCATGCCATCGATAAAGTTTCTGAAGTTTACTCGTAACTAGGTAGAAGTTGTTAAATGTTTGCTATTTGTGTATTTTACAGGTTGAAATGCCGATCGATAAGGCTGTAAATACATTGATGAGGTTGGAACTTGTTATTGAGAAAGAAGTTGGCGGATTACTGCCAGTTCCTTGTTCGGAGGCATATACCATCCTAAAACGACGTTGGAACAGTTTTGTAAGTTAAGTTTTGGATTCCATCGTCTAAGAATGTTGTTTGCTACCAACACTCCATCCCACTGCCACATGGAATGGAATAAACATGATTCAGAGTGGGAATCAAGTGTTCAACATGAGTCGGCATTTGGTAGGATACCCTAAACTTGTCTACTGTAAATATAGAAAACTTAAAAATGTAAAATTAGTGCAAATAATAATAATAACAATAATGTCATCTGTTAGAACTGCACTTGCAATCATGATATGGATCTTGGTAAGATGATTCTTTCAGACTCAAGTTTTTGTCTCTATAAAATAACTCAAGTTTTATTTGATGTTCTAATACTATGTAATTATCAGGTTATCAGGTTAGTAATGATGATGTGTCAGGTTTTATTATCTTTTTTTAATTTTTAATATGATGTGGAAAATAAAATTAATTACATGGATTTTTCTCTAAAAAAAATTGAAAAATTAATGACTGTTCGTTTATAAGGGAATGCAAATACAATAATTGAGAAAGCTAATAATTAATTGAGAATACAAATACAATAATTGACTGGTCGTTTATAATATGTTTTTATTTTATAAAATACACCTAATATAAATAATATCCACATAAGCATTAAAAAGAAAATAAAAATAAAAGAAAAACATGGTAACCTGATGACCTGGTAATTACATAGTATTAGAACACAAAATTAAAGTTTAGTGACTTTAGAGAGACAAAAAAAATTTGGATGACTTAATTGAGACACTTGACAAACTTAGTTACATTTTAGTGGCATTTTCCCTAACAATAATGTCATCTGTTAGAACTGCACTTGCAATCATGATATGGATCTTGGTAAGATGATTCTTTCAGACTCATTTTTTTTTGCAACTGAGAAGTTGTATGATTGTTAGTGGGTCTCTGAGAATTCATGTACCCTTTTCGAGCTTGAAAAAAATGTACCCTTCCGTAATGTTTTATTATTATATTTTTTTTTTTAAAATCAAATGGGTATTGGTCTTACTAAACCTAATGTCAATGGACTAACTTCTAAACCATTAAAATTGTTTTGTAAATGAGCCTATCTTGAAGTTGGTATGGATATACTATTTAAAAAAATTAACATAAATATATATATAGGAGAAGGATCCGTAAGGAACCCCACCCTTTATTGCGAGAATGCGAGAACCAATGTGAACACAACCAAAAATACCTAAAAATAGTTAAAAAAACACAATTTTTCTTTAATATTTTTTAAATTAAAATCGCTATATTTCGTTATTTAAAAAAAAGTAGCGATTTTTGCATAAAAAAAATTTGTTTTTTTTTAGATTTTTTTAGGTTTCTTGGGGGTTTAAGTATTTAGCATTTTAGCTTGGGTGGGGGTGGGGTTTAGGTTTTTGGGGGGTGGGGGGTACATAAAAAATAATAAAAAAAAATTTGTGTGTTTTTTTAGATTTTTTTAGGTTTTTTGGGGGTTTAGTTTTTAGCATTTTAGCTTGGGTGGGGGTGGGTTAACGTACAATATCCCTTATCATACAATATGTACGCGCTCATCTCAGCCGTCAGATCTTCATCCCACATTGAAATCGCATGTTGGTTTTTTGTAACAATTTCACATGTTGATTTTTTAACATGCGATTTCATCAAAATTACCACATGCGAAATTGTTACAAAAAACCAACATGCGATTTCATCAAAATTATCACATGCGATTTCATACCAATTTTGTGTGGTTAAGAGACTTCGGTTGCTTAAAACCCCTCTGCGAGCGCTGTTGTTTAAGCAAGGTAATTTACATAAAAAGGTTCAACATATCCGCGACAAACTTCATTGTTTTCAGCAAGCTTTTGATCGTGATCCTTCAAATGAGAGTCTTCGGGCTGAAGAAGCTAATGTTCGCCGTGAATATCAGGAAGCTTTGTTAGACGAGGAGCGATTTTTGAAACAAAAATCTAAATTGGTTGACGGCTGGTGACATGAATTCGGCTTATTTTCACTCGTCGCTCAAAAACAGAACTCACTACAGCCGTATTAATGTCATTCGAGATTCTAGAGGGAGTGTGTATGAGGGTGATATGGGCCAGAAAGCGTTTGTTGACCATTATGAGAAGTTTTTGGGTTGTCCTGGTGATACGTCGCTTAGTCCGGCCCCTGGCTTATTTACTAAAACTTTGGATCTGGTTGTTGCGGCTCATATGGTTCGTCGGGTGACAGCAGAAGAGGTTAAAAAGGCTATGTTTTCGATAGGCATTGATAAAGCTCCGGGCCCTGATGGGTTTACTGCTGCGTTTTTCAAAAGTGCGTGGCCTATTATTGGTAATGATGTTTCAAATGCTATTATTGATTTTTTTTATACAGGGAATCTGCTTCGAGAATTAAACCATACTCTTATTGTTCTTGTTCCTAAGATCCCCTCCCCTTCAGTTGTTACGGACTATCGCCCTATTGCTTGTTGCAATGTCTTGTACAAATGTATTAGTAAGATCGTTGCATACAGATTTAAAGGGGCGTTGAATGATATTGTTAGTGTCAACCAATCTGCTTTTGTGCCAAGAAGAAAAATTTCTGATAATATTTTGTTAACGCAAGAGCTGATGCACAATTATCATAGGAATATTGGTCCCCCTCGGTGTGCGTTTAAAGTTGATATTCAAAAAGCGTATGACACTGTTGATGGGAGGTTTCTCAAGAGTATTTTGATTGGTTTTGGGTTTAATACCAAGATGGTTCACTGGATCATGGTTTGCGTCTCAACTACCACGTATTCAGTGTGTGTTAATGGAAATATGCATGGCTTTTTCAAGGGTAACCGAGGGTTAAGACAGGGAGATCCCATTTCCCCGTATCTGTTCACTCTAGTCATGGAGATTCTTACGGCTATCTTACAGCATGCGGTTAGGATTGATTCCTCTTTTAAGTTTCACAATAAGTGTGAAAGGCAACAAATTATTAACCTCTGTTTTGCGGACGATTTGTGTCACGGCCCCCGTCCCGGTTTTACCCGGTTCAGGAGCCGTGGGACAGAAAACCCGGGGTATTTATTAATTGAGTTGACAACGGAAGTTTAACAGGATCTTTTAAAACTTGAAAATGCCCAATTATTTTATTTCATAATTTGGGATAAACCCCGTAATTTACAATAGAGGAATTTTACGAGGAAATTCCCTGTTTTACAAAACATGTTTATTTATTTAACTGAGCCACCACTTCAAGCTTTATTAGTGCTCCGTAGCACTTTCATTGATTCACAGTAGGTCACCTGAAACATGTTTTAAAAATATTTTATCAGCGGGGAAATACTGGCGAGTCACTCAAATTTGATAAAACGACAAATAGCTATGAATTACAGCATAAGAGCGATTACAATGGCTACTATCTTATTTTTATCTGGCGCCGTGTCACAGCCTTGTGACGATGGTCATACCATTATTGGGTCCTTTCACCCAAGTAGTGATGATTATCACTGTTAGGTTGATGAACCTAACCGTGAGAAATTAGTAATGTGCACAATACCCCACTAGCCAGTGATTCAATATAACCACGACTGAATCCCTGTAATTATAACTTTTGAAAATAATTGGGGTATTGTAAAACATTGTTGATAAAAAGAGAATGACTCACATTGCAAGTTTAGACGGGCAGAGTTTAGCCTACTGATTAGCCTGATAACCTAATTAAAATAACAATGCATACGAAACTAGGTCAGTAACTTAATACAACATTTACGATAAGCTCACGAAATCAAAACCCTCACGACGAATGACAAAGTATAGCCCTGATTTGGGCAGCACGTAAACATCCATCGGATTAGTTTCAATTGATCGGACATTGTATCGTAGCAGTGATCGAGTTAATACCCTGTATTCGTAGCAGCGTTTTTCTACGTGAAAGTGTGATTTTGAGCAGTAGACTTCGTTTTTGAACATAATTTTCGAACGCAGATGAACTGCTCATGCACCATCAATTTATAGCAACTTTTTGGGTTTTACGTGGCCCGCGTAAACCCTTGCTTGACTCTTACGCGGCCCGCGAGGGCCACCTAGTCTACAACTAGGGCTTCCGTGTCACTGGTAGGTCTGCCACGTGTGTGACACGTGGCCTGGAACGCTTATCCGGTCAACATCACTTTGACGCGGCCCGCGTAAGCCTAAGCTTACGGTTTACGCGGCCCGCCTGAAACTCAAAATTCTCGTTTTCTTGGTTTTTCATGCACATTAGGGTTTCAGGGGTCCAGGTTTTCACTTACGGGTTGATTTGGGACATTTTTGCAGGTCCTTACATCCTCCACACCTTATTTAAAATCTCGTCCTCGAGATTTACTGAAATAAAGTGAGGATACTTTCGCTTCATTTCCGATTCTAGCTCCCAGGTGTATTCGGGTCCTCTTCTTGAATCCCACTTGACTTTGACTAGTACCAATCTTTTGTGTTTGAGAAACTTAATCTTTCTGTCTTCTATTTGAAGTGGTTTCTCAACGAATTTCAATTTTTCATTCACATGTATGTCTTGAAGAGAGACTACCAGGGATTCGTCAGATAAACATTTCTTGAGGTTGGATACATGAAATACGTCATGTACCCCGGCTAACTCTTCTGGTAGTTGTAAGCGATAAGCAACTGGTCCTATGCGTTGAATTACGGGGAATGGTCCTATGTATCTGGGACTCAGTTTTCCTTTCTTACCGAACCGAACTACTCCTTTCCAAGGAGAAACTTTTAAAAGTACTTTGTCTCCAACTTGAAATTCTAGCGGCTTGCGTCTATTGTCTGCATAACTCGTCTTAAGATCTCGAGCCGTCTTTAGTCTTTCTTTGATTTGAGTTATCTTGTCGGTGGTTTCTTGCACTATTTCAGGACCTGATAATTGACTTTCTCCTATTTCTGCACAGCAAACTGGAGTTCTACACTTTCGTCCATACAGTGCTTCGAACGGGGCAGCTTCGATGCTTGAATGATAACTATTGTTGTCACACCCCCAAATCCACACGCGGAGTACCACCGCTTGGAGGCGTGACTGACCAGGATCAAGCCACCAATCATATTGAACATGTAATTAATATGTAAAAGTAAATGCCATTCAATCCACCAATATGAAAGGTGTTCAAAATATAAGTATGTTATCACTGTTTAGCGGAAGCGTATAAATAAAACCCAACATAATTAAGTATGAAATGTCATAAGCGTTTAACGAAACAATCACGATTCAAGCCCACAACGACCCGCTCCTCCCTGTGCAAGCTCCCTGTACCTAACGACCTGCAAGGCATGTAACAGAGAATCAACAACTAGTTGAGCGAGTTCACAGAAAGTAAATGCGTAATGGTAAGTTCGTTTGTAACATGTGGCTCTACTGGGCCGATAGTATGTTCTATTGGTGGGGGCTTCCCATGTTGTATATCCACTAGACTATTCGTAACCATAAGTGTTCTTCACAACCGAGAACAGTAGTACGTACAAGCTTTACGTAGGTTTTACATAAGTGTCCTTCTGTACCCGAGGACAGTGGTACGCGTGGGGTTTACGTAGGTTTTACGTAAGTGTCCTTCCTGACTCCGGAAGACAGTAGCATGTTATTGTTTACGTAGGTTTTACGTAAGTGTCCTTCCTGACTCCGGAAGACAGTAGCATATTCCTGTTTACGTAGGTTTTACGTAAGTGTCCTGCTTAACCCGAGGACCATGGTAGATAGTCTAGTAACCGTGTATGTACGCGTAATCGTTCAATTCCATCATTCAACCCATTCCCTACCCCGGGAATCCCATGCCTTGGTAGAGAGTGTGAACTCACCTTGGTTTGCTCGGTATGCTAGGTTATGTGCTCACAGTTAATCAATCACGTCCTAGAGTATGCACGTATACAATAATCAGTTTATGTTTCATGTTGTTCACGTATAAGTATAATCACAGTGGGCATCACATCGATAAGCATCGAGTATCACATTGTACATTTTCGTAATCATACAAATCATGTTCACCATCTTACAGCAGTTAACTAACCCAGTTAATTTTGACAGAATCAGACTAAGTTATTTGGGCAGATTATCCATTTGGCGAAACACAAATTGGCGAAACACATATTGGCGAAACACATTCTGTTTCGTCGTGGTCTCCTTTGGCGAAACAAAGTTCTGTCTCGTCGACTGCCCTTGGCGAAACACTTGTGTTTCGTCGGATCTGTTTCAGCGATATTAAATAATGTCATAAAAAATCTAAATGCCCTAGTGGCCGACATCTAGCAACCACCGCCCAACCTCATTGGACCAAAATACAAATCAAAGTTTTATATTGGACCTTTAATAGGAATTATCAAAACACTAACAAATATCATCATCATGCTAAACAAGAATTAAAGTTGCAAACAAATAAACCATATGCTTTCTGACAATTTCATGTGCAAAAATGAATGCAAAGCCGGTCATGTGGTTCATATTCATTTATTCATTTAATATACAAGATTCTTATGACAACCTTATCAAAACGTTACTAGGTTGTTTGATTTGCTCAACACATGGGCCGCCGTTTTTGTCAAGGTTATTCACCTTTGATTAGATCGAGAGCATCATGTCAGACCATATTTATGTATCATGATCGGCTTACTCGAGTTTTGTGAATTTGTGGACACTTTTGATTGGACCAATTACATTTAATGGTGTCGAACAAATATGAACTATAATCCTACACTTGCAGATCGGCCAAAAGACATATATCAAAATCAACAAACACATATATTCATGGCTTAAAGACAGATATACTAACCGAATGTGAGATGGTGATGTTCGCCGTCGGGTGCAAGTGAGAGGAGAAGAGTTCTAGGGTTTCTTATTTTTGCCCCAAAAGTGTGAAATAGAAGTCAGTGGATGTTAATATACTCGTGTTAACGTGCTGGGCCCTTAATGGGCTTCGGCGAATCAATGGGCCGACGAAACACATCAGTTTCGTCGAGATGTGTATGACGGATGGCACTTGTTTCGTCGAGCTTATATAAAGCTTAATTAGTTTAAGTATTTCCAAGCAAGAAACATGTTATATCAGCAAACATATATTTGTAACAATCACAATTCGTTATATTATATCACAACGTACATAGTTACAAAGCAAACAAGTCGAATAAGCAAACAACTAAACAGTTATCGTGCGATAAATGCGAATAGGAAATCTTGGAAACTCGAGTTGTCACATTATCCCCAACTTGAAAGAAATTTCGTCCCGAAATTTAGCATGCGGTTACTGAGGAAGCTAGGTAAGTTGTATCGTTCACTGGTTTTCCTGGGGTGTCACATCATCCCCCCGTTGATTTGGAATTTCGTCCCGAAATTCTGTAGTAGTAGCTTCAGCCTCAGTATTATTTGCATTGGTTCTGAATAACTGGGGATACTTGAGTTTCATTTGATCTTCACGCTCCCAGGTGAACTCTGGGCCGCGACGGGAGTTCCAACGAACTCGTACAAGAGGGATTCTCGTGTTCTTGAGGACCTTAACATCCCGGTCCGTGATTTCAACAGGTTCCTCGACGAATTGTAACTGTTCGTCGATAGTGAGCTCCTTCAAAGGAACTATGAGGGTCTCATCTGACAGACACTTCTTCAGATTTGACACGTGAAAAACGTTGTGAACTGCACTGAGTTCTGCTGGTAAGTTCTGTTTGTAGGCCACCCTGCCTATTTTCTCAATGATTTCGAACGGTCCGACATATCGCGGATTGAGTTTGCCTCGTTTACCAAAACGAACCACCCCCTTCCAGGGTGAAACCTTGAGTAGCACTCGCTCCCCAACCTGGAGCTCGAGTGGTTTCCTGCCCTTATCGGCGTAGCTTTTCTGACGGTCGCGAGCTGTCGCCATTCGTTGTCGTATTTGAGCAATTCGTTCTGTTGTGTCTACCACAAGTTCTGGACCAGTGATCTGACTATCCCCCACCTCTGCCCAACAAAGAGGTGACCGGCATTTACGCCCGTACGATGCCTCAAACGGAGCAGCTTTAATGCTGGTGTGGTAGCTGTTATTATATGAAAATTCCACAAGTGACAGATGCTTTTCCCAGCCGTTGCCAAAGTCAATTACACATGCCCTAAGCATGTCTTCTAAAGTTTGAATAGTGCGCTCAGACTGCCCACCCATCTGAGGGTGATAAGCTGTGCTCATGTCTAATCGTGAGCCAAAGGATTTGTGCATCGCTTGCCAAAGTTCTGAAGTGAAACGTGCGTCACAATCTGAGATAATAGAGGTGGGCACCCCGTGCCTCGAGACAACTTCCCTAAGGTATACGTCTGCTAGAGTGGAGAACTTATCCGTTTCCTTGATAGCCAAGAAGTGAGCAGACTTTGTGAGTCGATCCACGATCACCCAAATAGTATCATTTCCGCGCTGAGATCTAGGTAGGCCAGTAACAAAATCCATGGAAATTTGTTCCCATTTCCATTGTGGTATCTCAGGCTGTTGAAGTGGGCCTGAAGGTTTCTGATATTCCGCTTTAACTCTCGCACAAGTCAAGCACTTGCTAACGTAAGTGGCTATGTGAGCTTTCATGCTAGGCCACCAGTACGTAGTTCTGATGTCGTAGTACATCTTATCCGAACCAGGATGTACTGAGTAGCGAGACTTATGAGCTTCATCCATTACGAGCTCGCGTAAGTTGCCATAGAGTGGGACCCAGATGCGTCCTGTTACATAGTAGGCTCCGTCTGCCTTTTGTTCTAATCTTTGCCTTGAGCCGCGTAGGGCTTCAGCCCTGATGTTTTCTGGTTTCAATGCTTCTACCTGAGCATCTCGTATCTGTGAAGGAAGACTAGACTGAATAGTGAGTTGCAATGCTCGTACACGCCTAGGTGTAGTATCCTTTCGACTGAGGGCGTCGGCCACAACATTGGCTTTGCCCGGATGGTATTTTATAGCACATTCGTAATCGTTCAGTAGCTCGACCCATCTACGTTGTCGCATGTTCAATTCTTTCTGCTTGAATATATACTCAAGACTCCTGTGATCGGTGTAGATGGTGCACCTAGTGCCATACAGGAAATGTCGCCATATCTTAAGCGCAAAAACAACAGCTCCCAGCTCTAGATCGTGGGTGGTGTAATTCCGTTCGTGAATCTTAAGTTGGCGTGAAGCATAAGCAATGACTTTATCCCGTTGCATCAACATACATCCAAGACCTTGGATGGATGCGTCGCAGTAGACTACAAAACCATCCGTGCCTTCAGGAAATGATAGGATAGGTGCGCTACAGAGTCTATTCTTCAGATACTGAAAAGCCGTTTCTTGTGTATTACCCCCAACGATAGGTAATACCTTTCTGTGTCAACATTGTAAGCGGCTGTGCGATTTTGGAGAAGTCTTGGATGAATCGTCTGTAGTAACCCGCCAAACCCAAGAATTGGCGTATTTCCGTTGGTGTACGCGGTACAGGCCAGTTCCTGATCGAATCTACCTTGGATGGATCAACATGAATCCCATCCTTGTTTACCACGTGGCCTAGAAAGTGGACTTCACGAAACCAGAAGTCGCATTTTGAAAACTTGGCGTACAATTGTTCCTTTCGAAGAAGTTCCAAGATAAGTCGTAAGTGCTGCTCGTGCTCCTCCTGATTTTTGGAGTAGATCAGAATATCGTCGATGAAAACGATGACGAACTTGTCAAGATAGGGTTTGCACACCCTGTTCATACGATCCATAAATACGGCAGGCGCGTTCGTTAACCCGAATGGCATAACAAGAAACTCGTAGTGACCGTAGCGAGTTCTAAATGCGGTTTTGGAGACGTCCTCATCCCGGACTCTCAGCTGATGGTAACCTGACCTCAAGTCTATCTTGGAGTAGTAGCTCGACCCTTGCAACTGGTCGAATAGGTCGTCAATAAGTGGAAGAGGATAACGGTTCTTCACTGTGACCTTGTTCAGTTCGCGGTAATCAATGCACATCCTGAAAGTGCCATCCTTCTTTTTCATGAATAATACTGGAGCTCCCCAAGGCAAAAAGATGGGCCGGATGAATCCCTCATCCAAGAGTTCTTGTAGCTGCGTCGATAGTTCTTCCAATTCTGATGGAGCTAAGCGATACGGTGCGTGAGCTATAGGTGCTGTCCAGAACTATAGGAATGAAGTCGATAGGGAACGTCTGCCCAGCGAGAATAAGATTACAACCCTGAACTATGTGTGGCCTCTAGACTTGTACCATAAGCTAACACTACGACAGGTTTGGTGTTCAAGGGAGTTGGTGTACGTTGTAACATTTGACTATCTTTCAAGAACATATAACTGGTATCCACACCCAAATCAAATAAGACAGTAACATAAAAGTCGTCGAGAAGAAACTTACCCATAATTACGTTTGGATCGTTCCTTGCGTCACCCTGACCAATCACGTACATGCAGCCTCGGCGTCATTGTTTCCATTGTTTCCCCCAACGCTATCCCCATTGTCGTCCCTGTTTCCATGGTCGTGGTTCTGAGTCTGGTCCTGGTTTATATGCGGACAATGTCTCTTATAGTGATCTTTAGCATCACACTGAAAACATCCTTTAAAACTTTGTTGCTGCTGCTGATTCTGTGAAGATTGAGGCGGCCGTAGCTATTCTTGAGTTACAGGACGTGAGCTTCGACAATCCTTAGCTTCATGACCAATCTTAAGACACCTCTGGCAACGACCCTTGTTGCACTGACCGCTGTGGTGTCTATTGCATCTATTACACTTTGGATGATTTCCTCGATATCCACTCTGCCCACGACTACTAGAAAACTGCTGTCTGGGGCTCTGGTAGTCATCTATCTTTTGTTGCTGCGCCTGAGGCTGGACCAAAATTAATCCCTTGCTCAGGTTTTCATCCCTCTTGCGTTTGTTATCACTAGAAGCACATGTAGTATCAGTTTTAACACGTTTCGGTAACTTGTTTTGTTCTACAGCCTGGTCTGTGAGACGATGAGCAAGTCGAGTGACTTGCTGGATAGTGCCAAGGTTAGCTGCAGTCACATGACTCTGAATTTCTGGCACCAGACCCTTGAGATACAGCTCGATACGTTTGGTGGGAGGGTCTACCATAGTAGGACAAAATGTGGCTAATTCATTCGATCTCTTCGTATAAGCTTCAATTTCAGACCCCACCATCTGTAGGTTGAGGAACTCTACCTCTAGTTTGTGGATGTCTTCACGACTGCAAAACTCTTCCTTAATTAGGTCCTTGAACTCGTTCCAGGTGGTGGCATTAGCAGCTGCCAGCCCTAACATTTGAACCTGTGCTTCCCACCAGGTTAATGCAGCACCTTCGAGTGTTCCAGTAGCAAACTTTACTCTACGAGACTCAGGGCAATCACACACCTCGAAGTCAGTTTCGAGCCTCTCGAACCAGTGGAGGAGGCCTTCAACTCCCTCAGTTCCACTGAAGGTACTAGGTTGGCAATCCTTGAGATTTTTGAAGGTGTAAACAGGTGGCTGAGCGTGTTGACCTATTGTGTATAAGAATAGAACAAGGTTAAACACGAGAGTTGGTTTAGGAGTGTAGGATCTAAAGATCCTAGTTACGACTGCAGGGTATACCTCCTGCTTGTATGGCTGCAAGTGCCGCAACAATCCGTTCGTTAATGAGAGCCATCAACTGGGCTTGTGTCATGTTGATACGTCCGGCCATGATCTTCATGGCAAACGTAACGTAAGTGAGAGAGGTTCGCGAATAGTGCGATGGCAGAAGAGTGTAAGCACACAAGTGTTCTCAAGCAATAACAAATAGTGAGCAATGTAATCTAAGCATACCACGAGCAAAGTTCTATGCAATTCTAGCAAGTAGGCAATAAACATAAACCTTATTACCTAGGATGTTGAGTCTTGCACGTGGAGCAAAGCGTCGTTGTGGATCGTTGAGCACTGTACTGGTTATAGTCTGGTTTTAATAAAAACGTTTTCCCTTATTAAAACCAAGTTCTCTATAACCAATGGCTCTGATACCAATCTGTCACACCCCCAAATCCACACGCGGAGTACCACCGCTTGGAGGCGTGACTGACCAGGATCAAGCCACCAATCATATTGAACATGTAATTAATATGTAAAAGTAAATGCCATTCAATCCACCAATATGAAAGGTGTTCAAAATATAAGTATGTTATCACTGTTTAGCGGAAGCGTATAAATAAAACCCAACATAATTAAGTATGAAATGTCATAAGCGTTTAACGAAACAATCACGATTCAAGCCCACAACGACCCGCTCTTCCCTGTGCAAGCTCCCTGTACCTAACGACCTGCAAGGCATGTAACAGAGAATCAACAACTAGTTGAGCGAGTTCACAGAAAGTAAATGCGTAATGGTAAGTTCGTTTGTAACATGTGGCTCTACTGGGCCGATAGTATGTTCTATTGGTGGGGGCTTCCCATGTTGTATATCCACTAGACTATTCGTAACCATAAGTGTTCTTCACAACCGAGAACAGTAGTACGTACAAGCTTTACGTAGGTTTTACATAAGTGTCCTTCTGTACCCGAGGACAGTGGTACGCGTGGGGTTTACGTAGGTTTTACGTAAGTGTCCTTCCTGACTCCGGAAGACAGTAGCATGTTATTGTTTACGTAGGTTTTACGTAAGTGTCCTTCCTGACTCCGGAAGACAGTAGCATATTCCTGTTTACGTAGGTTTTACGTAAGTGTCCTGCTTAACCCGAGGACCATGGTAGATAGTCTAGTAACCGTGTATGTACGCGTAATCGTTCAATTCCATCATTCAACCCATTCCCTACCCCGGGAATCCCATGCCTTGGTAGAGAGTGTGAACTCACCTTGGTTTGCTCGGTATGCTAGGTTATGTGCTCACAGTTAATCAATCACGTCCTAGAGTATGCACGTATACAATAATCAGTTTATGTTTCATGTTGTTCACGTATAAGTATAATCACAGTGGGCATCACATCGATAAGCATCGAGTATCACATTGTACATTTTCGTAATCATACAAATCATGTTCACCATCTTACAGCAGTTAACTAACCCAGTTAATTTTGACAGAATCAGACTAAGTTATTTGGGCAGATTATCCATTTGGCGAAACACAAATTGGCGAAACACATATTGGCGAAACACATTCTGTTTCGTCGTGGTCTCCTTTGGCGAAACAAAGTTCTGTCTCGTCGACTGCCCTTGGCGAAACACTTGTGTTTCGTCGGATCTGTTTCAGCGATACTAAACAATGTCATAAAAAATCTAAATGCCCTAGTGGCCGACGTCTAGCAACCACCGCCCAACCTCATTGGACCAAAATACAAATCAAAGTTTTATATTGGACCTTTAATAGGAATTATCAAAACGCTAACAAATATCATCATCATGCTAAACAAGAATTAAAGTTGCAAACAAATAAACCATATGCTTTCTGACAATTTCATGTGCAAAAATGAATGCAAAGCCGGTCATGTGGTTCATATTCATTTATTCATTTAATATACAAGATTCTTATGACAACCTTATCAAAACGTCACTAGGTTGTTTGATTTGCTCAACACATGGGCCGCCATTTTTGTCAAGGTTATTCACCTTTGATTAGATCGAGAGCATCATGTCAGACCATATTTATGTATCATGATCGGCTTACTCGAGTTTTGTGAATTTGTGGACACTTTTGATTGGACCAATTACATTTAATGGTGTCGAACAAATATGAACTATAATCCTACACTTGCAGATCGGCCAAAAGACATATATCAAAATCAACAAACACATATATTCATTGCTTAAAGACAGATATACTAACCGAATGTGAGATGGTGATGTTCGCCGTCGGGTGCAAGTGAGAGGAGAAGAGTTCTAGGGTTTCTTATTTTTGCCCCAAAAGTGTGAAATAGAAGTCAGTGGATGTTAATATACTCGTGTTAACGTGCTGGGCCCTTAATGGGCTTCGGCGAATCAATGGGCCGACGAAACACATCAGTTTCGTCGAGATGTGTATGACGGATGGCACTTGTTTCGTCGAGCTTATATAAAGCTTAATTAGTTTAAGTATTTCCAAGCAAGAAACATGTTATATCAGCAAACATATATTTGTAACAATCACAATTCGTTATATTATATCACAACGTACATAGTTACAAAGCAAACAAGTCGAATAAGCAAACAACTAAACAGTTATCGTGCGATAAATGCGAATAAGAAATCTTGGAAACTCGAGTTGTCACAATTGTTATAGGAGAATTCAATTAAGGGTAGGTGGTCATCCCAGTTTCCACCAAAATCTATCACACATGCCCTAAGCATGTCCTCCAGGGTTTGGATCGTTCTTTCACTTTGTCCATCTATTTGGGGATGGTATGCAGTACTTAAATTTAGTCGGGTTCCCATTGCTTCCTGGAAACTAGTCCAGAAATGGGAAGTGAAACGACTATCCCTATCCGATACAATAGAGAGTGGGACTCCATGTAAGGATACTACTTCGTCTACGTATAACTTGGCTAATCTTTCCATACTAAAAGTTTCCTTCATGGGTGGAAAATGAGCTGATTTGGTTAACCGGTCCACAATTACCCAAATCGCGTCATTACCCTTTCTGGTTTTGGGCAACTTAGTAACAAAATCCATGGTTATTAGTTCCCATTTCCATACAGGCATTTCTAACTGTTGTAGTAGACCTGAGGGTTTCTGGTGTTCTGCCTTAACTTGTGAACAAGTAAGACATTTAGAAACGTATCTTGCTATGTCCTTTTTCATTCCTATCCACCACAAGTTATTCCTTAAATCTTGGTACATCTTATTATTACCAGGATGCATGGTATATCTAGATTTATGGGCTTCCTCTAAAATTTTATTTCTTAACTCTCCCTGCTTAGGTACCCAAATTCTTTTCTTGTGAAATCTCCAAATTCCATCACTTCCTTGCTCTAATTCCTTTATTCGTCCTTTCATTCCTTCAGCATCATCCTTGATTGCTGTTTCTTGAATGTGCTTCAGTTGTTCCATTAAATCTAATTGTAGATTTAATCTAATAGCACGAACTCGCTTTTGCTTTTCATGATACTTACGACTTAGAGCATCTGCAACTACATTTGCTTTTCCTGCGTGATATTGAATATCACAGTCGTAATCACTCAAAATTTCCATCCATCTCCTTTGCCTCATGTTTAATTCTTTTTGCCCAAATATATATCTTAAGCTCTTGTGATCTGTATAGACTGTAAACTTACTTCCATACAGATAATGTCTCCAAATCTTAAGGGCAAAAATGATCGCTCCTAATTCTAAGTCATGAGTCGTAAAATTTTCCTCGTGCTTTTTCAATTGTCTTGAGGCATACGCAATTACCTTCTTGCGTTGCATTAGCACACATCCTAATCCTATCTTAGAAGCGTCACAGTAGACTTCAAAATCTTTTGTTCCTTCTGGTAAGGCAAGAATTGGGGCGTTTGTTAACTTTTGCTTTAAAATCTTAAAAGCTTCTTCTTGTCTAGATCCCCATTCAAACTTCACTGCTTTACAGGTTAGCTTAGTTAATGGCACAACTATCTTAGAAAAATCCTTAATGAATCGCCTATAGTATTCGGCTAATCCTAGAAAACTTCTAACTTCCATAGCTGATTGCGGAACCTTCCATTTGGTGATTGCTTCTATTTTAGCGGGATCTACGTGAATACCTTCGTGATTCACCATGTGTCCTAAAAATTGTACCTCTTGTAGCGAAAATTCACACTTTGAGAATTTGGAATAGAGCTTTTCTCTTCTTAACAGAGTTAAGAGTGCATGCAAATGCTCACAATGCTCATCCTGACTTTTGGAATAAATGAGTATATCGTCGATAAAGACAATTACAAATTTATCCAAGTACGGTTTACAAATTCTATTCATCATGTCCATGAATGCTGCAGGAGCATTTGTTAATCCAAATGGCATGACTGTAAACTCGTAATGACCATACCTAGTTCTGAAAGCAGTTTTAGGTATGTATTCTACTTGCACTTTCAATTGATGATATCCAGAGCGTAAATCTATCTTAGAAAAATATCTAGCTCCCTGAAGTTGATCGAAAAGATCATCAATCCTAGGTAATGGGTATCGATTCTTAATTGTAACCTTATTCAATTCCCTGTAATCGATACACATTCGCATTGAACCATCTTTCTTTTTCACAAACAACACTGGAGCTCCCCACGGGAATGAACTAGGTTGTATGAATCCTTTGCTTAGTAATTCATCTAACTGCTTTTTCAATTATAGCATTTCGGTGGGTGCTAACCGATAAGGTGGCTTAGCTATCGGTGTAGTTCCAGGAATTAGATGAATTCTAAATTCTACCTCCCTATCGGGTGGTAACCCATGTAATTCTTCTGGGAATACATCCGGGTATTCTGATACTACTGGAATTTTCTTAAGTTCCTTACCTTTAGTGTTAATGATTGTTGAAATCATATACACTATTTCTTGTTTTCTTGAATAATTGGGCAATTTCATTACTGAAATGAATTTCAGTGGTTTACGTGACTTATCTCCTGTAATCACCACTATTTCTCCTGTGGGTGTATGAATTTCTATGGAATTCTTATCACAGAGAATTCGAGCATAGTTGGCTACTAACCAATCCATTCCTAACACAACGTCGAATCCGGCTAAATTCATAGGTAATAGGTTTGCTGAAAATTTATGGCCTAAGAGTTCTATTTTTCCTTCTCGCAAAACCTTATCTATGTTAACGGAATTTCCATCTGCCGTTTCGACAGTAAAAATTTGTCTAAGGTTGGTTAAGGGCAGTTTAAGAGCTTGGCAGAATGAAGTATTTATAAAACTTTGGTTTGCACCAGAGTCAAATAATACTTTTGCATAAACGTCATGAACTAGGAACGTACCAGCTATCACATCAGGGATTAGCTCTGCTTCTTAGGTAGTCAACTGGAATGCTCTTGCATTCTTTTTGGTAGTTCCTTCTGCAGGTTTGGCTTTGTTGTCTGCTGCTTTGACCAATTTAGGGCAGTCTGGTCTAAAATGTCCAGCTTCTCCACAGTTGAAGCAGATTGTCGATTTCTTTCTTCTGCAATCTTCTTCTTGATGCCCTGGAATTTTGCAGAAATTGCAATATCCTTTCCATTTTCCAAAATGCGTTCTTTTGCATGTACTGCAAAATGGAGCAGTGGAAGATTGTCCGGTTCCCTTTTTCTTGAAATTATTACTATTACCCATACGGAATCCTCGGGTAATCTTTTGGGCCACTTCCTTCTTCCGATGTTCCTCTCTTGTGCGTACCAGTCCGTCGGTCAAGGTGTTGGCTAATTCCACCGCATCGTCAATCGTGCGGGGTCTTGCGGCTTTGACGATGTCCCGAATCTCGCTAATTAAACCCCAAATATAGCGAGAAATAAGTACCGGTTCTGGCGAAGCCAGGGTAGGTACCACTCTAGCATACTCGAAAAATGTCGAAGTATACCCTCGACAATCAACATCCACCATTCGGTGGTTTAGGAACTTATTTGTCATTTGTTCCTTTTCATATTCGGGACAGAATTTTCTTTCTACTAGTCTTTTAAATTCTTCCCAATTCATGGCATAAGCCACATCGCTTCCCTTGGCTTGCAATACCGTGTTCCACCATTCTAGTGCCCCTTCTTTAAAAAGATGCGATGCGTACATGACCTTGTCTTCCTCGGCACATTTACTTATTTTAATTACTGCCTCGGTTTTCTCTAACCAACGCAGTGCGGCCGTTGCCCTTTCATTGCCTGCAAATTCCACCGGTTTACAGGCAAGAAATTCCTTGTAAGTGCAACCAGGCGTTGCAGCTTTCATTCTCTTAAGAAATGGGGATTGCATCACATCGTCATTATTATTGTTGTTACCGCCTCCATTTACACTATTACTGAAATTGTCATCACGAGTACGTTTACTGGGAATAGGTGGTGGAGGTTCAACTGGATTTCGGGCAGCAGCAAGGATTGCTGGAATAGCATTGGCTATTCCTTGAGCAACAATATTTTCTATATCTTGTCTGTTAAGAAAGTGATCTTCATTGTTTTGCTCAGATTGGTTAACCTCGTTAACTGGTTCATTACCAGCGTGTTCCATCTGGTAATTAATAGTATATATAAGTTATTAACACAAAATAAATAACAATCACATAATAAAACAATCGCACATAATCATGTCAACACATATAGCCAAAATTGTCGACTTTGCGACTTCCATCTTTTTATATATATTAGTATGCATCACTACACACCTGTTATATTACAAAAGTTTTATTTTAAGTTATTTTACATAGTTATATTTTTGTTAATATTTATTATTTTAAAACACATAACCACACAACCACATACGATCCCATCAGCTGGCACTTCAGAAACGACGTTCCCTCTCGTCGTATTTCCATGATATCCTCTCCCCCACTTCCCGGATCCTATTTCCTGCGTCCACCAGCTCCTCGCCATAGTGGCGGAGTTCAGCTAAGTTTTCTGTGCTCATCGGTGGGTTTAGTGCAGGTTCGGGGTCAAACTGGGGGAAATGTGTTAGGGTTATTCAAGAGATTCTGAAATTTCCAGTCAGTTGTCCACCATTCTTCCAGCTCTCCTGGTAGAGGTCGGGGGTGGATAATAGGATCTGGGATAGCAGGTTCCAGATTAACTGTAAGTTGTGCTTTCGCTTGGTAATTAAATAGGTTTTCATCGGCAGGTCCGATGAGGTCACTATTTGCCAGTTGGCGGTCCAGCTCCTCCCATGGTGGCATCTCCTGGGTTTGCCCGGAACTTTCCCCGATTTCTTTTTCTTTTCCTTTATCCTTCGGATCTTCAGTCTTTATAACTTTCTGTACTGCTGGTTTCTTCCTACGCATACGCCTCCAGCCTACAAATCTTCTTCTCTTTTTCATCTTTGGTTTCTCCTGTGGTTGGGCCTGGAACACCATTGGCTCTTCAGTATCAGCCTGGTAGCCAGTGAAAGTGCCAGTAATATCCATATCGGTGCTATGGATAGTAAAGTTTCAGAGTGCCTCCGATAGTTCATTCATGCTGTTAGCATAGATGAAGAAACATACAAAATTTAAATTTTCATAGAATCATAGAATAACAATCAGAAAATTAAGAATTTCTAAATACTTAATTGGCTTAAATCAGTGGCTCTGATACCACCCTTTTCTGTCACGGCCCCCGTCCCGGTTTTACCCGGTTCAGGAGCCGCGGGACAGAAAACCCGTGGTATTTATTAATTGAGTTGACAGCGGAAGTTTAACAGGATCTTTTAAAACTTGAAAATGCCCAATTATTTTATTTCATAATTTGGGATAAACCCCGTAATTTACAATAGAGGAATTTCACGAGGAAATTCCCTGTTTTACAAAACATGTTTATTTATTTAACTGAGCCACCACTTTAAGCTTTATTAGTGCTCCGTAGCACTTTTCCTTGATTCACAGTAGGTCACCTGAAACATGTTTTAAAAATATTTTATCAGCGGGGAAATACTGGCGAGTCACTCAAATTTGATAAAACGACACATAGCTATGAATTACAGCATAAGAGCGATTACAATGGCTACTATCTTATTTTTATCTGGCGCCGTGTCACAGCCTTGTGACGATGGTCATACCACTATTGGGTCCTTTCACCCGAGTAGTGATGATTATCACTGTTAGGTTGATGAACCTAACCGTGAGAAATTAGTAATGTGCACAATACCCCACTAGCCAGTGATTCAAGATAACCACGACTAAATCCCTGTAATTATAACTTTTGAAAATAATTGGAGTATTGTAAAACATTGTTGATAAAAAGATAATGACTCACATTGCAAGTTTAGACGGGCAGAGTTTAGCCTACTGATAAGCCTGATAACCTAATTAAAATAACAATGCATACGAAACTAGGTCAGTAACTTACTACAACATTTACGATAAGCTCACGAAATCAAAACCCTCACGACGAATGACAAAGTATAGCCCTGATTTGGGCAGCACTTAAACATCCATCGGATCAGTTTCAATTGATCGGACATTGTATCGTAGCAGTGATCGAGTTAATACCCTGTATTCGTAGCAGCGTTTTTCTACGTGAAAGTGTGATTTTGAGCAGTAGACTTCATTTTTTAACAGAATTTTCGAACACAGATGAACTGCTCATGCACCAGCAATTTATAGCAACTTTTTGGGTTTTACGCGGCCCGCGTAAACCCTTGCTTGACTCTTACGTGGCCCGCGAGGGCCACCTAGTCTACAACTAGGGCTTCCGTGTCACTGGTAGGTCTGCCACGTGTGTGACACGTGGCCTGGAACGCTTATCCGGTCAACATCACTTTGGCGCGGCCCGCGTAAGCCTAAGCTTACGGTTTACGCGGCCCGCCTGAAACTCAAAATTCTTGTTTTCTTGGTTTTTCATGCACATTAAGGTTTCAGGGGTCCGGGTTTTCACTTACGGGTTGATTTGGGACATTTTTGCAGGTCCTTACAATTTGTTCCTCTTTACTAGAGGTGAGATTGCTTAAGCTAGGTGCATTATGAATTCCCTTAATAAATTCATGAATATGTCGGGTTTGGTGCCCAGTATTCAGAAGAGTACGGTTTTCTTTTCTAATGTGCCCAGTTATATTAAAGCTGCTATTTTGAATATTATGCCTTTTAAGGAGGGCACTTTGCCTGTGCGATATCTTGGTGTGCCACTTATTTCCTCGCGGTTGTTATATAAGGATTGTAATGTGATGGTGGAAAAGCTTGAGAAACGTATCATGCATTGGAGGAATAAGTTACTCTCTTTTGCGGGCAGGTTACAACTTATTATTTCTGTTTTATCCTCGATGCATATTTACTGGTCTTCTGTTTTTATTTTGCCGTCCTGGGTGATTCATGATTTGGAAGCTTTGATGCTGAATTTTTTATGGTCTCAAGATAGTGTGTTTCAAAAAGGTCGGGCCAAGGTCTCATTGAAAGCAGTTTGTGTTCCAAAGTATGAAGGTGGCTTAGGTATTAGACGAATTGGAGATGTAAATAAAGCTCTTATGATGGCTCATATCTGGAGTATTGTTTCGAGGCGCTGTTCGTTGTGGGTCGAGTGGGTTCATACTTACGGGTTAAAAGGTAAAAGTTTTTGGGTTTGCAAAGCTCCTACTAATTGTTGCTGGTCTTGGAGGAAGCTTCTCCAGGTTCGGCCGACTATGAGGAACTTTTTTTGTCCGAGATTGGTAATGGATCCAGTACTTCAGCTTGGTTTGATATATGGTGTGATTTGGGTCCACTGGGTGATTTCCTGTCGCCCAGAACAATTGCAGATGCGGGGTTCAATATGGAGACTAAGGTTTCTGATGTCTATTCGAATAATGCTTGGAGTTGGCCAGTCGCTTGGAGAGATACCTATCCAGTTCTTATCCAACTGGATCAGGTGTCCATCAATCCGAACAAAGCTGATAGACTCATGTGGCGACGAGGAGATGATATAGATGAATTTTCAACGTCTTGTGTTTGGAACTCGATTCGGTATCGTGAGCCGGAAATAGTATGGTGTGGTATTGTATGGTTCGCGCAATGCATCCCGAGGCATGCTTTTTGGATGTGGCTGATCATGAGAGGAAAGCTGCTTACACAGGATAAGATTTTGAAATGGGATTTCTCGCGGAGGAGGCATATGAATATGATGTGCTGTTTGTTATGTTATGCAAATAACGACTCACATAGTCATTTGTTCTTCGAATGTAAGTTCTCTACGCAAGTTTGGCAAATGGTTAGACATAAAGTGGGTATGGATTCGGTTCAACCAAAGTGGGATGATATTGTTGATTGGCTTCTTGTGCGGTCCAAGTCTAAGTCAGCGGCAAACTAGTTGCAAGATTGTTGGTGGCGGCTAGTGCTTATGTTATTTGGCAGGAGCGTAATGCTAGGTTGTTCAAGAACCAATTGTGTCACACCCCAACCGATGGCGGAAACATCGGGGCATGGCACTGAGCGAAACAAATTGTCCAGAAGTTTCCATAACAATTTTCATTACAAATTAATTTAAAGTAACATGTCCCATACCATGTCTCAAAAGATAATACAATTATTACAGACAAAATCTAGGCAAATAGTTCTGTTCCGACAACTCAGATTTCATTTGTACAGACAACTATTTGTTGGCCTCTAAGACCTTATTCTAGCCTCGATTTCCTAGCAGATAAGCATCCTAAGCACCTGTCACATACGTTAAAATAAAGTCAATACACATTGTGTAAAGGTGAGCATACAAGTTTGATAATAGCATATAGAGTTCGAAAGCGTTACGCATAACCAGCACGTACACAGAGTGAAATGAGGCATGTTAGTTATCGACATGAACCTATCGATACCAATGACTATGGGTTGACTGCCCAAGGCAGTTCGTAATACATGATCATCACTGTAATCCATGCAAATAATTGTCCTTAACAACCCCCGCGTGAGCGGGTGCTGAGTCCAAACTATAGTACTATCGTTGCTAAGGCAGGTAGACAACATTCCATGTGTAAACATAACAAACAAGCATACATTAAGTCACGTATAACATGCGGTAACGGTCAGCGTTTAAAGTATTGCGTAGTGTGTTCGATTGTGATTTTGTATAAGTAACGTATGTAACACCCAAAAGTGCATAAAGCAAAAAAAGGGATCGAGTATACTCACAACGATGATGGATTGAAGGGAGCGCTAGAGAGTAGGGTTAGCCTGATCAGAACAATAGCATAACGATAAGTGACGCGTAAAACGATGCAGGGTACAAGTGAGTCGGACAGCAGTTCGGTCGGATGGTAATCCGATCGGACGGTCAGTCGTGCAGATGACAATCCGCTAGGATGGTTATCCAGTCGGACGGTAGTCCGGTCGGATGACCATTCGAGTGGATTGTTTCTTCCTTTGAGAAGGATGTGTTTGTGTTTGATGGCTTGACCTTTGAAGTTTTCGTTATAGCATTTTGAAAACATTGAAGTATCTCTACCTTTCAAGTCGGTCGATCGGACGGTCAGTCTTGCGGATGACAATCTGCTCGGATGGTTATCCGGTCGGACGACAACTCGAGTGGCGAGGTTACTTAGTGAGAACAAATCCACAACAGGGCGGTCACTCGGTCGGATGTCCATCCGAGCGGGTGGCAACCCTGTCGTTGAACATGTTGAAAATTGTTTAAGTGTTAAAGTCCAAATGTCTCATGATTCGGGTGGCTGTCCGTTCGGATGGTAGTCCGGTCGGACAACAACTCGTTCAACAACCAGACTTCAATCGTTGGAAAAATAGTTGAGTGTGGGACCCAAGGTGCAAGTCGTTCGGACAACCGGTCGCTCGGATGGATGTCCGTTCGGACAGCAGTCCGATCGGACAGCATTCTGTCCTGGTCGTTCCGTTCGTCTTACACTTGGTCGTTTTGACTGTTTGTCGTGTTATCGAGATGTGTTGATATCGTGCTAACCAACAGAGTCCCATACTAAGCTCTAGTGACCTGGTCGAACAGGAACCACCCAAGTTCGGTCAGTCCACCGGTTTAAGACGATTGATCTTGGTTAACCCGAAATCGAAAATCTAGTGGATAGAATACGGATCTTGAACCAACACAACCACAAGATTGAGTAGTGAGTCAACACACGCTCCGATTCTATCGGTTTTGAGTGCATTGAGTGTAAAAGAGTTGAAAGTTGGAAAACCTTCTCTCAATCCTTTTTACCGTGAATATGTTTAGATCTATGAAAGATCTTTGTTCGTCTATGTGGAAATCGATTAGATCTAAGTTGTTCTTGGTGGAGTGAGGCCAAAACACGAAGTTCTTCAAGAACACATGATGACGTCATCCTAGAACACCTTGAATCTTGATGATTTCACGGTTAAAAGTTAAGATTTAAAAGATAGAAAGGTGTAGGAGTGCGTGTAGATTAAGGAAGTACAAGATTTAGGACGAGATCTTACCGAGATTGAGAGAAATCGAAGAAAAAGCGAGGAACACGAGCTGGTCGGACGTCACTTGCCAAAAGTGGAAAGAATGAAAGTGACATGGGGTATTTATAGGATACCCAAAGTGGAAAGGGGCGGGTCGGTCAGATGGCATCTCGCCCGGATGGCAATCCGGTCGGATGTCATCTCGGTCGGATGGCAGCCTGGCACCTCGATCAAGTGACAGCCCGGTCGGATGGCAATCCGACCGGCTGGCACCTGGTTCGGGTGCTTGGCGCGACGATTTTTGCTGTTTCGATTTCGATTGCGAGCGTTGCGATGCGATTGGGTTTCCTAGTCAAATTACTTTTAATCCCAACTACTCATATCTCGCACTGTCTTTTTTCCACCAATTATCATACCATTTCGATTGCGTTTGAGTTCGATTGCGTTCGAGTTTCGATTGCGATTCGATTGATTACCACACATAACATAATTTAAACATGCACAAGTAACACATAAGGCACACACACACGTATACAACAACCAAAATGCGTAATTCGAGTTGCGAGTGCGATTGCGATTCGATGTGATTAAATCATATTGATTAGCGTTTAGTTGATTTTATCGCATTGTTACTTCCTATAGTTCACAGTCGTACGTCGATTAAATAGCGAATAACACACGACGATCATTGTAATTATTGACACTTACTCCACATAATACAGCTAAAATAAACACATAAAATAAATTTACTACAAGTCAAGTCGCGGAATCGGTCGTTGACTTTGACCTTGACTTTGACTTTGACTTCAGAAACACGGGGTGTTACAGCCTCCCCTAGTTGAGGGAATTTCGTCTCGAAATTAGGCCGAAGCAATAACAAACAACTGCGGGTACTTCGCCTTCATGTCGCTTTCGAGTTCCCAAGTGAACTCTGTGCCTCGTTTGCCTTCCCATCGGACTTTCACAATAGGAATGCGCGAGCGTCTGAGCTGCTTGGTTTGACGATCCATGATTTCGACAGGCTTCTCCACGAAGTGTAGTGTTTCGTTTAATTGGAGGTCATCGAGAGGTACAATTAAATCATGCTCAGCCAGGCACTTTCGGAGGTTTGACACGTGGAAAGTCAGGTGGACGTTACTAAGTTCCTCCGGTAGTTCAAGTCTGTAGGCGACTTTTCCGATCCTTTCCAGAATCTTAAAAGGTCCAACATATCGAGGCGCTAGTTTCCCTTTCTTGCCGAATCTGACCACACCCTTCCAAGGTGATACCTTTAGGAGTACGTAGTCGCCAACGTCAAATTCAAGGGATTTGCGTCGTCTATCGGCGTAACTTTTCTGTCGACTTCGAGCTTTCAACAAGTTGTCTCGAATTTGGAGGACTTTGTCAATCGTTTATTGCAATAGCTCAGGACCAGTTAGTTGCGAGTGACCGATCTCGTGCCACACAATAGGCGATCGACATTTTCTTCCGTATAAAGCCTCGAATGGTGCCATTTGAATGCTGGAATGATAACTGTTGTTGTACGAGAATTCGACTAACGGCAGGTAAGCATCCCAATTACCACCGAAATCTATAACACACGAACGGAGCATGTCTTCAAGAGTACGGATCGTTCTTTCAGTCTGACCGTCGGTTTGAGGGTGGAATGCGGTACTTAAGTTAAGCGATGTACCGAGAGCCGCTTGAAACATTTCCCACAGTCGCGAGGTAAACCGAGCATCACGGTCAGAGATGATGTCACGAGGCGTCCCATGATTACAAATGATCTCGTTGGTGTAGATTCGGGCTAATCGTTCTACCTTGTAGTCTTCCCGTATTGGCAAAAAGTGAGCTGATTTGGTCAAACGGTTAACGACAACCCAGATGCTGTCGTGACCTGATGACGTGTGCGGAAGCTTTGTTATGAAGTCCATAGCTATACTCTCCCACTTCCACATAGGGATTGGCGGTTGTAAGCCAGAGGGTCTTTGGTGTTCAGCCTTGACTCTTGCACAAGTCAGGCATTTCCAACGTAGAGAGCAATATCCCTTTTCATGCCCGGTCACCAGTACTTGTAGCGAAGATCTTGGTACATTTTGTCGGCACAGGGATGAATAGAATACCGGGACTTGTGGGCTTCGTCCATCAAAATCTGTCGCAAATTGATCCGTTTAGGGATCCAAATTCGGTCCAGAAAGTGGAATATCCCATTCGACATATTCACAAGCTGGGCTCCATAGTGGTAGATTATTTCCTTCTTCAGAGTGCGTTCATTAAAACATGCATGTTGGGCTTCGCGGATGAGGGTTTCGAGATGGTGTTGGGCTTGGACATTACGAGTGCTAAGCAGATAGCTCCGTCTGCTAAGTGCTTCGGCAACAACATTTGCTTTGCCTGGGTGATAACGAATCTCACAGTCGTAATCGTTGAGAAGTTCTACCCATCGGCGTTGACGCATGTTAAGTTCCTTCTGATCAAAGATATGTTGTAGGCTCCTATGATCGGTGAATATCGTACACTTGGTACCATACAGGTAGTGTCGTCAAATCTTTAACGCAAAAACAACTGCGCCTAGCTCGAGATCATGGGTTGTATAGTTCTTCTCGTGGATTTTGAGCTGACGAGATGCGTAAGCTATAACCTTGTCCCGTTGCATAAGAACATAACCAAGACCAAGGTTGGAAGCATCACAATAGACAACGAAATCATCGTTTCCGTCGGGCAGTGTGAGAACAGGAGCATTGCAAAGCATGTGCTTGAGGGTTTGAAAGGCAGACTCTTGTTCAGTTCCTCAAACAAAAGGCTTGTCTTTATGCGTGAGAGCGGTAAGCGGCACAGCGATCTTTGAGAATCCTTCGATAAATTGTCGATAATAGCCCGCTAGTCCGAGAAAGAATGGACTTCAGACGGGTTCTTAGGTGTAATCCAACTCTTAACAGCTTCAATCTTCGCGGGATCGACGTGAATACCTTGACTATTAACAATGTGACCCAGAAACTGAACCTCCTTCAGCCAGAATTCACACTTGGAGAATTTGGCATAGAGTTGATTCCCCTGGAGTAGCTCGAGAACCAAACGTAGATGTTGCGCGTGTTCGGCTTTCGATTTGGAATAGATCAAGACATCGTCGATGAACACGATGACAAAACGGTCGAGATACGGTTTACACACGCGATTCATCAGATCCATGAAAACCGCGGGTGGGTTGGTTAAACCAAAAGGCATAACAACGAATTCATAATGGCCATATCAAGTGCGAAATGCGGTTTTGGGTATATCCTCCTCTTAAATGCGTAGTTGGTGATAGCCTGAGCGTAGATCGATCTTCGAGAAACACGTAGCACCTTGTAGCTAGCGGTTCTTGATAGTTAACTTATTCAATTCCCGATAGTCGAAGCGGTTCTTGATAGTTAACTTATTCAATTACCGATAGTCAATGCACATCCTGAACGACCCATCCTTCTTTTTAACGAAAAGGACTGGCGCACCCCAAGGAGAGATGCTCGGGCGAATGAAGCCTTTCTCAAGTAATTCCTGGAGTTGGTTCGAGAGTTCACGCATTTCGGACGGCGCGAGTCGGTAAGGAGCTTTGGCAATAGGGTTGGCTCCAGGAATGAGGTCGATACGGAAGTCGATATCACCACTTGGCGGAAGTCCGGGAAGATCGTCAGGGAACACATTAGGAAATTCACGAACCACAGGAACGTCTTTCACTTCTTTCTTTCCTTTCTTTTCCTTCTCCGCTACTACAATGTTAGCCATGAAAGCTCTGTATTCCTTGCGGATATACTTGCTAGCTTGGATACATGACATGAGTTTGAGTCCTTTCGAAGCAGTTTCACCGTACACACACAATAAATCACCATTCGCGAGCGAGAATCGAATCATCTTATCGAAGCACACAACTTCAGCATGGTTTTCGCGAAGAAAGTCCATGCCTACTATGACGTCAAAACTTCCGAGTTGCATCGGAATGAGATCGATTGGGAAGATGTGATTGTTGAGCTCAAGAGTACAATCATGAAGAACAGAATTGACGATGACAGTTCTTTCAGTGGCGACTTCAACATCGAACGTCGAGGGGAGATGAGAGCGTTTACGACTAAGAAGCTTCTCGAATTCGAACGACACAAAGAAATTATCGGCTCCAGTATCAAACAAACATGAAGCATAAATACCATTCACAAGGAACGTACCATTGACCACCTTGTTGTCAGCCTGGGCTTGGCGCACATTGATGTTGAAAATTCTGGCGCGTGCGGCTTGTTGCTGTTGCTGAGGCTGTTGCTGCTGGTGTTGCTGTTGCTGGGGCTCTTGCTTCACAACCCTGTTCGGGCACATGTTCGCAAAGTGGTTGGGATCACCACATGCGAAGTAGACTCGTGCGTTGACCGCGGGTGCCTGAGCCGCTTGTTGGCCTTGCGGGGCTGGGAGCAGAGCTTGATGAGCAGTGGCTTGAGCTGGGGCTTGACGGGGACCAGTACGGCAGTTAGCAGTGAAGTGGCCGTACATGTTGCAGTAAGCGCAGAAACGACAGGTGAGTCCCACCGGGTGATGATAAGAACATGTTGGGCAAGCCGGGTGGGGGCCTGTGTATGCACGCTTTGCTGGTGGTGCATAAGTAACTGGTGTTGGACGGTGATGATGCTGCTGCTGGGCCGGTACGGCCTGAAGAGGAGCAGCAGGGGTGGTGACAGCACAGTTCTTGTTGCTGGAGCTGCTGTTTTTGTTCTTCTTCTTGCGGCGTGAGGACTTTGACGGTGGAGCGGCGGCGGTTTTGACAGTACGTGCGGCGGTGACTTGGTGCAGGCTCTTTGAAGCTTTATCCCACACACCAGCTTTTACCTGCTTATCGTTGATTTCGGCGGCAAGCAAGTAAGTTTCTTCAATCGTTGTCGTCTTCGTGGCATGCACAAAATCCGCAACACATTCAGGTAAAGCTCGAATGTACTTCTTGATCGCCATGTCGGGCGTCTTCACTTGATCAGGACAGATGATGCTGAGCTGCTTAAAGCGAGCGGTCAGGGTAGCGTTGTCACCTTCCTTCTGCTTAATATGCCAGAACTCGTCCTCCAACTTCTGGCGCTCATGGGGAGGGCAGAACTCTTCGAGCATAACGTTCTTCAACTCGTCCCATGACAGACCGTAAGCTGCATCATTTCCGTGCTTGTTCCTTTCGGCCGTCCACCAGTCTAGTGCGCGGGACTGGAAGACGCCGGTCGCGTTCAGTGTGCGGAGATTATCAGGACATCCGCTCTTTCGCAGAGTGACTTCGATCGAGTCAAACCATTGGAACAAAGCCGTAGGGCCTTCTTCCCCGGTGAACTCTTTCGGTCCACATGCCTTGAACTGTTTGAAGCTTAAAGCAGCTTTGGGAGTCTCGGTTCTTGATTCCTCAGACGATTTCCTCATGTTTTCGTACAGTTCACTGACGACTTGGGGTACAACCTTTGCCATTTGCTTAGTGATCATGGCAGCGAGGCGTTTGTCTGCTTGCTTTCGGCGAGCATCACGGGTAGCGCGAGATCAAGATGACGACATTGTCTGCAACAGACATCGCCACAGGACTCAACACAATATAATCGAATCTCACCTCACACGTCTAATACTTACTAAAGTTCGGGAACACAGTGAAACATATATCACATAATGACGTAAGCACATATTCACCGATTCACATAGGCACAGAAGCATGTAAACACGTAAAACACAGATTCACAGAAGCACAGATAAACACATAGTTCTCCTAGAAGCAAACAGAAGCAGTCAGAATACAGAAACCTATTATTCAAAGCCTGCGTTCATTCGAATATAGCGATCGCGAATAGCATAGCGAGTAGTATAGTATAAGCGTATATCATAGCATAAGGTCGTCCATAGTTTAGCGATTTGTCAGTGTTTTGAGGTAGAAATACAGTGCGAGTCATGCGTGTCAATCGAAGTGAAAGCAAAATCGAATAAATCTCCAAAATTTAAACACATAAATAGGTAAATACACATAAAACACATAAAATCAACGAATCATCAGAGTCAGCAGTTGCGGGCTCAGAATCGAAACACTTAAAAATCGAGAAATAGATCGTCTGCGGCTATTAGACATTGACTATCCAAAGTGATTTGACTATTCTCAAGGACTTGTTGTACACATTTTGACTTTTAGGACTGTGCTTTTGCCTCGATTCTTGGGCGTTTGGCACGCATCCCTTTAGTCATACAGTGACTTCAGGTCGTTGGAGTCCGTCGAGACTTTGGTGAGAGTTTTGTAAAAAGGGCGGAACAAGTCGTCAAGGTTAGGGTTTCACCCCAGGCTTAACAACTTCGTTCCTGTTTTGATAAAATAAAGGAGAATTATGCGTCAAAGTATGGATTTCACACCTGGTTTAACGCAAATCCTCGTGTTTGTAGATACAATTGTGGGTTGAACAAGTAATTAAGTCGAGAGTTTGCGGTTTTCACACCTAATCTCGACTTAATCGCTCATTCATAGTTTGAAATTCCGAGTACAGTGATAGTGTAGCATAGGCGAGAATAACGAGAAATGGCAGTAAGCTCCTACATAATCCCTAACGGATACGCACGAGTTGGTTTGTCGGTTCCTAACTATAGACTAGGTCTCAAAGACATCGACCCAGACTAAGTCGAGTCTTGCCTAATTCCCTATAGTTATGGCTCTGATACCAATCTGTCACACCCCAACCGATGGCGGAAACATCGGGGCATGGCACTAAGCGAAACATATTGTCCAGAAGTTTCCATAACAATTTTTATTACCAATTAATTTAAAGTAACATGTCCCATACCATGTCTCAAAAGATAATACAATTATTACAGACAAAATCTAGGCAAATAGTTCTGTTCCGACAACTCAGATTTCATTTGTACAGACAACTATTTGTTGGCCTCTAAGACCTTATTCTAGCCTCGATTTCCTAGCAGATAAGCATCCTAAGCACCTGTCACATACTTTAAAATAAAGTCAATACACATTGTGTAAAGGTGAGCATACAAGTTTGATAATAGCATATAGAGTTCGAAAGCGTTACGCATAACCATCACGTACACAGAGCGAAATGAGGCATGTTAGTTATCGACATGAACCTATCGATACCAATGACTGCGGGTTGACTGCCCAAGGCAGTTCGTAATACATGATCACCACTGTAATCCATGCAAATAATTGTCCTTAACAACCCCCGCGTGAGCGGGTGCTCAGTCCAAACTATAGTACTATCGTTGCTAAGGCAGGTAGACAGCATTCCATGTGTAAACATAACAAACAAGCATACATTAAGTCGCGTATAACATGCGGTAACGGTTAGCGTTTAAAGTATTGCGTAGTGTGTTCGATTGTGATTTTGACGTATGTAACACCCAAAAGTGCATAAAGCAAAAAGGGATCGAGTATACTCACAGCGATGATGGATTGAAGGGAGCCTGATCAGAACGATAGCATAACGATAAGTGACGCGTAAAACGATGCAGGGTACAAGTGAGTCGGACAGCAGTTCGGTCGGATGGTAATCCGATCGGACGGTCAGTCGTGCAGATGACAATCCGCTAGGATGGTTATCCAGTCGGACGGTAGTCCGGTCGGATGACCATTCGAGTGGATTGTTTCTTCCTTTGAGAAGGATGTGTTTGTGTATGATGGCTTGACCTTTGAAGTTTTCGTTATAGCATTTTGAAAACATTGAAGTATCTCTACCTTTCAAGTCGGTCGATCGGACGGTCAGTCGTGCGGATGACAATCCGCGCGGATGGTTATCCGTTCGGACGACGACTCGAGTGGCGAGGTTACTCAGTGAGAACAAATCCACAGCAGGGCGGTCACTCGGTCGGATGTCCATCCGAGCGGGTGGCAACCCTGTCGTTGAACATGTTGAAAATTGTTTAAGTGTTAAAGTCCAAATGTCTCATGATTCGGGTGGTTGTCCGTTCGGATGGTAGTCCGGTCGGACAACAACTCGTTCAACAACCACACTTCAATCATTGGAAAAATAGTTTAGTTGGGACCCAAGGTGCAAGTCGTTCGGACAACCGGTCGCTCGGATGGATGTCCGTTCGGACAGCAGTCCGATCGGACGGCATTCCGTCCTAGTCGTTCCGTTCGTCTTACACTTGGTTGTTTTGACTGTTTGTCGTGTTATCGAGTTGTGTTGATATCGTGCTAACCAACAGAGTCCCATCCTAAGCTCTAGTGACCTGGTCGAACAGGAACCACCCAAGTTCGGTCAGTCCACCGGTTTAAGACGATTGATCTTGGTTAACCCGAAATCGAAAATCTCGTGGATAGAATACGGATCTTGAACCAACACAACCACAAGATTGAGTAGTGAGTCGACACAAGCTCCGATTCTATCGGTTTTGAGTGCATTGAGTGTAAAAGAGTTGAAAGAAAGTTGGAAAACCTTCTCTCAATCCTTTTTACCGTGAATATGTTTAGATCTATGAAAGATCTTTGTTCGTCTATGTGGAAATCGATTAGATCTAAGTTGTTCTTGGTGGAGTGAGGCCAAAACACGAAGTTCTTCAAGAACACATGATGACGTCATCCTAGAACACCTTGAATCTTGATGATTTCACGGTTAAAAGTTAAGATTTAAAAGATAGAAAGGTGTAGGAGTGCGTGTAGATCAATGAAGTACAAGATTTAGGACGAGATCTTACCGGGATTGAGAGAAATCGAAGAAAAAGCGAGGAACATGAGCTGGTCGGACGTCACTTGCCAAAAGTGGAAAGAATGAAAGTGACATGGGGTATTTATAGGATACCCAAAGTGGAAAGGGGCGGGTCGGTCGGATGGCATCTCGCCCGGATGGAAATCCGGTCGGATGGCAGCCTGGCACCTCGATCAAGTGACAGCCTGGTCGGATGGCAATCCGGCCGGCTGCTGGCACCTGGTTCGGGTGCTTGGCGCGACGATTTTTGCTGTTTCGATTTCGATTGCGAGCATTGCGATGCGATTGGGTTTCCTAGTCAAATTACTTTTAATCCCAACTACTCATATCTCGCACTGTCTTTTCTCCACCAATTATCATACCATTTCGATTGCGTTTGAGTTCGATTGCGTTCGAGTTTCGATTGGGATTCGATTGATTACCACACATAACATAATTTAAACATGCATAAGTATCACATAAGGCACACACACACACACGTATACAACAACCAAAAATGCGTAATTCGAGTTGCGAGAGCGATTGCGATTCGATGTGATTAAATCAGATAGATTAGCGTTTAGTTGATTTTATCGCATTGTTACTTCCTATAGTTCACAGTTGTACGTCGATTAAATAGCGAATAACACACGTCAATTATTGTAATTATTGACACTTACTCCACATAATACAGCTAAAATAAACACATAAAAGAAATTTACTACAAGTCAAGTCGCGGAATCGGTCGTTGACTTTGACCTTGACTTTGACTTCAGAAACACGGGGTGTTACAAATTGAGACCTCCGGAGACTATAAGTGCAATTATTATTCAACAGGTGCGATACAAACTAATGGGAGCGAAGCTGAAGAATTCTGACAATGTGCGAAGGCTTCTAGGAGATTGGGAGATTTGCGGAAATGAGATGGATGATGAAGGTGGCTGATTAGTTTTTTATTTGCTTATGATGTTTTCTAGATTCTAGTCTAGTTGTTTACGTTCTGGTGGTTTTTGTTTTCTTTTCTCCTGGTTTACTTTCATGGGGCATGTCTCATGATTGAACTAGTGTAGGCTCTCTACACTACTTGTTTTTATTGGTTGTGAATATATAGAATCACCGGGGTAATCCTTTACAAAAAAAACATGTGATTTCACTATATTGTACGTATTGTACGTTAAGGGATATTGTATTTTACACTTTCACTATATATATATATATATAGGACAAAGATCCGTTAGGAACCACCCCTTATTAAGAGAACCGCGAGAACCAATGTGAACACAACAAAAAAATGCCTAAAAATAGCTAAAAAACACACACAAAATTTTTTTATTTTTTATGTTAAAATCGCTACTTTTAGTAGCCAAAATTTTTTTTTTTGCCACCCCTTATTGCGAGAACCAATGTAAACAAAACAAAAAATGCCTAAAAATAGCTAAAAAACACACAATTTTTTTATGTTAAAATCGCTACTTTTAGTAGCCAAAAAAAAAATTTTAAAATTTGTTTTTTTTTTTTTTGCTACTAAAAGTAGCGATTTTAACATAAAAAATATTAAAAAAAAATTTAGATTTTTTTTTATTTTTTTTAGATTTTTTGGAACTTTAGTTTTTAGCATTTTAGCTTGGGGGGGGGGGGGGGGTTAGGTTTTTGGGGGATGGGGGTTTAGGTTTTGGGGGGGAGGGGTGGGGGGGGTTAGGTTTTTTTTTTGGGGGGTGGGGGTTAGGTTTTTTAGGGTTTTTTAGCTATTTTAGGTTGTGTTCACATTGGTTCTCGCGGTTCTTGCAATAAAGGTGGTTCTCGCATGAACCTTACCCTATTATATATATATATATATATATATAGGAGAAGAATCATTTAGGAACCACCCTTTATTACGAGAAGTATCGCGAGAACCAATGTGAACACAACCAAAAATACCTAAAAAATCTAAAAAAACACACAAAAAATCTTTTTTTAAATATTTTTTATGTAAAAATCGCTTATTTTTTGCTACTAAAAGTAGCGATTTAACTAAAAAAATAAAAAAAATTGTGTGTTTTTTTAGATTTTTTTTAGGTTTTTTGGGGGTTTAGTTTTTAACATTTAGCTTCGGTGGGGGTGGGGTTTAGGTTGGGGGGGGGGGGGGGTTAGGTTTTTGGTGGTCTAGTGGGTTTATTTTGTTGTGTTCACATTGGTTCTCGCGGTTCTCGCAATAAAGGTGGTTCTCGCGGTTCTTGCAATAAAGGTGGTTCTCGCATGAACCCTACCCTATATATATATGCCCCTACCACGGGCAATGTGCGGTGGTCCTCCCCGCACACCCTTATCACCGCCACTGGTGATTGTATGTATATATATAGGATTTGAAAAAAAAAAGTGTGCCCCTTAAAACTACGGGTAATGTGTGGTGGTCCTCCCCGCGCACCCTTATCACCGCCACCGGTGATTGTATCTATACGACTGAGTTACAACATTTAAGAATGTTGCTTGTGACATTTGATCCTAACCCGAAGTGGGTGTTGCGTGTACCCCTCTCCTTTTATTTGGAATAATAGATTAAGGGATATTAGGGTTTTTTTTTTTTACGGTAAATTTGGATCACTGATGGACCACTGGAGTATCATCGTGCCATCAGCGGAACCACCCGATCATATATATCTCCACTAAGCAATAATGCCTATACACAAATTCAGGAGAAAACCCAATAAATATAGGAAAACCCCCTTGTGGAAATCGAACCTAGGACCTCATGGTCCCAAAGCGTTATCCCACCTCCATGATGCCACTAGGCTATAATGCCATAGGATATTAGGCTAATTAAGTTGGCAACTAAGAATAATTGTATTTTATTCTCAAAAGCGAATCAAATGGGAAAAAACATGGAGAGGTGAGTGCATATTATATAGTGTAGCGAATGGAACAATAAAGAAGCAAAAAAAGAACACTCGTGAGGCCTATTAAAAAGTAATGAATTTTTTCAGGGTTTTATGTGACTTTTTTTAAGAGGGTGTATGACAAGTAAAAGAGGAGGTACGTTTGCAATTGGTTATATCTTCACAAAATAACTTAATTCGAAGTTTAATTTTAGAGGGGCTAGAGATTTTAACGAGTTC
>JARYGA010061299.1:0-41177 GCA_030545235.1 Helianthus tuberosus
TACTTAAATCAATTACTCAAACCAAACCACCAATGTAAATTGTTTATGTATAATCAAATGTCAAAAATGTTATTGTGTAAACCATATCAAATGTCTGTGTTTAATGTAAATCATGAATTGTGTATATCAATGTCAAAATGTTTATGTCTAATGTAAATCATGTAATGTGTATCCAAAAATGGCATGTATGGTATGTGAAATATATCAACTAAACCATATGTAAAATGCACAAAAACAAGGTATTGAAGTAAAACATGGTTTACATCAAAGTTATGTTTTGTGGAACAAATGCATGCTATACTGATATAAACATCTATGCGGTATTGTGAAAATGCATACATCCAAGCCTTGAGACTGTGGCGATAAACCCTTAAACAAATTAAAGGTTTATCTAAGTTATGTATATCGAATTCGGTCATTCCTTCCAATCCAAACAAACCCAGGATTTTAGGAACGGGAGTTGTCAATTCCTATGGTACCACTACCTACTAACGAACGGCGTAGCTAATGTTAATGAATGTATTGTTCCATTGTAAACAACCCAAATGTCATACCAAAATGTAAACATGTGATGAGAACAACTGTACTAAGTATGTAACAAATGGACATACATAGCATGTGACGTGAAACAAATGCACTAAGTATGCACACAATGAACATACATAGCATGAAATGTAATGTAAACAATGTACTAAGTACGCACACAATGGGCATACATAGCATGAAATGTAATGTAAAACAATGTACTAAGTACGCACACAATGGGCATACATAGCATGAAATGTAATGTAAAACAATGTACTAAGTACGCACACAATGGGCATACAAAGCATGAAATGTAATGTAAAACATGTACTATAATGTACTAACAAACATAGCAGGTATATGATGTGAAAACATGGAAAGCATGAAAGTAACAAGTAGGCACATGTGCTAAGAAGGCCACATAGTTCTTCCGCTGATATTTCTGAGCTTTAAAACAAGACATGAGTTTGAGACCACCGGCAGGCTTCTCACCACGAACCTGTAGGATCTCGCCTGTCGAAAGCGGCACACGAACAATCTTCACAGAACAAACTATCTCTGTGCGATGCTTGGATAACCAATCCATACCCACAATGACGTCGAAGCTTCCAAGTTGCATTGGCGTGAGGTCGATAGGAAAAAGATGGTTGTTAAGGTTCAACTGGCAGTTGCGAAGAATAGAATCAAGAATAATGGGTTCACCACTAGCAACCTCTACTGTCAAAGGTTTACCTAGTTTTGTTCTAGACAAGCGAAGCATTGGCTCAAAAGACAATGACACAAAACTCTTATCGGCACCCGAATCAAAGAGAACAGATGCAGGCTGATTATTAATAAAGAACGTACCGTTCACCACTTCATTGTCTGCTTGTGCCTCTTGAGCATTCATGTTGAAGACTCGACCTCGAGCCGGAGCCTGATTTTGATTCTGATTCTGGTTTGCTAGCCTTGGGCACCGGTTTCTGTAGTGGGTCAGATCCCCACAATTGTAGCACGAACCAGGAGGAAAATGAGGTCGTGCAGCTTGACCTTGTTGCTGAGCAAGAGGCTGAGCAACTTGTTGAGCCGGGTTCTGAACTGCGCGATTTTGAGCAAACCGACAAACATCGGCAAGATGACCTGACTTCCCACAGTTAGTACAGAAACGGCACTGATGTTGCGGCTGATGGTGACTGTTGCATCTATTGCACAAAGGTGCATTCCCTAAATAGGGCTTCTTCGCTGGAGGCTGTGCGGGTTGGTTGGGAGCTGTCTGGTTAGCTTGGGCAGTGACAACATAGTTTTGGGAAGCCTTACGCTTCCTTGCCCTTTTTGATGAACCAGAATCCTTTCCATTCTTGTTTTGACCTTTCTTGCTATCTTCCTTGTCAGACGACTGTTTCTTGCCCTTGTCACCCTTCCTGTGTAATTTATTCTTCCGAATCTGCGACTCAGTCAATGTCGCTGATAACTCGATCGCCTGACGGAGTGTGGCAGGGTTACTACCAGTAATGATGTCTTGTACTGAGTCAGGTAGGCCGTCGATGTACCTTTCGATAGCCTTGTCGAGTGGGGTAACCATAGTCGGGCAAAGCAGACTCAACTCCTCAAACCTATCAGTATATGCCCTGTGCTCGCCACTATCTTGTTTCAAGTCATCAAACTCCTTCTCCAACGCTCGTTGTTCATGACGAGGACAAAACTCCCTCATCATAAGAGCTCTAAGTTCAGCCCATGTCTGTGCTAGAGCAACTTCTGGACCACGGTCTCTCATTACCCCATTCCACCATGTAAGAGCCCTCTTCTAAAACACGCTCGAAGAAAACTCGACCTTGCGATTATCCGGACACTGCACGTGGCGAAAAGTATTCTCAATGCTCTCGAACCATTGAAGAAGCCCAGTCGCTCCTTCAGAACCACTAAACTTGAGTGGTTTAGCCGAGTTAAAATCCTTGTATTTGCATGGAGCATTGTTGTTGTTGTTGTTGGCTTGGTTCCATTGAGCAAAGAGGTTTGGGAATTGAGCAGCCATCTGCTGCGCAATGATTTCTGCCAGTTCGGCAGTTGCTATCTGGTTTTCGCGTCGAGGAGGCATTCTAAAAGAGGAAAACATGAAAGGAAACGAGTGAGATGTTTGGATGAAGAGAATGAGATGAAACAAAATCAACAGGAGAAAAGATGGTGGTCATTCGTCCGCATTACCAAGCTAACAAACGACACACAGTGACTAATCAAAGTAAATGGGTCAAAAAATAATGTATCGCGAAGACATGCTCGCCTATAAGTGAACACTCATCCCAAGAATTCCCAGGTAAGCACAACTGGTCTCGCGTCTGATGAGATATATACGAAGTGCTTGCCTAGACAGAAAACCCAGAATACAGGCATTCACTCTTCCAGTTTGCACGTGTTCACATTATTTAAAACCCAAAACCTTGACGAGATTTTTGAAAATTCAAAGGCATAAAGCCAAAAATTTTAGTTAAACTGGAAGGGTTCAAAACCTTACAAAAGAGGGTTCAAAACCATGTAATAAATTATCCAAAAATAGAAGATTGTTTTTCAAAAATCGTTTCGGAAAATTGGGTTCTTGTTTTGATAATCACCTAAGGATAGGTGATGTGCATGTTTTAAGATCTAAACACAAGATAACTTGTGTTAGGTTCCTAGAAAGTTATAGTCTAGGTCAAAGCATTACTAATAACCTAATTCCCTATAACCATTGGCTCTGATACCAACTCTTCTGTCACACCCCGACCACGTATAACATACAAAACGTGGCGGAAAACGTCGGGGAGTGTTGTAACAGAATTAATTGTTTCATAACCATGGCATCCAAAGTTGTATTTTATTTATCAACACAAGAGTTACATTGTCTTAAACAAAAACAAGAGTACAAAACATAATTAAACTAAGTCTATCTTCGTTTTATGTCTCTAAGGCACAGGTCCGCCCTAGTGTCACGATCATCATCTTATGGAAAAGCTCCTGAAAACACATGTGAAAATAGGTACGTCAGCATAAAATGCCTGTGAGATACATAGGTTTTGTAAAAATTTTGATTCATGACTTGTGTTTAAGAAAATGTTTAGTCATGAACCTTGTAATTTGCTTTGTTTTGTAAATCGTTTGAAAAACAATAAGTTCAGATGATATGTATAAATAAATGTAAGGTTAAATGAATAACCATGTAAAAATGAGTTTGTGTAAGATAAGTTGTTTGTAAACAGTGTCTTGTAAAAAGTATGTTATTTGTATAAAATGTCATGTGTCATAAATTGAAATGATTTAAATAACGCTACGATATGTAATACCATACAAACACTTATATATAGGAAGTACCAGCGGCGTATCCACCATGCTTGTATCATATTACACATGCCTCGTTACTTAAATCACTTACTCAAACCAAACCACCAATGTAAATTGTTTATGTATAATCAAATGTCAAAAATGTTATTGTGTAAACCATATCAAATGTCTGTGTTTAATGTAAATCATGAATTGTGTATATCAATGTCAAAATGTTTATGTCTAATGTAAATCATGTAATGTGTATCCAAAAATGTCATGTATGGTATGTGAAATATATCAACTAAACCATATGTAAAATGCACAAAAACAAGGTATTGAAGTAAAACATGGTTTACATCAAAGTTATGTTTTGTGGAACAAATGCATGCTATACTGATATAAACATCTATGCGGTATTGTGAAACTGCATACATCCAAGCCTTGAGACTGTGGCGATAAACCCTTAAACAAATTAAAGGTTTATCTAATTTATGTATATCGAATTCGGTCATTCCTTCCAATCCAAACAAACCCAGGATTTTAGGAACAGGAGTTGTCAATTCCTATGGTACCACTACCTACTAACGAACGGCTTAGCTAATGTTAATGAATGTATTGTTCCATTGTAAACAACCCAAATGTCATACCAAAATGTAAACATGTGATGAAAACAACTGTACTAAGTATGTAACCAGTGGACATACATAGCATGTGACGTGAAACAAATGCACTAAGTATGCACACAATGGACATACATAGCATGAAATGTAATGTAAACAACGTACTAAGTACGCACACAATGGGCATACATAGCATGAAATGTAATGTAAAACAATGTACTAAGTACGCACACAATGGGCATACATAGCATGAAATGTAATGTAAAACAATGTACTAAGTACGCACACAATGGGCATACATAGCATGAAATGTAATGTAAAACATGTACTATAATGTACTAACGAACATAGCAGGTATATGATGTGAAAACATGGAAAGCATGAAAGTAACAAGTAGGCACATGTGTTTCACCCCAAAACAGTTTGAAAACAGTAAAAGAGGGGTCTATGTACTCACTTGAGATTGCTCAGAAGTCCTAAGATAACCACCAAGCAATGCTAGAGATCACGGAATCAAACGGCACCTAATATAGGTAACTATGTTAATAAACCGGACCTATATCGGAAGATTTAGATAGAATGAGGGTTCGTAAACCAAACGTGTATGGAGACTCATGTCATATGGTTTAACAAAGCCTACATACTAATTGAAACCTAACTTAAGTGCTTACGACCCATTACGACCCGTTTAGGTAGCTTATGCTACTTTAACGCGTCGCTCGCGTGAAACGCGTTCGGACCGCCTAACTAGTCCTATGACAAATAACATATGCCTTAACATGTCTAATATTGTTGTCAAATCAGTTTAGATGTCAAAAGTTATGTTACATATGTTTAAAATGAATTTTGGCATCAAAGGGGTATTTTGGTAATTTACCTAAGGCATATAAACTACCTGTCATACAACTACTTAAACGAAGCGACCATAAGGTATAACCTCGGAAGGTTATTCCCTATATGCTATGGTCACCTAATGTGTTTGGTCGGATCCTAATGATCGACCAAATGGGTCGGGTTCGAAGGTATAAGCGATTTATTAGATCGCTTACCCTTACGACCCTAGACAACGTGGTAATCAGTTGGTATAGTCACAAGGGACTATAACCATCGTGATTACAATCACGTTGCGAAGTTCAAATGAACTTCGCATTGACCATAAACTGGTCAATGCAGAAAGTCAAACAAAGTTTGACTTTCGGACTCGAAAAACAATAAAAGAACGAAGGAACACTTACGAAGGGTCCCCGAATGCTAATCTAGATCAAAATAGCTCAGGTATGAAACAAAGGTTTCAACTTAGAGCACATTAGATTAGATTATTGTGAGGAAAAGTGAAGGGTGGAGGTGGGTATTTATAGTTTTCGGTTCACCATTAGGATCATTTCTTGGAAAAGGGGGCACGATCTAAGCCGTACACTTGTTGGAAAGTTGTGGTAACTCATTTGCCATCCACCATAAGAGTTTGACACTTGGCACTTGGCCTTTGGAGAGTGTTAAGGGCTGTTAACAGCTGAAAAAAAACGTTTTGCTGCATCTGGCCCCTACTTACGGACCTAGTTTGGCAGATTTACAGTTTCAGTCCCTGTAACCTCAAAACTTGGTTTTCGATGCGTTTTTTTTTACACGTTTAAGCCCCGTTAACCCTATTTCAAAGCTCTAAAATGAAGTTAAAGTATAGGGAACTTAAAATGTGTTCAAAAATATCTCGGTTGTCGGTTCGTTTAGCCGTACGGTTACGTTGTTCGGTTAATTACGGCGGAATGCGCACAAGCGCGAAAAACGATCCAAATGATGCGACGAATGGATTTTTCTTATGCCAAACACTAAAATAAAATATTTTAGTGCTTACATAAATTTTTGGATGTCCGGCTGTATTCAGAACGTAAGTTATGCGCGAAAGTGCAAACTTATGCACTTTTTGACACTTTTAGTCCCTGAATGACCCAAAAGTTTATTTTAGCACACCGAACCCCTCAAAGCCTATTTCTAAGCTATATAAAGGATATTTAAGGTGTGTTTAACTTATGGTCATGTTCCGGAATGTTCGTTACAGTTCAAATTGGCATACTTTTGCAGTTTGTCAAGTTTAGTCCTTGTAAGCGAATTAACTTGTTTTTGCCATACCAAAGCCTTTAAAACTTATTTCTAAGTTATGTAGAGGTTATTTAAGGTATTTTAAGTATATGTTGATGTTCCGGAGTATTTTTCGCATTAAACTGGTTACGTTTATGCATCAGTTTGAGTATAACTCTCCAGAAAGCGATGTAGAGTTTGAAATTTAATAAAAGTCAAGACACGAAAAATGTAAAACACATCAAAACAAACATGGGGATCAAATAACATTGTTTTATTTATAATTTAACTGTTCACAATGATAAGAAGCACAGTTGTTACAGTCTCCCCTACTTGTGGAAATTTCATCCCGAAATTTATTTAGAGGAAACTCGTGGGAAAAGATGCGGATACTTCGCCTTCATTTGATCTTCGCGTTCCCAAGTAAACTCAGGTCCACGTTTAGCTTCCCAGCGAACTTTGACCAAAGGAATGCGCTTACGTTTGAGCCACTTGACTTCACGTTCCATGATTTCCACAGGTTTCTCAACAAATTTCAGTGTTTTACCAACACGAATTTCGTCAAGTGGTATGTGGAGGTTCTCATCAGCTAAACACCTCTTGAGATTGGACACGTGAAAGGTTGGATGAACATTTCCAAGTTCAGGAGGTAACTCAAGTCTGTAGGCTACCTTTCCGATTCTTTCGACGATCTTGAATGGTCCAACGTATCTAGGTGCAAGTTTTCCTTTCTTTCCAAATCTGATCACACCTTTCCAAGGTGAGACCTTAAGTAATACTCGATCACCGACTTGAAATTCCAAGGCTTTGCGTTTTGGGTCCGCGTAACTCTTCTGACGGTTTCTAGCTGTCTGAAGGTTATCACGAACTTTCTTGATCTTGTCAGTAGTCTCTAAAATGAGGGCAGGTCCAGTAAGTTGAGCCTCGCCGATCTCATTCCAGCAGACTGGTGAACGACATTTTCGACCATAGAGAGCCTCGAAAGGAGCTGTAACACTTGTGCCTCCACGGCCATCAAACAAATACCGAACCAATGAAATATTGTATTTCATACTTTGGATTTGTATTAATATGTGTATCATTTGCACATATCGATTCTTATTCGATTTCAAACTCTAAATCGCTTTCTGGAAGGTTATACGCGCACCAATGCGTAAATATAACCAGTTTAATGCAACAAACACTCCGGAATAGTGAAATAGGCTTAACATACCTTAAATAACCTTTACATAACTTAGATATAAGTTTTGGAAGGTTTGGTGTGGTGAAATCAAAGTTAAATCGCTTACAGGGACTAAAGTTGACAAACTGCGAAAGTATGCCAATTTGAACTGTAACAGACCTTCCGGAACATGACCATAAGTTAAACATACCATAAATATCCTTTACATAGCTTAGAAATAGGCTTTGAGGTGTTCGGTATGCTAAAATAAACTTTTGTGTCATTCAGGGACTAAAAGCGTCAAAAAGTGCACAAGTTTGCATTTTCGCGCATAACTTACGTTCTGAATACATCCGGGCATCCAAAAATTTATATAAGCATGACTATATTATATTTGAGTGTTCGCCTTAAGAAAAATCCATTCGTCGCGTCATTTGGATCGTTTTTCGCGCTTATGCGCATTCCGTCGTAATTAACCGAACAACGCAACCGTACGGCTAAACGAACCGACATCCGAGATATTTTTTAACACATTTTAAGTTCCCTATACTTTAACTTCATTTTAGAGCTTTGAAATGGGGTTAACGGGCCTTAAACGTGTCAAAAATGGCCTAAATACAGTTCAGGGACCAAAACTGTAATTCTGCCAAACTTCACCCCTACGATGCGCAGGCCCTTTTTGGCTACGATGCGTATGGGGTCTTCTGATCAGATTCAATGTTTTTAGCACAAGTTGCAACCTTCTTGATCCTCCACCACATGTTCTAAGTTGTTTGTCACTAAGATAAGGTGCCAAGTAGCCTCCATAACCTTTCGACAAGTGTACGGGTTGGATCATGGCACGTTTTCCATGAAACGATCCTAGCGGTTACCCGAAAACTATAAATACCCCATTACCCCCAACCTTATTTCTCACAAGAATTCTGATTTGAGAGCTCTAAGTTGAAACCATTGTTTCATACCTGAGTTCTTGAGTCGGGATTAGCATTCGGGGACCCTGGGTAAGTATTCTTTCGTTCTTTTCCTTATTTTTACTGCTTTTCGAGTCAGAAAGTCAAACTTTGTTTGACTTTCAGCGTTGACCAGTAATGGTCAATGCGAAGTTCGTTTGAACTTCGCAACGTGAGTGTAATCACGTTGGTCATAGTCCCTTGGGACTATGCCCACTGATTACCACATTGTCTAGGGTCGTAGGGTAGGCGATCTGATAAATCGCCTATACCTTCGAACTCGACCCATTTGGTCGATCATTAGGATCCGACCAAACACATTAGGTGACCATAGTAGGTAGGGAATAACCTTCCGAGGTTATACCCTATGGTCACATCGTTTAAGTAGTTGTATGATAGGTAGTTTATATGCCTTAGGTAAATTACCAGAATACCCTTTTCATGTATAATTGGTAATTAAGCATATGTAACCTAAACTTTTGTCACATAACTGATTATGTAACATCTTTAGGCATATAACACTTGTCATAGGGCTAGTTAGGCGGTCCAAACGCGTTTCACGCGCACGACGCGTTAAAGTAGCATAAGCTTCCTAAACGGGTCGTAATGGGTCGTAGACACTTAGGCTAAGTTTCATTTAGTATGTAGGCTTTGTTAAACCATATCATATGAGTTCCTACACTCATTTGGTTTACAAACCCTAATGCTACCCAATCTTCCGATTTAGGTCCGGTTAATTAACATAGTTACCTATATTAGGTGCCGTTTGATTTCCGTGATCTCTAGCATTGTTTGGTTGTTACTCAAGGACTACTGAGCAATCTCAAGTGAGTACATAGACCCCTCTTTTACTGTTTTCCAAACTGTTTTGGGGTGGAACACATGTGCCTACTTGTTACTTTCAAGTTTTCCTGTTTTTACATCATATACTTCCTATGTTCATTAGTACATTATAGTACATGATTTCATTGTTTTCATGCTAGGTGTGCCCATTGTGTGCATTACTTAGTACATTGTTTTACATGACTTTTCTACTTTGTATGATAACTTTGCATACTTAGTACATTGTTTTATACTGCATCTCTGTTGCATATGTTCCAGTAACATATGGACACATTGTTTTACAGCTCTACCTTGTATGTTTACTCTAGCATACTAGGTACATTATCTTCATAAAACATGCTTACATTTTGGTATGACATTTGGGTTGTTTAAACTATACTATACATTCATTAACACCGATCATGCCGCTCGGTAGTAGGTAGTGGTACCATAGGACTTGACAAATCCCATTCCGGACATCCCGGGTAGGTGGGGATGAAAGGAATGACCGAATCCGAATACATATTCTCTTGATAACTCACTTTTACATAGTTATCCGTCTGTCTCAAGGCTTGGATGTATGAATTTTCACAATACCGCATAAATGTTCATATTCAGTATAGCATGCATATATCTTACAAAACATAACTTTGATTTAAACCAAGTTTTACTTCAATACTTTGTTTTGTACATTTTTACTTATGGTTTAAGTAGTCTAAATTTTACTTACCATACATATCATTTTGGTTATACATTACTTGACTACTTTTGGACTATCAACATTTGACATGGTTTATACAAGGACTTTTGACTATTGGTTTAAACATAGACATCTTACATTGTTTGGTTTCGTTTGATTAAGTGATTAAGTAACGATGCGTGTGTAATATAATACAAGCATGGTGGATACGCCGCTGGTACTTCCTATATATAAGTGTTTGTATGGTATTACATATCGTAGCGTTATTTGAATCATTTCAGTTTGATACATATAACATTTTATACAAATAACATACTTTTCACAATACATTGTTTTACAAACAACTAAACTTTTACAAACTCATTTTACATGGTTACTCATTTAACCATGCATTATTTTCTTATTTATACATATCATCTGATCTTATCGTTTTTCAAATGATTTACAAAACAAAGCAAATAACAAGGTTCATGACTAAACATTTTCTCAAACATAAGTCATGAAACCTATTTTCACAAAACCTATGTATCTCACCGGCATTTTTATGCTGACGTACCATATTTTCACATGTGTTTTTCAGGAGCTGTTGCATAAGATGATCAAGATACACATAGGCAGACTTGGGCTTTAGTGACAATAAAAGATGCAAGACTAGTTAATTATGTTGTATTTCCTTGTTTGTTAAGACATTGTAACACTTTTAATCAATAAAACGAAACTTTAATTTCCATGGTTGTGAAACATTAATTCTGTTGCAACACGCCCCGATGTTTCCGCCGCGATTTGTTGTTCTACGCGGTCGGGGTGTGACAGAAAAGATGGTATCAGAGCCAATGGTTATAGGGAATTAGGTTATTAGTAATGCTTTGACCTAGTCTATAACCTTTCTAGGACCCTAACGCGAGTTTACTTGCGTTTAGTCATAAAACAATACTGTCGCCTATCCTTAGGCGACAACCACAACAAGAACATAAATTTCAAAACCACTTTGAAAACTAATCATCTGTTCTAGGATGATTAATTACTAGGTTTTGAACCCTCAGTTATAAGGTTTTGAATCCCTTTGAATTTTCAAAATCTCGTCAAGGTTTTGGGTTTTAAATAATGTGAACACGTGCAAACTGGAAGGGTGAATGCCTGTATTCTGGGTTTTCTGTCTAGGCAAGCACTTCGTATACATCTCATCAGACGCGAGACCAGTTGTGCTTACCTGGGAATTCTCGGGATGAGTGTTCACTTATAGGCGAGCATGTCTTCAGTGATACATTAATAAGACCTGTTTACCTTGATTAGTCACCGTCTCATTTGTTTGCCTTAGGTAACAAACAAATGATCGCAATTTTCATGCGTTATCATTCTGTTTTGATTTTCCAATAACCTTTCACCTGTTTCTCCCTATGCCTTTCTTTTCCTTCAAGAATGTCTCTTCATCACGATGACGCTCAGATATCTGAGCAAGCAGCCAAATTCGTTCAGCGAATAGGCGAAGCAGTCCTGAAGACTGTTGAATTAGCTACTGCCATGTATCATCTCCAGGATGAAGCCACTCAAGAGTCACCAAGACAGGCAGGACCTAGTCAGGCGACAACACCATCAGCCAATAAACCAATCGAGGAATCAAAGACCATGGATGAACGATTCCCTAAGAAGTCGAAGAAGCGAAAGGCTTCTCAGAACTTTGCCATGATCGCTCACAATGGTAAAGCAGTCCCCAACCAACCAGCTCAACCCCCTGCTAGGTGTATATGGCTTTTCCTATGATACCTACATCAAGGAACTATGTACCTTACAAACTACTCTTGTGATTTCTCTCTTTCAAATGATTGCTCATGATTCCCTCGAAAATTTTAAGTACTCGTTTCACTCTAAGAAACAAAGTACAGAAAATTTAGTGACATTATGAGTAATCGTGCTTTTCGCACATCGGGGCCTTTAAATCCTTGGTTAGATAACTAAGGGTATTTTCAAATCTCATACCCATTACGTTTTGATTATTTTCAACATACACAGTACAGGTATTTCAACACAATTTTCATGTTCTCAAAACATTTCATATAGTTTGAAAACAATTTTTTTCTAGATACATTGTCTATGTTATTTCAAAAACATTGGCCATGTTATCAAAACCAACCTTTCGAAATTCAAAATATTTCATATAGTCTGAAGACAATATTAACACAATACATTTTCTTATCAAGTGCATGATTTCGAAAAGCATCATTCATGTCTTTCAAAAACCTTATACATAATTTCAAAATTCATCTCTCATGATTTTAAAACATTTTTGTAAATATATCTATCTAATACACCTACTTTATTTCAAAAGTATTATATATAAGGTTTCAAAAACGGTAAACACATTTTTTTTCTTAAAAGAACCCCATGCACAGTTTTCAAAAATATTTTCCTCGTACATTTACTTAACCTTCAAATTCTGCTTCATATGTCGCCTTGACATATCAAGCATCTCGACTTCATAAGCATTTTACATCATGTTTTGATCTAAGCACGTCCAGTGCAAGGTTTCAAAACATCCTCAACTTCTAAAATCCATATGGGATCTTTTTATCTCCATAATTAGACCCTTGTGGATGATCATCATTCAAATTAGAGTCCTTAATTGGATTCCTTATGTACCTTAATTCGAACATTTCGGTTCTTTATAATCGAAATCGAATTTTCTCTTCAAAAATCTTTCTATCTTTATAGTTAGATTCTTGATAACGTTTAAAGTACCAAATGAAATCCGTTGAATGGATTCCTAGTGTGCTTTAAATGCATGTACGCAAGTAACAAGACAAATTAACAAACAATCCTTGTGGTTATATGATTATGTGTTTATGCATATTGAGTTTTCATTTAAGTTTTTTGTGTTTTTATACTCTGGATATACGTTATCCAAATCCTCGCAGAATCTTTCATATCTTCATATGAGGGATTCGTAGCAGGATATTCAAAAGGTACTACCTTCATTCCTTAATGGGCTTCTATGTAATAGTTAAGACCCTTGGATTATATAAGTACCGCTCCATGGTTCATAAGAGACCCTTTTTAGTGGTCTAGTCTAAAGGATTGATTCACAATTTGGTTAAAGAATGACATCTAGTGATATAGCTGGACAGACTCCTTGATAGTCTATTTAGATCATTTATTGATTTAGTCTAAGGGACTCTATGGCGGTCTAGTCACACTCATCACAGGATTGTTCATTTGGTTTTACCCTACGCATTATAAAATAGACTGTGTGAACTGTGCAAGGAATTGTCTAATTATGGACGCGTACATAATTAAGAAATTTAGTGCACAGAAAACCAGCAAGATTTATTATGTGTAAGAGCCGATAGTGACAACAATAACGAAATGAGAAAGATGTAATAGAGGTACGGTGGACGCACCAATGACGCTTCATATACTTGTATATAAGTATCCCTCTTACATTGCAATCATGATGTTATTAAAGGTTACTAGAAGTTCAGAACCCTGACCAATGTTGTTTGATCTTTTCAACTTCATATTTTCAAGCTCTCACAAGTTTCCTCTAAATAAATTTCGGGACGAAATTTCCTAAAGTAGGGGAGACTGTAACACCTGTGCCTCCACGGCCATCAAACAAATACCGAACCAATGAAATATTGTATTTCATACTTTGGATTTGTATTAATATGTGTATCATTTGCACATATCGATTCTTATTCGATTTCAAACTCTAAATCGCTTTCTGGAAGGTTATACGCGCACCAATGCGTATATATAACCAGTTTAATACAACAAACACTCCGGAATAGTGAAATAGGCTTAACATACCTTAAATAACCTTTACATAACTTAGATATAAGTTTTGGAAGGTTTGGTGTGGTGAAATCAAAGTTAAATCGCTTACAGGGACTAAAGTTGACAAACTGCGAAAGTATGCCAATTTGAACTGTAACAGACCTTCCGGAACATGACCATAAGTTAAACATACCATAAATATCCTTTACATAGCTTAGAAATAGGCTTTGAGGTGTTCGGTATGCTAAAATAAACTTTTGTGTTATTCAGGGACTAAAAGCGTCAAAAAGTGCACAAGTTTGCATTTTCGCGCATAACTTACGTTCTGAATACATCCGGGCATCCAAAAATTTATATAAGCATGAATATATTATATTTGAGTGTTCGCCTTAAGAAAAATCCATTCATCGCATCATTTGGATCGTTTTTCGCGCTTATGCGCATTCCGTCGTAATTAACCGAACAACGCAACCGTATGGCTAAACGAACCGACATCCGAGATATTTTTGAACACATTTTAAGTTCCCTATACTTTAACTTCATTTTAGAGCTTTGAAATGGGGTTAACGGGCCTTAAACGTGTCAAAAATGGCCTAAATACAGTTCAGGGACCAAAACTGTAATTCTGCCAAACTTCACCCCTACGATGCGCAGGCCCTTTTTGGCTACGATGCGTATGGGGTCTTCTGATCAGATTCAATGTTTTTAGCACAAGTTGCAACCTTCTTGATCCTCCACCACATGTTCTAAGTTGTTTGTCACTAAGATAAGGTGCCAAGTAGCCTCCATAACCTTTCGACAAGTGTACGGGTTGGATCATGGCACGTTTTCCATGAAACGATCCTAGCGGTTACCCGAAAACTATAAATACCCCATTACCCCCAACCTTATTTCTCACAAGAATTCTGATTTGAGAGCTCTAAGTTGAAACCATTGTTTCATACCTGAGTTCTTGAGTCGGGATTAGCATTCGGGGACCCTGGGTAAGTATTCTTTCGTTCTTTTCCTTATTTTTACTGCTTTTCGAGTCAGAAAGTCAAACTTTGTTTGACTTTCAGCGTTGACCAGTAATGGTCAATGCGAAGTTCGTTTGAACTTCGCAACGTGAGTGTAATCACGTTGGTCATAGTCCCTTGGGACTATGCCCACTGATTACCACGTTGTCTAGGGTCGTAGGGTAGGCGATCTGATAAATCGCCTATACCTTCGAACTCGACCCATTTGGTCGATCATTAGGATCCGACCAAACACATTAGGTGACCATAGTAGGTAGGGAATAACCTTCCGAGGTTATACCCTATGGTCACATCGTTTAAGTAGTTGTATGATAGGTAGTTTATATGCCTTAGGTAAATTACCAGAATACCCTTTTCATGTATAATTGGTAATTAAGCATATGTAACCTAAACTTTTGTCACATAACTGATTATGTAACATCTTTAGGCATATAACACTTGTCATAGGGCTAGTTAGGCGGTCCAAACGCGTTTCACGCGCACGACGCGTTAAAGTAGCATAAGCTTCCTAAACGGGTCGTAATGGGTCGTAGACACTTAGGCTAAGTTTCATTTAGTATGTAGGCTTTGTTAAACCATATCATATGAGTTCCTACACTCATTTGGTTTACAAACCCTAATGCTACCCAATCTTCCGATTTAGGTCCGGTTAATTAACATAGTTACCTATATTAGGTGCCGTTTGATTTCCGTGATCTCTAGCATTGTTTGGTTGTTACTCAAGGACTACTGAGAAATCTCAAGTGAGTACATAGACCCCTCTTTTACTGTTTTCCAAACTGTTTTGGGGTGGAACACATGTGCCTACTTGTTACTTTCAAGTTTTCCTGTTTTTACATCATATACTTCCTATGTTCATTAGTACATTATAGTACATGATTTCATTGTTTTCATGCTAGGTGTGCCCATTGTGTGCATTACTTAGTACATTGTTTTACATGACTTTTCTACTTTGTATGATAACTTTGCATACTTAGTACATTGTTTTATACTGCATCTCTGTTGCATATGTTCCAGTAACATATGGACACATTGTTTTACAGCTCTACCTTGTATGTTTACTCTAGCATACTAGGTACATTATCTTCATAAAACATGCTTACATTTTGGTATGACATTTGGGTTGTTTAAACTATACTATACATTCATTAACACCGATCATGCCGCTCGGTAGTAGGTAGTGGTACCATAGGACTTGACAAATCCCATTCCGGACATCCCGGGTAGGTGGGGATGAAAGGAATGACCGAATCCGAATACATATTCTCTTGATAACTCACTTTTACATAGTTATCCGTCTGTCTCAAGGCTTGGATGTATGAATTTTCACAATACCGCATAAATGTTCATATTCAGTATAGCATGCATATATCTTACAAAACATAACTTTGATTTAAACCAAGTTTTACTTCAATACTTTGTTTTGTACATTTTTACTTATGGTTTAAGTAGTCTAAATTTTACTTACCATACATATCATTTTGGTTATACATTACTTGACTACTTTTGGACTATCAACATTTGACATGGTTTATACAAGGACTTTTGACTATTGGTTTAAACATAGACATCTTACATTGTTTGGTTTCGTTTGATTAAGTGATTAAGTAACGATGCGTGTGTAATATAATACAAGCATGGTGGATACGCCGCTGGTACTTCCTATATATAAGTGTTTGTATGGTATTACATATCGTAGCGTTATTTGAATCATTTCAGTTTGATACATATAACATTTTATACAAATAACATACTTTTCACAATACATTGTTTTACAAACAACTAAACTTTTACAAACTCATTTTACATGGTTACTCATTTAACCATGCATTATTTTCTTATTTATACATATCATCTGATCTTATCATTTTTCAAATGATTTACAAAACAAAGCAAATAACAAGGTTCATGACTAAACATTTTCTCAAACATAAGTCATGAAACCTATTTTCACAAAACCTATGTATCTCACCGGCATTTTTATGCTGACGTGCCATATTTTCACATGTGTTTTTCAGGAGCTGTTGCATAAGATGATCAAGATACACAAAGGCAGACTTGGGCTTTAGTGACAATAAAAGATGCAAGACTAGTTAATTATGTTGTATTTCCTTGTTTGTTAAGACATTGTAACACTTTTAATCAATAAAACGAAACTTTAATTTCCATGGTTGTGAAACATTAATTCTGTTGCAACACGCCCCGATGTTTCCGCCGCGATTTGTTGTTCTACGCGGTCGGGGTGTGACAGGAGCCATTTTGATGTTGGTGTGATAACTGTTGTTGTAGGAGAATTCAATCAACTTAAGATGTGAATCCGAACTACCACCAAAATCGATCACACAAGCTCTAAGCATATCCTCCAGAGTCTGGATTGTTCTTTCAGATTGACCATCCGTTTGCGGATGATAAGCTGTGCTCAGATTAAGTTGGGTCCCCATAGCAGATTGCATGGTTCACCAAAAATGAGAAGTGAAACGAGCATCTCTGTCAGAAATGATGTTCAAAGGAACACCATGTCGTGCTACAATTTCATCCACATAGATTTTAGCAAGTTTGTCAGCAGAAAAATCCTCATGGATTGGCAAGAAATGCGCTGACTTAGTAAGACGATCAACAACTACCGAGATGGCATCATGACCTTTCTTTATGCGCGGAAGTTTGGTAATGAGATCCATGGTAATGTTTTCCCATTTCCAAACTGGGATCTCTGGTTGCACCAATAAACCCGAAGGACGTTGATGTTCAGCCTTAACCTTAAGGCAAGTAAGGCATTTTGATACGTATAAGGCAATGTCTTTCTTCATACCAGGCCACCAATAGTGAATACGAAGATCCTTATACATCTTATCTGAGCCAGGATGAATAGAATAGCGAGACTTATGGGCTTCATCCATAAGCAAGGTACGAAGATTATCTTGGCTTGGGACCCACAAACGGTCCATGAAGTAATACGATCCATTGTCCTTCAGTTCCAGATCAGGTGTTATGTGATAGGGAAATTCCTTATCCATCAAACCCTGTGAAACACAAGATTGTTGAGCCTGAGAAATGCGTGCTTGGATATTGGATCGAGCTTGAATAACAGATTGAACACGAACACAATGAAGCTTAGTACGTTCCTTACGACTCAATGCATCGGCTACGACATTCGCCTTACCAGGATGGTAGCGAATTTCGCAGTCATAGTCGTTTAAAAGCTCGACCCAACGTCGTTGCCTCATGTTGAGTTCTTTCTGATTGAAGATATGCTGAAGACTTTTGTGGTCTGTGAAAACCACACATTTTGTACCGTACAAATAGTGTCTCCAGATCTTTAGAGCGAAAACAACTGCACCCAACTCAAGATCATGAGTGGTGTAGTTTTTCTCATGTATCTTCAACTGCCTCGATGCGTATGCTATGACTTTGTTCCTTTGCATCAGGACACAACCAAGACCCAATTTAGATGCATCGCAATAAACGACGAAATCATCATTGCCCTCAGGCAAAGTTAGAACAGGCGCGTCACAAAGTTTCTGCTTCAAGTGTTGAAAAGCTTCCTCTTGCTTGAATCCCCAATCAAAGGGTTTGTTCTTCTGAGTTAGAGCAGTTAGAGGAACTACAATCTTTGAGAAGTTTTCAATGAAGCGGCGGTAATAACCCGCCAGACCCAGAAAAGAACGAACTTCAGTAGGGGTAGTAGGCGTATCCCAATCCTTAATCGCACTGATCTTGGAGGGATCTACATGAATACCTCGTTCGTTGACAATATGTCCTAAGAATTGAACTTCTTTAAGCCAGAATTCACACTTGGAGAATTTGGCGAAAAGTTGCTCTTTCTTTAGGAGTTCCAGAGTAAGACGAAGATGTTGCTCGTGATCAGCTCGCATCTTAGAGTAAATCAAGATGTCGTCAATAAAAACAATGACGAACTAATCCAAATAAGGCTTGCAGACCCTATTCATTAAGTCCATGAAAACAGCAGGAGCATTAGTCAAACCAAATGGCATGACTGTGAACTCATAATGCCCATAACGAGTACGGAACGCTGTCTTGGGAATATCTTCTTCATGCACCCAAAGTTGATGATATCCGGAACGTAGATCAATCTTCGAAAAATAAGAAGCGCCCTGTAACTGATCAAAGAGATCGTCTATGCGCGGTAGGGGATATCGATTTTTGATGGTAAGCTTGTTAAGCTCACGATAATCGATACACATCCTAAAGGATCCATCCTTCTTCTTGACAAAAAGAATGGGAGCACCCCAAGGTGAAAAGCTAGGATGGATAAAACCTTTGTCAGAGAGCTCCTGAAGCTGCTTAGACAACTCTTGCATCTCAGATGGTGCAAGACGATATGGAGCTCTGGCAATGGGATTTGCACCAGGTACGAGATCAATACGGAACTCTACTTGGCGTGCTGGAGGTAGACCAGGTAAGTCTTCAGGGAATACTTCGGAATAATCCCGAACGACAGGAATATCTGAAATAGACTTACCCTTGCCTTTATCTGCCGTAACATGTGCTAAGAAGGCCACATAGTTCTTCCGCAGATATTTCCGAGCTTTAAAACAAGACATGAGTTTGAGACCACCGGCAGTCTTCTCACCACGAACCTGTAGGATCTCGCATGTCGAAAGCGGCACACGAACAATCTTCACAGAACAAACTATCTCTGTGCGATGCTTGGATAACCAATCCATACCCACAATGACTTCGAAGCTTCCAAGTTGCATTGGCGTGAGGTCGATAGGAAAAAGATGGTTGTTAGGGTTCAACTGGCAGTTGCGAAGCTACTGTCAAAGGTTTACCTAGTTTTGTTCTAGACAAGCGAAGCATTGGCTCAAAAGACAATGACACAAAACTCTTATCGGCACCCGAATCAAAGAGAACAGATGCAGGCTGATTATTAATAAAGAACGTACCGTTCACCACTTCATTGTCTGCTTGTGCCTCTTGAGCATTCATGTTGAAGACTCAACCTCGAGCCGGAGCCTGATTTTGATTCTGATTCTGGTTTGCTAGCCTTGGGCACCGGTTTCTGTAGTGGGTCAGATCCCCATAATTGTAGCACGAACCAGGAGGAAAATGAGGTTGTGCAGCTTGACCTTGTTGCTGAGCAAGAGGCTGAGCAACTTGTTGAGCCGGGTTCTGAACTGCGCGATTTTGAGCAAACCGACAAACATCGGCAAGATGACCTGACTTCCCACAGTTAGTACAGAAACGGCACTGATGTTGCGGCTGATGGTGACTGTTGCATCTATTGCACAAAGGTGCATTCCCTGAATAGGGCTTCTTCGCTGGAGGCTGTGCGGGTTGGTTGGGAGCTGTCTGGTTAGCTTGGGCAGTGACAACATAGTTTTGGGAAGCCTTACGCTTCCTTGCCCTTTTTGATGAACCAGAATCCTTTCCATTCTTGTTTTGACCTTTCTTGCTATCTTCCTTGTCAGACGACTGTTTCTTGCCCTTGTCACCCTTCCTGTGTAATTTATTCTTCCGAATCTGCGACTCAGTCAATGTCGCTGATAACTCGATCGCCTGACGGAGTGTGGCAGGGTTACTACCAGTAATGATGTCTTGTACTGAGTCAGGTAGGCCGTCGATGTACCTTTCGATAGCCTTGTCGAGTGGGGTAACCATAGTCGGGCAAAGCAGACTCAACTCCTCAAACCTATCAGTATATGCCCTGTGCTCGCCACTATCTTGTTTCAATTCATCAAACTCCTTCTCCAACGCTCGTTGTTCATGACGAGGACAAAACTCCCTCATCATAAGAGCTCTAAGTTCAGCCCATGTCTGTGCTAGAGCAACTTCTGCACCACGGTCTCTCATTACCCCATTCCACCATGTAAGAGCCCTCTTCTAAAACACGCTCGAAGAAAACTCGACCTTGCGATTATCCGGACACTGCACGTGGCGAAAAGTATTCTCAATGCTCTCGAACCATTGAAGAAGCCCAGTCGCTCCTTCAGAACCACTAAACTTGAGTGGTTTAGCCGAGTTAAAATCCTTGTATTTGCATGGAGCATTGTTGTTGTTGTTGTTGGCTTGGTTCCATTGAGCAAAGAGGTTTGGTAATTGAGCAGCCATCTGCTGCGCAATGATTTCTGCCAGTTCGGCAGTTTCTATCTGGTTTTCGCGTCGAGGAGGCATTCTAAAAGAGGAAAACATGAAAGGAAACGAGTGAGATGTTTGGATGAAGAGAATGAGATGAAACAAAATCAACAGGAGAAAAGATGGTGGTCATTCGTCCGCATTACCAAGCTAACAAACGACACACAGTGACTAATCAAAGTAAATGGGTCAAAAATAATGTATCGCGAAGACATGCTCGCCTATAAGTGAACACTCATCCCAAGAATTCCCAGGTAAGCACAACTGGTCTCGCGTCTGATGAGATATATACGAAGTGCTTGCCTTGACAGAAAACCCCGAATACAGGCATTCACTCTTCCAGTTTGCACGTGTTCACATTATTTAAAACCCAAAACCTTGACGAGATTTTTGAAAATTCCAAGGCATAAAGCCAAAAATTTTAGTTAAAATGGAAGGGTTCAAAACCTTACAAAAGAGGGTTCAAAACCATGTAATAAATTATCCAAAAACAGAAGATTGTTTTTCAAAAATCGTTTCGGAAAATTGGGTTCTTGTTTTGATAATCACCTAAGGATAGGTGATGTGCATGTTTTAAGATCTAAACACAAGATAACTTGTGTTAGGTTCCTAGAAAGTTATAGTCTAGGTCAAAGCATTACTAATAACCTAATTCCCTATAACCATTGGCTCTGATACCAACTCTTCTGTCACACCCCGACCACGTATAACATACAAAACGTGGCGGAAAACGTCGGGGAGTGTTGTAACAGAATTAATTGTTTCATAACCATGGCATCCAAAGTTGTATTTTATTTATCAACACAAGAGTTACATTGTCTTAAACAAAAACAAGAGTACAAAACATAATTAAACTAAGTCTATCTTCGTTTTATGTCTCTAAGGCACAGGTCCGCCCTAGTGTCACGATCATCATCTTATGGAAAAGCTCCTGAAAACACATGTGAAAATAGGTACGTCAGCATAAAATGCCTGTGAGATACATAGGTTTTGTAAAAATTTTGATTCATGACTTGTGTTTAAGAAAATGTTTAGTCATGAACCTTGTAATTTGCTTTGTTTTGTAAATTGTTTGAAAAACAATAAGTTCAGATGATATGTATAAATAAATGTAAGGTTAAATGAATAACCATGTAAAAATGAGTTTGTGTAAGATAAGTTGTTTGTAAACAGTGTCTTGTAAAAAGTATGTTATTTGTATAAAATGTCATGTGTCATAAATTGAAATGATTTAAATAACGCTATGATATGTAATACCATACAAACACTTATATATAGGAAGTACCAGCGGCGTATCCACCATGCTTGTATCATATTACACATGCCTCGTTACTTAAATCACTTACTCAAACCAAACCACCAATGTAAATTGTTTATGTATAATCAAATGTCAAAAATGTTATTGTGTAAACCATATCAAATGTCTGTGTTTAATGTAAATCATGAATTGAGTATATCAATGTCAAAATGTTTATGTCTAATGTAAATCATGTAATGTGTATCCAAAAATGTCATGTATGGTATGTGAAATATATCAACTAAACCATATGTAAAATGCACAAAAACAAGGTATTGAAGTAAAACATGGTTTACATCAAAGTTATGTTTTGTGGAACAAATGCATGCTATACTGATATAAACATCTATGCGGTATTGTGAAAATGCATACATCCAAGCCTTGAGACTATGGCGATAAACCCTTAAACAAATTAAAGGTTTATCTAAGTTATGTATATCGAATTCGGTCATTCCTTCCAATCCAAACAAACCCAGGATTTTAGGAACGGGAGTTGTCAATTCCTATGGTACCATTACCTACTAACGAACGGCGTAGCTAATGTTAATGAATGTATTGTTCCATTGTAAACAACCCAAATGTCATACCAAAATGTAAACATGTGATGAAAACAACTATACTAAGTATGTAACAAATGGACATACATAGCATGTGACGTGAAACAAATGCACTAAGTATGCACACAATGGACATACATAGCATAAATGTAATGTAAACAATGTACTAAGTACGCACACAATGGGCATACATAGCATGAAATGTAATGTAAAACAATGTACTAAGTACGCACACAATGGGCATACATAGCATGAAATGTAATGTTAAACATGTACTATAATGTACTAACGAACATAGCAGGTATATGATGTGAAAACATGGAAAGCATGAAAGTAACAAGTAGGCACATGTGTTTCACCCCAAAACAGTTTGAAAACAGTAAAAGAGGGGTCTATGTACTCACTTGAGATTGCTCAGAAGTCCTAAGATAACCACCAAGCAATGCTAGAGATCACGGAATCAAACGGCACCTAATATAGGTAACTATGTTAATAAACCGGACCTATATCGGAAGATTTAGATAGAATGAGGGTTCGTAAACCAAACGAGTATGGAGACTCGTGTCATATGGTTTAACAAAGCCTACATACTAATTGAAACCTAACTTAAGTGCTTACGACCCATTACGACCCGTTTAGGTAGCTTATGCTACTTTAACGCGTCGCTCGCGTGAAACGCGTTCGGACCGCCTAACTAGTCCTATGACAAGTAACATATGCCTTAACATGTCTAATATTGTTGTCAAATCAGTTTAGATGTCAAAAGTTATGTTACATATGTTTAAAATGAATTTTGGCATCAAAGGGGTATTTTGGTAATTTACCTAAGGCATATAAACTACCTGTCATACAACTACTTAAACGAAGCGACCATAAGGTATAACCTCGGAAGGTTATTCCCTATATGCTATGGTCACCTAATGTGTTTGGTCGGATCCTAATGATCGACCAAATGGGTCGGGTTCGAAGGTATAAGCGATTTATTAGATCGCTTACCCTTACGACCCTAGACAACGTGGTAATCAGTAGGTATAGTCACAAGGGACTATAACCATCGTGATTACAATCACGTTGCGAAGTTCAAATGAACTTCGCATTGACCATAAACTGGTCAATGCAGAAAGTCAAACAAAGTTTGACTTTCGGACTCGAAAAACAATAAAAGAACGAAGGAACACTTACGAAGGGTCCCCGAATGCTAATCTAGATCAAAATAGCTCAGGTATGAAACAAAGGTTTCAACTTAGAGCACATTAGATTAGATTCTTTTGAGGAAAAGTGAAGGGTGGAGGTGGGTATTTATAGTTTTCGGTTCACCGTTAGGATCATTTCTTGGAAAAGGGGGCACGATCTAAGCCGTACACTTGTTGGAAAGTTGTGGTAACTCATTTGCCATCCACCATAAGAGTTTGACACTTGGCACTTGGCCTTTGGAGAGTGTTAAGGGCTGTTAACAGCTGAAAAAAAATGTTTTGCTGCATCTGGCCCCTACTTACGGACCTAGTTTGGCAGATTTACAGTTTCAGTCCCTGCAACCTCAAAACTTGGTTTTCGATGCGTTTTTTTGACACGTTTAAGCCCCGTTAACCCCATTTCAAAGCTCTAAAATGAAGTTAAAGTATAGGGAACTTAAAATGTGTTCAAAAATATCTCGGGTGTCGGTTCGTTTAGCCGTACGGTTACGTTGTTCGGTTAATTACGACGGAATGCGCACAAGCGCGAAAAACGATCCAAATGACGCGACGAATGGATTTTTCTTATGCCAAACACTAAAATAAAATATTTTAGTGCTTACATAAATTTTTGGATGTCCGACTGTATTCAGAACGTAAGTTATGCGCGAAAGTGCAAACTTATGCACTTTTTGACACTTTTAGTCCCTGAATGACCCAAAAGTTTATTTTAGCACACCGAACCCCTCAAAGCCTATTTCTAAGCTATATAAAGGATATTTAAGGTGTGTTTAACTTATGGTCATGTTTCGGAATGTTCGTTACAGTTCAAATTGGCATAATTTTGCAGTTTGTCAAGTTTAGTCCCTGTAAGCGAATTAACTTGTTTTTGCCATACCAAAGCCTTTAAAACTTATTTCTAAGTTATGTAAAGGTTATTTAAGGTATTTTAAGTATATGTTGATGTTCTGGAGTATTTGTCACATTAAACTGGTTACGTTTATGCATCAGTTTGAGTATAACTCTCCAGAAAGCGATGAAGAGTTTCAAATTTAATAAAAGTCAAGACACGAAAAATGTAAAACACATCAAAAAAAAACATGGGGATCAAATAACATTGTTTTATTTATAATTGAACTGTTCACAATGATAATAAGCACAGTTGTTACAAATCAGGGTACCTGAACTTTCTCCCAACAATATTTCACCAGCCACAGCAGTAGCCACTGCTTCAGTCACCTCATCCACTTTTTCAGTACTCAGCTGTTCCTCTTCAGTTTCAACCCCCTCCTGTATTGACTCTAATGCCATCAAACAAAATTCATTATGAGAAGAATCATTAGAAGCATAGAGTGCAAAATTTTCATCACTAAGGTCTTCAGGCATACTGCTCCAGTCAACAAACCCTTGAGTGAAAAAACTTTGTTGATCTGGTTGTACTGCTGCTGGAGCAGTGGTTTGAGGTGCAACAGGTTGTACCTGTACCTGTGGAGCAGGGGTTTGAACGTACTGAATTTGTGGGACAGTAGTTTGGACATAATGCACAGGCACAGGGGCAGCAGCATAGTAAGCAGTGTTCACTTGAGCTGCAGGGGTGTATTGGGTATAGTGCACAGTGTTTTGACTTTGTGGTCTAGGGTTAGAGCTAGGATGAGTAACTATTGGTCCGTTGTTTTGACTTCTGCATTCCCTAGCAAAGTGCCCTAACCTATTGCACTTGTAACACTTGATTTTCGATTTATCCAACCCAACCCTCAAATTCCCATGAAGTCCTGGGAATTTTCTCCCTGTTCTTTTATAGAATTTTCTAGTTCTAACACTTAGCAAAGCCAACTGGTGCAGAATATCCATCTCTTCTAAGTCAGTGGGATCAAAATGTTGCAAATCATTTAGTTCAAAGCTTAAATTGTCTGACATCTGGTTTTCGTTTGTAGTGAATGCATAACTAGCAGAGTGATGATCAGGGTTGTTAAAATTTGCCCCAGCAGTTATGTCAATGAAGTGATCATAACCCTGATCCTTACCACTGCTCTCATATTCTTCTTGACCCATAAGAGCAGTGTTACCGAATGTATAATCATCAACGGATTTTCCTGACTCTTGTAACTTCCTTTTCTGGTTCAACTCCCTTTCGTTGGTCAGGAGTCGACCGTGGAGTTGGGTCAAGGTCAGATCCTTGAACTCAGGTGAGTTTCGGGTGACAAAAGCTATGGTGTCCCATTTTTCTGGCAGTGACCTGAGGAACCTGCTATTTTGGGTTGAGTTTGTAAAAGTGGTATTAACAAGCCTCAGTTCACTGATGAGACAACTGAAACGCTCAAATTGTTGCGTCAGTGATTCACCTCTAACATGACAAAACGTTTCATACTGTTGGTTCAGGATTTCCCTATTGTTTTCTATGACTTCTTCGGTTCCCCCAAACTGTTCCTTAAGCGCGTCCCATAACTCTTTAGCTCTGTTACAGTGTAACAGTCCAGCATATATCTCATTGGGCAGCGCTGATGCTATGATGCTAAACGCTTTAGCATCTAGTTCGAACTTTTGATAGTCGGTTTCGGTATAATTTTCAACTGGTTTTGGAACGAACTTTTTAGCATCTTCAGCGCTTGGCACTGTGGGAACGTGGGGACCAAAGACGACAGACCTCCAACAACCTGTGATTTGTTGAGCGAGGATGTGACCCATCCTCCTCTGCCAGATGTTGTATTCATTTCTTTTTAGCATAGGTGGTTTAAAAAGCGAGCCGATGTTGTTTTTGTCATCCTGAGATTGTGACGTCATTCTTGTTGTTTTACAGACACTGAGAAATCAACTTTAATGGTGATTAATCCTTGCTCTGTTTTTCAACTAATGAACAAACGATCAGTATCAACTGTTATGAGCCGAACTATTTACGTCAAAATGATTGTTAAATCAAATTTGACTGTCCCAGCTCTGATACCAATTGTTGGATCTGAGTTTGATTCTGATTGTATTTTGTGTTTGTAATTAAAATGAAAATGGATGAGTGTGCAGCGGAATTATGATGAAAACAAACTTTGCATACAATCAAACGAGAGTAATACTTTGATCAAACATCTTTTCTCAATGAATCGGAAGATTGAATTTATTTCAATAACGATTACAATGATTGATGAATGAATGCAAACTCCCCCTCAGCCAGAGCTCAGTGTTTGTTCGTGCAAAGAAGACGATGATGCAAAGAGCTAATAGAACAGTACAAAGTACTGAACTATTTATAGGCACTTGCAAACCACTGAGCATCTTAGCTGACATCACCATGAAAGTGACATCTAACCTCCTAACAAACTCTAACCTCTGATCTATACAAACACTGCTATGTTAACTACTGCTATTACATTACATTACAAAACAGACTATAGATCAGCTGCTGCAACCTTCCACTGCTGTGAACCCAACAGTACTTGTCCGGATTAGCAGTGCTTGACTCAGGCAATAGATTGAATCAGCAGGGCTTTAGTCTTTCATCAGGTCTTTACTTGAGCAGCAGTTGTAGGTCAGCATTTTGCACGATCAGCAGATAGGAGGTCAGCAGATGTTGAAATCACTTTCAAGGGGAGAGACTTGTATGTAAACATCTGCTTATTCTGGATCCACTGCTCTGATCCAGTTTTGGCTTTAATTATCTGTTCCTCAGATGGGGTTCAATCCCAACATTGAAAAATGGCAGAAATGGTCCCTGCAGCTCGTTTAAGCCATTTTCGACGCGTTTAAGCCCCGTTAACCCATTTTCAAGGCTCAACAATGAAATTAAAGTATAGGGGACTTGAAATATGCTTGAAATTATCTCGAATGTCGGTTCGTTTGGTCGTACGGTCACGTTATTTGGTTAATTACGACGAAACACGAACGGACGCGAAAAACAATCCAAATTACACGACGAATGATATTTTTGCATTCCAATCACTAAAATAAAATATTTTAATGATTAAAAAATTTTTTTGGGTGTCCAGATATGTTCAGAACGTAAGATATGCGCGAAAATACAAACTTATGCACTTTTTGACGCTTTTAGTCCCTGTTGATCAAATAAGTTTATTTTCGCATACCGAACCCCTCAAAGCCTATTTCTAAGCTATGTAAAGGATATTTAGGGTATGTTTAGCTTATGGTCAACTTCCTCAATGTTCGTTACTATACGAATCTGCATAGTTTCACAGTTTGACACAAATAGTCCCTACGATCGAATAAACTTGTTTTCGACACACCAAACCATCCAAAACTTATTTCTAAGTTATGTAAAGGTTATTTAAGGTATGTTAAGCCTATTTCACTCTTCCAGAGTGTTTTTCGCGTTAAACTGATTACGTTTACGCATCAGTTTGCGTATAACTTTCCAGAAAGCGATTTAAAGCTTGAAATCGAACTCAAATCAAATCGTAAAATCGTCAAACACAAATACACATATAATAACACCAAAACACATCGTTTTATTGATAATTGATATTGTTTTACATCATAAATCGTTTACAGAGTACAGTTGACACAATCGGCTCCAGTATCAAATAAACACGAAGCATATATACCGTTAACGAGAAACGTACCATTGAAAACATTGTTGTCAGTCTGAGCCTGGCGGACATTGATGTTGAAAGTTCTTCCACGGGATGCTTGCTGTGGCTGCTACTACAGTTGTTGTTGTTGTTACGAAGGTTGCTGCGGTGGTTGTTGTGGTTCTTATTTCACCACACGATTCGGGCAGACATTAGCAAAGTGATTCGGGTCACCACAAGAGTAGCAAGCTCACGCTTGAGCAGCAGGCGTAGGAGCTGCTTGGTTACCCTGGATAGCAAGGGGTTGAGTCAGTGGTGCTTGAGGAGCTTGAGCTTCTTGACATGGGCCTGAACGGCAATGAGCAGTAAAATACCCATAAACGTTGCAGTTTGCACAGAAACGACAATTCACCCCTACAGGGTGATGGTAGGTGCAAGTAGGGCAGAGAGGGTGAACACCAGTGTACGCACGTTTAGCAGGCGGTGCGTTGGTATTAGGAGCTGTAACTTGACGATTCTGGTTGGGTTGTACCGGGACAGCGTTGAGAGTAGCGGCGGTAGTAGCGTAGTTCTTGTTGTTGTTACTCTTGCGCTTGCGATTCTGGCTTGAAGACTTTGAAACTTGTGATGCTGCAGTTTCGGGAGTGGGAGTAGCGGTGACTTGGTTTAGATTCTTGGTTGAGGTTTTGAAATACCCAGCTAAGACTCGCTTATCGTTGATCTCAGCTGCAAGTTGGTAAGTCTCCTCAATAGTAGCAGGTTTAGCTGCTTGGACAAAGTCAGCTACACAGTCGGATAAAGCGCGGATGTACTTTTTGATCGTGATATCCGGTGTTGTCACTTGACCAGGGCAGATGATACATAGCTGCTTGAAGCGAGCGGTGAGACCAGCGTTGTCACCTCCTTCTTGTTTGATATGCCAGAATTCATTCTCCAGCTTTTGCACCTCATGTGGAGGACATAACTCCTTCATCATGAGCTCCCTGAGCTCTTCCCATGAAAGGCCGTAAGCTGCATCATTACCGCGCCTGTTGCGCTCAGCAGTCCACCAGTCCAGAGCCCTGGAGTGAAAAACTCTAGTACCATTAACAGTACGCAGATTTTCTTGGCATCCACTTTGCCTGAAGGTGACTTCGATTGAGTCAAACCACTGGAACATAGCACTGGGTCCGTCTTGACCAGTGAAGTTAGCAGGACCGCAGGCCTTGAATTGCTTAAAGCTGAAAGGCATTTTAGGCACGTCACTCTTCGATTCAACAGAGGACTTGCTGCTGACATCATTGATCTCACTGACGTTCTGAGATATGACCTTAGTCGTTTCCTTGGCTACCAGTGAAGCGATGTGTTTGTCCACATGGTTGCATCGAGCGGCGCGTGAAGTACGTGATCCAAATGACAACATTGTCTACAGCAGACATCGTCATAGGATTCAGACGAGATTTGATTATATCGGGTTTCGAAAAGTTTAGCGTTCGTAAAACATCCTTTATTGTTGTAAAGCACAGGAATACGTCAATCAAATAGACACATAGTCACGTAGGCATATAAACCACATAGGCACGTAAATACATAAGCACATAGGAGCACATAATCCACGGAAGCACGTATTCACCTATATTTTGCATGTATTCACCTACATATTTTGCACGTATTCACCTATCTTTCAAGTTTCGCGAAGTGCGTTCAATAGTAGCGAGAGATAGCGAGTAGCATAGCGAATAGTATGTTCACAACTAGTTAGCATTTTAGATTGCGAGTGCGGCGTGCTCCTGAGCTTTATATTATAGCGGTAAGTGAAAAACGGTAGTGCGTAAGATTTCCAAAAATCGAAACGTATAAACATATTAACACATAAAACACATCAAATTGATAGCGCGTAAAGTCAGCGGCTGCGAGCTCAGAATCGAAACAGGGTGTCTTGGGTGTTAGACATTGACTACCCAAAGTGATTCGACTATCCACAACGATCTCGATTACACGCTTTGGCCTTCTAGACTGTGCTCTCGCCAAAATACGGCGATCGGCACTCATCTTTCCAGTTACTACGTGCCTCTAGTCATTGGAATCCATCGAGACTTTGGTGAGAGTTTTGTAAAATCAAAGTAGCGAGTGGAGCTAGTTGTTAAGATGTGGGTTTCACCCCTAACTTAACAACTGCATTCCTGATAGTGTGGTAAAACCACGAGATAAAGATGGAGGATTTCGTTGAGATATGGATGTCACTCCTGACTCAACGAAGATTCTCGTGCTGAGAGTAAAAATAAGCGTAGAGTGAGTGATTTCATCGAGAGTTCTTGGTTTTCACACCTAATCTCGATTCAATTATTTGTTTGTGTTATACGAGTGTTTTTGAAAACGTGTGTATTATGTCAGCCTTAAGAAAGGCAATATGGTGTTGAACCTTAGGAAAGGTTCCTTCGTGCGAAGCTGGAGTATGCGGTGTTCGCACAAAGGTATAGTTTTCACGAGCGAGAGTATCAAAAGTAGCTCGTGCAAATCCCCTACTGGGTTCGCACAAGGTGGTCTGTTGGTGCTTAGACTATAGACTAGGTCAATCCTAAGACTCGACCTAATTTCCTATAGTTATGGCTCTGATACCAATCTGTCACACCCCAACCGATGACGGAAACATCGGGGCGCGGCACTAGGCGAACCAGATTGCTCAAGAGATCCATAATAACTAATTGTTACCAATATTTTTAAGGGTCAATTGTCCCATACCAATCAACAAATATTCAACAAGTAATTATTACAGATAACGAGTTTCTCTCGAACAAAACAAGTCCGACAACCCAGATTTCTATTTGGTGTAGTTTCTAGACTGCCTATCTTGATTCCGCAAAAGATTAGCATAGCATCCTATCAACCAGTGACATATGTTAAAAAATTGTCAATAAATAAAATGTAAAGGTGAGTACACAAGTTTGCATAGTATATAGTAGTGAAAAGCGTTTACGCATAACCAGCATGTATCGCGTAAAGGGCGAAGCAAGTAACTATCAAAACTATGTTCACACTTAACCATGAGACTGCGTTGTAGAGTATGCGTGACACATGTCCAACGGACAAGTGAAGTAAAGTGACGTGATCCCTAGCAACCCCTGTCCACAACAGGTGCTGAGTCCAAACTATAGTACTATCATTGCTAGAGGCGGTAGAGTGTAACACTGTATAAGAATAGTACAAGCATTCAAAGTACACGTATAGCATGCGGGGATGGTTAGCGTTATAAAGTGTGGTGTTGTGTGTTGTTGTGTTTTGATAGTGAACGTATGTAACACCCAAAAGTGCGTTAATAGAAAATGGGTTCGAGTATACTCACAGTATGTGTTTAACAAATAAACACAGCCTTGACTGGATTGAAGGGAGCGCGTTGGAGCTAGCCTGAGCATAGAACAGTAGCGTAAGCATTGAACAACGTGTAAACAGAGTGTCGGATGGTGATAAGTGTCGAATGATGGTCTGGTCGAATGAGTATAACCCATCCGAGCGGATGACCATTCGAACGGATGGCCATTTGAATGAGATGTAGGTGTTTGTAAATCGTTTTAAAAATTTTGAAGTTTTCGTTGTAGCATTTAAACAATGTAAAGTACAGATGCCAAGTCATCCGGTTGGATGGTCATCTGGACGGATGGCCATTCGGTCGGATGGCTATTCGTGAGAAAACGGTAGTTTGAAGTTTGGTCAAATTGTCACACCCCAACCACGTAAAACAACAAACTGTGGCGAAAACATCGGGGGGTGTTGTAACAGAATCACCGTTTCAACAACCATGGTAATTAAAGTTTTGTTTTATTGATTCATTTAGTAAATTACATTGTCTTAAAACCAATCAAACAAGTTACATATCGCCTATCATTGTTTTTATGTCACTATGGCCTCGTCCAGATCCTAAGTGAACAGGCATCCTAGCAACCAACATCATGCAACATCACCTGAAACATATGTAAAAACAAAGTCAGCAAAGAAATGCTGGCGAGCACATAGGTTTTATGAGAGTGTCGGATTCATGGCTCGTTTATATGTTGCAGTACCTCATTAGACTACAAGAGTAAAAGTACAAACCCCGTTTTGAAAAGTGTATTGCAACATAATTAACCAACTCAAATCAAGTTAGTTAAAGTTTATAAAATCTCGTAGCCATGATTCTAAACCCCAAAACATTTTTTTTAGTAAACCAACTCGTAAAATATCTCGTAAAAACTCGTTAATAAAACTCGTATGGTTTATATCATTTCTAAAACCTCGTTGTGTGACATCGTTTCAAGATCGTTTCCCAATTGAACTAAATAATGACATGAAATGTAATATGATAAAGGCACTTATATATAAGATGTACCAGCGGCGTATCTACCATGCTTTTATCATGCTACACCCATCCCATTATCTAATCACTACCCATAACCAATCGTTTATCCAATTCGTTTATCTCGTTTAAGTCGTTTCAAATCATTTAACTCGTCTCCAAATCGTGTTCGTTTTAATTGTGAAACTACTTTTGGTCGTCTCGTTAATAACATTCAAACCTTCGTGACTCGTCTATCTTGAAACTCATATTAACAAACCACCAAAGGGTAAGTTAACAATCATCAGATTCGGTCGTTACCTACATAACCCCCACACATAACCATGGGTGTAGCTTGATAACGGGATTTGTCAGATCCTATGGTACCATAACCTAATACTAGTCGGCTCGGCCAAAGCTAATGAATGTCATTCGTTATGTAATTACAACCAAATAGTTCGTTCACATTATCGAAATCGTTATTAGTTTAATATAAACCATCTTAATCGTTTTTGAAACCATCGTTAAAATGTCGAAATCATTTTAATACATATGAATCACCCCAAAACAATTGAAAACAGTAAAATAGGGGAACTATGTACTCACTTTGAATAGAAGGGTATCCTTGATCTAAAGAACTTAGCGAAGCTCAGGCAAACCAAGGAAATTCAAGTAGTACCTAGTAATCGGATCACTAGTAAATAAATCGACACCTAAATCGGAAGATCGGACAGAATGAGGTCTTGTAAACCAAATGAGTGTTGGAACTCATGTGATATGGTTTAACAAAGCCTACATTCTAAATCGGAACCTAACCTAAGTGCTTTAGACCCGTTTAGGTAGCTTACGCTACTTTAACGCGTCGTGCGCACAAAAGCGCGTTCGAGACGTCTAACAAGTCCTATGACAAGTATTATATACCTAAACATGTTTAATTATGTTACATAATCAGTTAAGTGACAAATGTTTAGGTTACATACGCTTAAAATCCAATTATGCATGAAAAGGGTATTTTGATCATTTACCTAAGGCATATAAACTACCTATCATACAACTACTTAAACTAGGTGACCATAAGATATAACCTCGGAAGGTTATTCCCTATGCAACTATGGTCACTAAACATGCTTGGTCGGATCCTAATGATCGACCAAACGGGTCGAGTTCGAAAGTCTAAGCGGTGGTTTAGACCGCTTGACTTACGACTCTAAACAAGCACTAAACTAAAAGTGACGAGCTAAGCATGTTAAAACATGCTTAACTAAGTTAGAAAACAGGTTTTGATATCAAAACAAAGTGTTTAGATACCAAGAGTAGTTTAGTTGCAAAATACGCATAAATGCGCATTTTGACCGAAACTACGACTCGTCACTACGCCTAGTTAACATGGTAATCAGTAGGTATAGTCACTAGGGACTATAACTATCGTGATTACGCTCACGTTGCGAAGTTCAAACGAACTTCTTGTTGACCAACTCGTGGTCAAAGCTGAAAGTCAAACACTGTTCGACTTTCTCGCTAGGAAAGTGATAAAAGAACGAAGGAAGCTTACAGAGGGTCCTTGCTAGAACTTGATCTTATAATTTTCAGGTATGAAGTTATAAAACCTCAACTTAGAGAATTTAGATCAAATGTGAGTTGCAACAAATGAAAGGCATGGCTATATATACTTGTTGGAGGTTCATAGGATCAATCCATGTGTTTGTGTGGCCAACAAGCATTAGATCACAACCATACAAGTGTTAGAGGCCAGCTAATTTACTTGGGGAGGTGCTAACTTGGCTACCACACAAAGAAATTGCAAGAATGGCCCCTGAACTTCAATCTGCTGCACAAAAATGAGGTTTCTGTCCAGATCATATGGTGGCGTGGCGCGACAGAAAGACCAAGCGGTGGTCGCGCGACGCGAGCACCTGGCTGATACTTTCAAAAAATGACACAAACAGTCCCTGGACACCCAAACTCGCGTATTTGACGTATTTAACCTCCGTTAAGCCATTTTCAAGGCTCTACAAGGTCATCAAAGTGTATGGGACCTGAAATGTGCTTGGAAATATCACGGATGTCGGTTCGTTTGGTCGTACGGTCACGTTGTTCGGCTAATTACGACGAAACTCGAACGGACGCGAAAACGAACCAAATTAAGCGACGAATGGTATTTTTGTATGCCGATCACTAAAATAAAAATATTTTAGTGTGTATAAAAATTTTGGATGTCCAGATCTGGTCAGATCGTAAGATATGCGCGAAAATGCAAACCTACACCGTTTTTTACGCTTTTAGTCCCTGTAAGATCAAATAAGCATATTTTCGCACACCGAACCACTCAAAGCTTATTTATAAGCTTTGTTTAGGTTATATATGGTATGTTTAGCTTATGATCAAGTTCCGGACTGTACGTTGCTTTACGAAACGGCAGACTTTTGCAAGTTGACGCAAATAGTCCCTAAGGGCGAATAAACTTGTTTTTGCCATACCAAACCCTTCAAAACTTATTTCTAAGTTATGTAAAGGTTATGTAAGGTATGTTAAGCTTATGTTGCTGTTCCGGAGTGTTTGTCGCGTTAAACTGACTGCGTTTACGCACCAGTTTGCGTATAACCTTCCAGAAAGCGATTTAAAGCTTGAAATCGGAATCGAATTGAATCGTAAAATCATCAAACACATAATAACACCAAAAAACATTATTTTAATGATAATTAACATTGTTTTATACTGTACATCAATTACAGAGCACAGTTGTCACACAAATCGTTTTGAATAAGGATTTGTATAAGAGACAGATCACCTGGTCGAATGGTCATTCAATCGGATGGTCATCCGATTGGATGACCACTCGAGTGGGCGATCTGTTAGTTTTGAAAAATCTCACAAAGTTTTCTAAGTAAAAGTTTGAGTTTTAACGGAGGCGGTGTGACGACGTGTCAAACGACGGAAACACGCTAAGATCCAGCTCACTCGATCGGATGGGAATCACCCCATTCGATTAGATTCACTGTCTTTGATGGAATTTCATGTTCAACCCATGAATCGGTCATCTCTCCGGTGGAAATCCATCTTCAAGCCAGCTCTCCACTAGAGAATGAGTATTGAGCCTGAATGAGTCTAGATTCAATCAGTTTTGTATAGAAAAATGAAGAAAAGTTGAAGAAAAGATGAAATTAGTTGAAAATGTTGAAATCTTGTTGAGATTATGTTAAAGAGTGTAGAAATCCTTTAGATCTGAACCAATCCTGATGAGATTACGTCACACAACGGTGTGCATACGCAACTGAATGAGAACCACCTTCAAGGAGTCCAAAGCAGGCGAGTTCGAGAAGAAAACCAGTGTTTGCGTGTGATTTTGATGGAGAAGATGATGTAGAAGTGATTGGTGATGATGAAAGTACAAGATTTGAAGAGAAATACTTACGAAATAGCCTTGAATCAAGAGAAATAGTGCCTGAGAGAGTCTTGAGTATGTGTGGACGGATGGAGACGTCAAATTAGTGAAAAGGACGTGTACGGGCACTATTTATAGTGTGAGAGGAGAGTTAAGGCGGTGCAAGAAAGTGTGTTTGGTTGAATGGCGTTTTGGTCGGATGGTCATCCGGACGGATGTCCATTCGACCGGATGTCCATTCGGACAGCCACGTTGTGCGAGTTAGTTTTTCCAACTTTCGTTTCGTGTGTTAAGCGTTGCGTTTAAGGGAGTTGCGAGTAAGCGTTGCGTTGAGATAACCACATAACACTTAAACAAGTAATCATATAATCTAACACACATAATAACTAAGATGCATAAAAGTAAATCTGTGTTTCGAGCTACGTTGAGATAGCGCTGCGATAGTGTTTAGTCTAAACAAGCGATAAAATGTGTTTAAATAGTCAGCGTTATAAACTGTGTTTAGTTGCGATAACTGCGTTTTGAATAAGCGTTGCAACATTAGTTTAAAATGCGTCAAAAATGTAGTTTTAAACCCTTTGCGTTAATCGAAATCTCGGGAGTACAAGCGGTGAACGAATGGAATGACGTCGATGAGTAATGACCCGAAAAGTCGGGTTGTTACAACATGTTAGTATAGTGCATATTTCAACATAGTGCACATGTTAGTATAGTGTACATTTCAGTATGATGCACACATCAGAGTAGTGCACATTTTAGCATAATGCACACATCAGAGTAGTGCTCATTCAAAACAGTGCACATGTTAGTATCGTGCACATTTCTGCATAATGCACACATCAGAGTAGTGCCCATTTCAACATAGTGCACATGTTAGTATCGTGCACATTTCTGCATAATGCACAAATCAGAGTAGTGCACATTTCAGCATAGTGCACATGTTAGTATAGTGCACATTTCAGCATAATGCACACATTAGTGTAGTGCGCATTTCAACAAAAAAAAATTTCCCTAACGTTTTTTGCCTGTCCCATCGATTTTACTAATTTTGTTCTTTTAATACGTTTACGTTCAGTTGAATGTTTATTAAATGTTGATTGGAAATGTGTTGATAGGTAATGTCTAAATCAAGGACTCGGATGAAGATCAAGCCGCGCATGGAACGAACAGTTTTCGAATGCTCATTCGTTTCCGTTTTTGTTAATATCATTTTGAAACAGTTGTAAAACATGTGGTCATGTATTGCGAAGTTGAACTATTTCCACTTTGTATGGCTTATGTTTTAAAAGATTGAAATCTTTTTGTTTAAAGTAGTTGTATAACATGTGAAACTCTTATATTTACGAGTAGGGTATTACATTCTTTCTACAATTAATTTTAAAACATTTTAAGTTTTTTTGAGCTGAGTCTTTCTGTGGAAACAGTCTCTCTATCCACACAGGTAAGGTAACATTTGTCTACAATTTACCATCTCTAGACTCTACGAATAGTCTCAATGTTTTAAAAACCGGTTTATACCAGCCAGTTGAACCGTTTAAACCGAATGTTGGAAGCTTGGTCGGCACGAATCATACTGGTAAACTGAGGGAACAAAAAGAAATTGTACCGCCGGTAAAATTGGGTTATACCGATACCGGGCCTAAGGTTAAAACTTAGACTATTAATCTTTTATGTGCCCAAAAAGGTGACGATTTGTCATCTTAGTAAAACCTAGCACCCAAAAAGGTAACACTAGTGAATTTTTAGATTATTTTTTATTATAGATTAACTTTTAAAATATTTTTTATTATGCAATGATGCAGTTTTGATAGTTTTTGAGTTATAATTGTATTTTATAGATTTAAAGGGTTAATTGGTCAGCACGACACAACCGGATTCAAACAATTGAACCATTGTTTCCTGAATCTAACCCGATACGATTTAAAACTCAGTTTTTAAAATATTAAATAGCCTCACAAATCGTACTATATGTGGGATGTATTGGTTTGGTTGTCATTCTAACCACAACCTTAAGGGTGTGTTCCCGAGTTAAAAATCCCTCCCCATCCCTCCCCTCCCCTCCCCTCCCCTCCATGTCTTTCCAAATTGGAAAGACTATTTTCAGACAAAAAAAACCTCATTTTCCCTCCCCTCTCCTCCCCTCTCCCTGTTAGGTGGATCTCTGGAACACAGCCTAAAATACACTTATTGAGTTATTATATATACTACAAAGTACAATGTCGGAGCAGGCCTCCCATTGGGCAAAATGGGCGGCTCAATTAAATAAAGTTTTTTTTTTTCCGTTTTGCCCCTACTTTAAACTAAAATTACGCTTTTGTCTCCAGCTAAAAATTACGATTTTGCCCTCAGGTCAAAATTACGATTTCGTCTGCCACTCTCCCATTGGACCAACCAGTTTATTATTTTTTATCCATTTTAAAACGACGGTTTTACCCCCCAGCTAAAAATAATATTACGCTTTTGTCCCAAATAAAATTATGTTTTTTTCCCCAGCTAAAAATTAAGATTTTGCCCTCAGTTAAAAAATGTTATTTTTCCCCGTTAAAAAAATTACGATTTCGCCCTCAGCTGAAAATTACGTTTCTCCCCCCTTCAAAATAAAATGATGCTTTTGCCCCAAACTTAAAATTACGATTTTGCCCTCGGTTCAAAATAAAATTGTGCTTTTGCCTCCAGCTTAAAATTACGATTGTGCCCATCGTTCAAATTTATATTACGCTGTTACCCTAGGTGCAAAATTACGAATTTGTCCCTACATAAATTTCAAATTTTCCCCCCTTCAAATTTACAGTACTGCCATCACTTTAGGTTTTGGTAATTTACGATTTTACCCCAGTCAAAAAATACAACTTTCCCTCAGCTAAAAATTACAATGTTGCCATTGTTTTAGTTTTTTGTTATCAAAAATATAAAAGTGTTTTTTTTTTATTGGTTGACTCGATTTAGTTGTTTTTCGTGTCAATGAGCTGCTGCCTAACACTCGCTCATTATTCGTCCACCGCCCCGCAACGCGGGCGGGGCATCTAACTAGTTACACATAGGGCTGTTCACGAGCCGAGCAGAACCGAGCAAGGGTCTGCTCGAACTCGGCTCGAATTTAAACCGAGCGGCTCTGCTCGGATCGAATTTAATGAAACGAGCAAAAATCGTTGCTCGAACTCGCTTGGTTTACAACCGAGCAGCTCGATTTTGCTCAGTTTCGCTCAGTTTCAGTTTCAAATTAAAAAAATGGTATTTACGAACCTGAAATTAATGGATGGCAGCTGCTCGTGTGCGGTTCCGCTGCTCGTCTGTGCGGCTCCGCTGCTCGTGGTGGAGGTGGACTATGGACAGAACGCCTGTGCTATAATAAACAAATTAATCGATGACAACTACACAAAAAAAGGAGATTAAATCATCATGAAACAGCAGGAATCGATCTAAAATGCGTTGAAATATCGAGTTTGAACGAATTCAAATGCTGAAAACAGAGTTTGAAAGGTTTGAACGAACCTGAAATGATTACATGAAGATGTTTGAAGTGTGAATTCGATCAATCAATAGGATAATTAGCAAATTGAGATGAATTTGTTGAAGACACCCTAATCGAATATGAAGAAGACAACTGCTCTTTTGTTTAAATCTAGGGCAAAAGAAATTTATGAATTAGGGCTTAGGAGTTAGGGCCGGTGGAGTGGTGGGCTTAACATTTTGGGCTAACTATTATTTGAGCTAAATACAAAATATTAATCCATAAATTCAATAAAATAATAATTACAAGAAATAATATATTATATATATATATATATATATATTAAAATATAAAGTATAAAAAATTCGAGCCAAGCCGAGCCGAGCGGACATTTGCTCATACTTGGCTCGTTTTTAAATCGAACCGAGCGGATTGGCTCGCTTACAATCGAGCCTAAAACTGAGCGAGCATTTTCCGAGCAAATGTGAGCGAGCGACGAGCGAGCGGCGAGCGACGAGCAGTTTGCCCAGCCCTAGTTACACAACAAATCCCTTCCTCACACAAACAACAACAATGGCGTCCCCAATCTCCCGCCGACTTGCATCCAAGATTCTGCACCCATCTTCCTACTCTGCATTCTTCTCACTCCACCACTTAAACCCTAATCACCCTCACCAATCCTTCACGCCCACCACCCCCAATTTCACCACTTTCAATCCCACATCATCAACCCACAATTCAATCAAATCAAACACCATTTTCAACCATAGCCTCACACTCCAGTCTTTAACCCCAAAATTCTTCTCAACCTCCACTCCTCAACCCGATCCAGACCAAACCCACAAGCCCAACAACAATCCAAACAAAACCCTTGAAGATTTCCAGCATCAAGAAATCACGGGACCCACAGTCGAACGAGATGATTCGGCGCTTGCGAATGAGACCCGCCAAGTGCTCGACGAAATGTCTAAAAGAGTTTTCATTGTTAGTAAGAGTTTGGCTTTGTTGGGTCTGTTTCAATTGGGTTTAGGGGCCTGGATTTCGTATGTGACGAAGGATAATCCGATTCCGGAGGTGTCGGTTCAGAGTGTTTTGGCGTTTGGGTTGCCGTTTTCGCTGTCTTTGATGCTGCGGAGATCGTTGAAGCCGATAGGGTTTTTTAGGAAGATGGAGGAGCAGGGGAGGTTACAGATTTTGACTCTTGCACTGCAAGTTGCTAAGAGTGTTAACGTGTTTTTCGTTAGGTTGAATGTGGTTTCTTATTTGTGTATTGGTGGTGCTTCTCTTGGGTTGCTTGTTATTGCTTTGTATTGATGGTCTGTTATTTTGGAGACGTGGGTCTCAGCAGGCGGTCTGCTGGGATAGAGAAAAGGTTTAACTCATACCGTATCAATAGCTTACCATGGTGCGATTTTAGTGGGTACGTTTTGTTTGTTATTTGATAGAATGTCATCGATGCCACAGATTTCAATAATAAGCTTGATTAAGAAATTGTTTTGAGGTGTTGG